>CALNHX010000535.1:0-320306 GCA_940337035.1 Agriotes lineatus
TTGTGGCTAGAAAGGCCATTGGCATTCCAAAGCGCTATCTTATAAATCGGTGCCATTTTTATTTTTTGACAGTTCCTCTCTCAAGAGTCTGATCTCTGCTGTTAGGTTGTCAATGGTTTGCTGTTGGGCTTGAATGGTTTGCTGCATTGACACTATTATGGAAGTTAAATCTCCAGTTTGTTGTCCGGGTACTTGATTGTTAGTTTGCGGATATTGAGGAATTTGGAATACAGTTTGATTTTGAGAGGATTGAAAAGTTTCGTAGGTAGGTTGGCTTTTACTGTTTGCTAGGCTATGATGTGTAGGAGTTTTGTTCTTTACAATTTCTGCCCATGTTTGACTTGGGTTTGGGTTTATACTTTGTGCAGTTGGCTGATGAACTCGTAACTGGTGTGCTGTCGTTTGAGTGGGTTGCTGTTGATTGAATGTGGGATAGGTTAACCTAGCTTGATTAGGGAATCTTCTACACAGAATATCCAAATAGACTTTGCAGCCTTTATAATTAGCAGGATGTGCGCCTCTGCACAGTACGCATCTTGCCGGTTTACCATCTTCACGGTTTTTCGAGCACGTACGATAATCGTGGAGCTCTGCGCATTTTACACAACGGGGGGGTCTGGTGCATCTGTTTCTTGTATGCCCATAGCATTGACAGTTTTTGCACTGAGGAATCTGGGGTTTTCTTATCGGTTCTTCGAATACTACTATTGCATTTTCAATGTGTTTGATTTTAAATATTTCTTTATTGTTTGGACTGCGTTTGATATCAATGAAAAACAGGTTTTTCTTTTGTTTGGTTTCTCTATTAATAACGTTAGTTATATTTACTACTACATGACCCTCTGTCTTTAGTACTTTTTTGATTAAATCAACATCTGTGGAATGGTGCATGTGTTTTAAGACAACTCTGAAAGTTTTTTCCTCTTCCAAGCTGTAAGTATGTCTAGCTATTTTTTCTTGGTCCAATACATCCCTAATTTTTTTGTAGTCTTCGACACTTTTTAGTTGTAATTTAACTTTATTACCTTGCATTAATTGGTAATAGTAATTTTTTTTGTCAATGTGGGAGTTGATTAAGTTTAACAAGGGTTGAAGTGCTGTGACGTAATGAAGTATGAAGGGAGGTACTTGTGCGACATTTTCTTTTTTATTATGTATGGCGTTTGCTTGTCCAGAGGTATCTGCAACAGGTACTTGTGCGGCATTTTCTTTTTTATTGTGTATGGCGTTTGATTGTCCAGAGGTATCTGCAACAGTCAATGCCGCGTATCTATTAGTAGTTGGTGTTACAGTCTTTATCTGTTTGGTTTTCTGTGAGGGTGGGCTAGTATTTGCTCGTCTTCTCTTTGATGTTTTTACCTGTTGGAAGTCGTTGAGAACAATTACTTCCGATTTATCACTAGCAACTGACATTATGTCTTCATTGGACTTATTATGATCTGTATGTGATGTGGAATTTTGACTATAATCCATTTGTTGTATTGACATTAGGGTATGGGGGTTAACATGCCCAGCTGCCATTTGTGTGGACATTAATTCAGATTGTGTTAGGTTAAGTTGAACTGGATTTGATTCCATCATAGGAACGTATTGCATTTTTGCTGGCTGCAGGATGGGGCTAAACTGCGAATGATTGACTTGCAGGGATGCAGGTTGTGGTGCAAATGATTGTTGAGGTTGCTGCCATTGCATTAATTGCGGTGGTTGAGATTGAGGCCAAGGCATTTGTTGTTGAGAAGCCATGTTGCCAGATTGTGGTAGGCCATTCCAAAGGTCACTTTATAGGGCCAGTGTCATGGCCTGGAACAATATAGACCGCCTTGGTGCTACGCATTGTTTTTCTTTGTAATATCTATCATATTACTTACAAAACTCTCTCTATACGCAATTCTACAGAAAAAAATCAATTATTATATCTTTTTTACATAAAATACATAAAATGTAAATATCAGTTTAAAAATATTAGATTGATTAAATACCCGGTTTTGTTCATCATAGATTAACAGTATTCTGTTTCCTACAGCCATTACGCAATCGAAATGAGATTAAAGTAGCAACAGAAAATACGCATCTATGGAAGGCTTTGGTGACCATCTATAAGATACTGGTTCAATAATTTAAAGAATGACATTACTTTTTGTAACAGCGTCAAAACATTTATTATATACAGGGAAGTAAAGATTATAATTTTTATACATATTTTCATTGTTTAAACGATTACTAACCCGTATGTTTCAAAATTAGAAAATGTGAAGGATATAATATAACCTTACAAAATACATATCGTATAAGAACTTATAAACGATTGTAAGTTGATCTTTATGTGACTTTTGAAACGTCACCACCATACATGTAGTCTTATGAAGATTAAAGTAGCCATCATCAACATAAGGGTTCAGGTAAACTAATGGAATGTATTTAAAAATTATAAATTTTAAGTACGACATCTGATCAAATCGAACAGTTGCTTAACTTAACGATAACTTGATAATATTTTGTGTGATGGCCTACTTGTGGATGAAGGTAGGCTATAGACGAAGAAATTGTTTTCATTGCATGTTAGTGTGGAATAAACAAATTATTTGGGAAATATTTTCATTAGTAATATAACCAGGGCGAGACATACCGATAATTTTGCACACGCCAAGGGTTGAGTACTAGTTGCAATGAAAAAACTGTCCCTAAGGCTTGCCCGAGGGCAGTTTTCTAGGGGCAACCAGCACGATGACTATTGGCACGGGCAAAATTATCTGTAAGTGTATTGCCCGCGTTTATATTTTGAAGATTATTACACAAAACCCATATACGAATTATTATAAACTTAAATTGCTTGTTTCTTGCATTTCTTTTTCTAATTATGACACCATGTACGGGGTGGATAATCAGCACTAGGGCGCTTATTGCTTGATAAGCAGCACAAAGGCGCTTATCAGGGAATCAGTTCGGAATTTGTCGATTTTCAAAAAAATGCATGGTTCAGATTGGATGATATCAGTCATATGACAATTGTGTGTAATAGTCATTTATAATACCATGAGTAGTCAAAGTTATGTCGAATATTTTTTCTGTGGTCTCACGAATGTCCATTGCGCTTAGGTTCGGTCAGGATAAGTGCGCTACCACGAGTCCTAATCCTAAGCGCAATGGACATGAGTAGTGATACCACCGCAAAAATATTCTATATAACTTTGACTAAGAATGGCATTCGAAGGACTATTCAATGAACCAAACTACTTTTAAAATTAGTTTTCAGTAAATCGAGCAACAAACTATGCAATTTTTATAGTAACAGAACACTAATATTGATCTTTTCTAATAAAAATCACATTTGTTTAAAATAGTCACCTGAATACCTTCTAGGAAGATATATCCACTGATATTTTTTTGATTGGTCAAGAAACGTCAAAATGCTGGATTTTCATTGGTCACTTTTTGACAGATGACAGGTGAATTGAATAGTCAATCTAATATATATTTACTTATAATTATATAAACAGTAAGCATAATATTATGTTCAAGAGCTATACAAAGAAATTATAATGCTAACTTTTTTTAAAAGTTCTATTAAACCTTAGAAGATAATTAATGGATAACATATTTGAGAAATCTAAAAACTAGCATATCACAAATTACATATTCAAATTAAAATTTTTTAGTGGCGATTCCATGCATGATTTTGAAATGTCGATTTAAAACGAATCTTCTTTTACACTGATACTGACACATAGAACAATGGTAGATTTTCTCTTTGCCGCAATCTTGATACATATGAACCTTGAGTGTTCTGGAGTTCTTGTAAATGTGGCTGCATTGTGGACAGGTAACATTTGCGTCAGATTGCACTAGATTCCACGGTGTATCTAGAAAAAGTTTTAACTTGCAGTTGTGTATTAAAAAATATTTAAAACATTGTTAGATTAGGTAATGTATTTTTCATCTAAACTATTATGATTGAATAATATTTATTGCTCCTTCTCTCGCTCTTAAGAGTTTTCAATTCTCAGATTTGTTTCAACGTTCTATTCTTCTATTGTAATTATTAATCAAAAACGAGAAACTCATTAAACTATTTTTAATTTCTAATACATAGCGGATCTTCCAGTTTTCAAGGATAATAATAATAATAATAATGTTCTTATTACTTTTCAAAAAAGTAAAACAATTCTTTAGAAAAATATACAAAAGCAAATAGTTGTCCATCCGCAAGGTGAGATGCAGTCTGAAATGAAACTGTAAATAAGCAATATATAAAATAAAAATATTTATTTTATATACTGTTATAGAAATGTGCTAGCTCCTCTTCGGCTGCGTAATCATTTATTATGTATTACAATATTTCACTTTAAGTTTTCCCTTTATTAATACAATGCCCCGTTAGTTAACTATAATTACTTTCAAATCAAGTGCTCTTATCTCAGGATGGTTCGCCAAAATCTAGTTCTCTATTAATTGAAGTTTTAAAATTGTATTTTCAAAATCTTTGACTACTAATGACGTTTACTGTCAAACTTGACTTTTATAACCCATCAAACCAGGTATTGACAATCGTATTTTACATTGACACACATATTAATCAATTCACTACGTAAGTACTATATCAACTTGATTTTCTCACTTTCTATAACTAAATGTTATTCAAAATGCTTTCATAAATTCTTTACACAAACCTTAATAACTTCTCTAGCCTTCACTGCAAAAATCCAACCAATAACCGTTCCAAATGTCGACAGTCTGCAACACCTACCGCTTACTCCTCAAACAGTAACACCTATGATGATCTGTGTACCCTCGAACTGCATCCGTCCTGTCAATAACTGCTACTGTTCCCAGAATCCAGTCCTGCTCCGTTACAAACGTCACCGTCACACCAATCAACTCCTGGTAATACCATAAATACCAATTATATCTTGTATGTATCAATAAATCCAATTCTCTTTATATAATGTTATCTTCTGTATTATTTATTTATAATTCACTACAGTGGCACAATCTCTTCACTGATTGTATATCTTCACACCCCATTAAACCATTATACCAAATAAGCAGTTAATTTCAAGTTTTTATTATCAAAATTCGTTATATTCAAAATTACATGTCTGTTTTTTATGAGTTGTTTCAGGAACTAATTTCTAAACAAAATTTTTATTCCTGTTAGATACCATTCTTAATGCACACTTCTATATTTTAAATATTCTATTATTACAGGTTATTCATTCTTATCTTTCTAACAAATACATTTGTCAATTGTAACCTTGGCTTGAACTTTTTTAACATTTACTGCAACCATCAATATTTTGGATATACAATTTCTAATCATTATTAAATTATCTCACCCATTGTCTCAATTAACTTTCATGATTCATATTAAATTTAACCCCCAATTTTTATCTACACATCCTAAAATTTAATTGTAATAATCTTCCAAATTTATTAGTTTTAAATATTTCTTTATTATGATTGATTACATTACTTCGTATATCATAATAATAATAATAATAATAATAATAATAATAATAATAATAAAGAAATATTTAAAACTAATAAATTTGGAAGATTATTACAATTAAATTTTAGGATGTGTAGATAAAAATTGTAATCATAATAATACATATGGCAGCATTTTATTCCACCATCTGTTTTGTAACACAAGTAGTTTTAAATGCGACATGCCCAACACGAAACAATATACAATTTGAATAAGATGAAAGCAGCGTAATTGGGATTTGCGCAATCTTTTTAAGTGAAGGATTTTCTGCGATAGTCTTGAACTATTCATAGTTTCATACGTATGGAAAATGTTTGACTTCTACACTTTAATTGGGACCATTTTAAAATTATTTATTAGTATTTTTGAGCAACATTATATTTTTTCAAAGAAAAGAAATAGTATATTATGATACTAGTGTATAAGTAGGCCTTTCAAGCACGTGCGACGAGTTTAAGAGCACGACGCAAAGCGGAATACGGTTAGGAATCTTCTTAATTGTTCTATTACTTACAGCTTGTGTACACAATCATCTGGGCAAATACTTATTTAGTAGTCGCCACTAGGATTACATTAGTAAATCATCATCAACGTATGAATAACCGTGAAATATAAAAAGAACAATCGACTCCATGCAATAGATATGTGTAGAAAAAAAACAGAAATGGGAATAGGCAGCGCACGTACAAGATTCATCCGGTAATTATGCGATTTTAATATTTTATACTAGAAAAAATAAATAGCTGCTAGTACAATGGCGATCCAATCTCCTTCAAACTATTCTTCTTGGGTAAGCTACAATCTTATTTTTGATTGTTGTTTAGTCAGGGGGCCATAATTATACATCCAAGCAAAACACAACATCGGTAAAAATATTAAACACATGCTTTGAAGATTCTACATCAAGCTTTTCTAACATAAATCTGCACCTGCCTACCCGCAGTTGGTTTTGTTCTTCGATTAACAAATGTGGAATCCACAGACCTGCAAGCTTTCTCACACGAAGCTGTTGGTGTAAAAAGTTATCTACTGCAGATGATCCAATACCTAGATCTTGTTGAATCTCTCTATGAGTTATATTCCGATTTTCCTTTTCGGTAGCACTAACGGTTTCAGCACAAACAGCTACTGGAGGTCGCTTAAGTCTCCATTCATCTTCTAATGTACACCGTCGACGTTTAAATTCGCGGAATCAGTAACTAACTGTTTACAAAGAAGGGTTATGGTTGCCAAAGCTGAAAATAAATTTCAGTGACTTTGGTGATATGTCAATCGTTTTTGTAAACGTACAAAATCATTGCTCGGACAGAATTGCACAGCAAAGAACTTCTAAAAATTAAAAAAAAATCTCTCTATACGTTTTATCCCAACTTCTCAAAGTTGAAACTGCCAAAAGAATGAATTTTGAATTTAAGCCAATCTTTTTGTTTTTATTGGCACATATGACCTGTTACTAACAATTAACAGCGCTCTTAGACCACTAAATTTCTTTGCAAAGCCAGAACTACTTCTGAAGGTATTGTTAACGGTCGCAGACTTACTCAACAAGCCTCATAGCTGTATAATAGATTGACTAAGGGGTTAATTAAATGGATGGACTGGCGAAAGTGTGATAGCCAAAGGCAAGGACTTTGTTGTTAGAAATGTACTGTAAATCCTTAGAATCTTGTGTTCCTGCTCCTAGGAGTTCACATCTTGTGCCTAAAAACGTCATCCTTCAACTTACACAACCTATACTTGGAATCATTTGCAAGTCTCGTAGTCCCATAAGGTAAAACTGTTTGTTAATGTGGCTATGGCCTGTCAACAGACTTACCACGAGTGCTTTCTACTTATTAAAATAAGTATTTTCTTTAGATATTTTTTTGAATGCGTTCACTACGGAGGTCATTTTTGTTTGAAAACTGGGACAAGACTACCCATAGCGAAAGATATTTGTCCGAGGCCTCTAGCCATAGATTCATGCCCTTTTCTCAATCTTTAATCCATTCGTGAATCAGATAAGATCAGCACTACTGAGGAGATCTTCGAGGGAGTGCCAGTCATCTCCGCTGGGAATGTCCATATCAAAATGATTTACAATGAAGAACGGGGGTCTAATGTAATCGCTTTCGACTTGCAGAACCGAGTGTGTAGGTATATTCATAAGATTTTCATAACCTATTTGTCGTTCTATATGTTGTTCTCGCCATCTCAGTTTAACATCTAGAATGACTCGTAGATATTTTACTGTTAAGGAATATTGTAATCTAATACAGAAGATGTGTGGCATGATGAAGCCATCTATTCTTCACTTTTTGGTGAAGATTACTAGTTGACGGAAGACTAGTTAGAGGAATTAAATAATTAATTAATAAACTTTGGACGATCAGCTGTGACCGATCCTGGAAGCCTAAAATAAGCACACAAGATCATCCGTATAAAATTATAGTCTTTTTTACCCGATTTCATCGTTTTTTCAAAAATCTAAATACCTACTAAATAGCACATCAGTGTTTTCTTATTATATTGTAATGACATACCTATATTTTTAAATCCGGGCGGAGCACACAAAGTCACTTTTACTCCTAATAACATATGCTACGCCTACGATAGTTCCCGACAATCAAGCAGGCTATTTAAAAAATATTCGAAACCTAATCAAGCTTTGAAGTACTTTTTTTAAAACCGTCAGAAAATATGCAGTTTCTGGAGATGTTTTTGCCAGAAACGCCCTGGAATTTACTAGGTTCGACCTGCAAAACACTACATTCCGGTCTTGTAATGTAAATTACTATTACTCCGCCGGCGTAAAATTAACCACTTTTGTGCCTAGGCATAAAAGCAACGCATTTACCTTGTCTGTCAAGTCACATAAGTTGTCACTTTTATGACGTATGAATGTAATAGCTATTTAAGTCACAATGAATGTAAGGACCTATTAACATTTGAGGTAGTCAAGTACAAGCCAAGACGAAGTCGCGGCTTGTTGCCTGCCGAAAATGTCAATAGGCGTTACATTCCGAGTTATCTTATTATATTTTTCCCGCTGCTTATCGAAATTTTCCTAGATTTTTGAAAAAATCGTTTGGTTTGTCACCTGTCACCAGGGTTAATTTTCGTGAGTCGTGTTACCTATGAGTGTCACATGTCACATCAACACTTGCGATTTTTAAACAAAACGTCTCAATCTACATCTTGCTTTGCTAATTTTATTATCCTAGGAACTTAATAATAGTATTAAGTTCCATTGTCAAGAAGAAGCAGCAAACAAATATAATCACCGACTTACACGTTTTGTTACTAAGGCTGTATCACTGACTTACATGATCAGCAGCGGGAAAAAGTCATTTATCTTCATCGATGTATAGATGTATAGATGTATAGACTACTAACCAAATTAATTTTAATATCGTTAAGAACTTCATTACCGCACTGAGTGCGGTAATGGGTATTACCGAACTCAGTGCGGTAATGGATAGATATTACCGCACTCTTTTTCTATAAAAATGCATTGAACTAGAATTTATTGATGAAGATAAAATATTGAATAATACACGTTTATTTATGGCACTGAACGAAATTCGTTTGATTGCCGCAAAAGTCGGCTCACCGCCACGTTTTGTAATCAAACTCGTTTCGCTAAGATGCTCATAATCAAACTTGTATCGTTAATATCTATAAACAAGGTTATAACACTATACAAGTGTTTTATTTTACAGTGCAACAACTTTAGATGCGGTTTGTATTTAAATTTACGGCTACACTCCTTGCACGGAAATTACGGTTCTATACTACATTTGTTTTCTTTTTATGTGACGAAATGCATCTTTCGCAAGTAAAGCTACCATTTCCATCTCTGAAGAACATTTATTTACCTGAAAAGAATCTGTTGGTAATTTGTATCGGCTATTACTATAAACTCTTTATATATTGCTATGAACCTCGTAACTTTGAGAAATTACTCAGCCCCTCTGCTCTTGTGCTGCCCAAATTATTGTTAAGAACTGCCGACAAGCCCTTATTAGTTTCGAATTAATTAATTTGAATTTATTAATCGCTTGTAATCCTCAACAGTAAAATTGCAATGATATTGTAGTAACAACGCATTGCCAGAAATGGTGTAACCGCGCTTTTTATAACGGAGCAACAAGGAAGCAAGATAGGTTCGCCTTTGTAGGCAAGGGGTTAGAGTGCCTGACTAGCAAACGGATGATTCCGCAGCTTCGAATCCCACTGACCGCGATAATTTTTCTTCTTTGCGAATTCATGTAATTCGCATTACCGTGGGTTTCTCTTTACTTTTTCAATAGTATTATAAATATTCTTACCTAATTAGTAGATCATTTTGAACACTTACTATATTAATGACGTTCAAACATTTTTTTACTGTAATATTTTTACTTATAATTCAATATTAAAAATGGCAAAACTATTTTAATTTGAGTAAGGTCGCCTATATGATGGGCTTATAAGTAGTATTAAAATAAACGAAATGTGACACTCAGACTCATTAACATGAGAGCATCGAGATTCTCAGATATTTCAACGTTTTTAAATTCATGAAGAAATTACCAAGCCTGTTCCATAAAACGCAATTGTGTATTTGGCTTTTATTTTAATAAAAAGGATAAGAAGTCTATGAAAAAAATATAACAACATCGCTAATGTATTCTAAAATTAGCTAGGTACTTCAATAAAGCTATTCACCCCACCTATGTATACATTATTTAGTAAAAAAGAGTTCTAAATTGCTCAAGTTATTATCATGGAGCGCTAAATGAGAACTTATATCGAAAGTTGAATTTACAGAAAAGAACTACTACGTGTATGTAACGAAACGTAACAAATGTGGGGGCGCCTTTCGTGAAGATTTTTATGTGTAATTTTATATACAGAGGTAATAGATACACTGCAGAATGTATTAAAAAATAGGGGCTACTGTGATATGATTTTATTTATATACGCACGTAGTGGCTTTTACGAATGATTCAAAACTCTAAATAATAAATAGAACACCTTCGTAATTTTACATTTTTAAGTGAGGTAATACAAGTAAAATGATTTCTTATTATATTTAAATGTAAAACATTCACGTAACATGCAAGTAAGCCACAGTATGCTAGCATTTAAAATACCCTAATTCATTAGATAAGTAAGTGGTGCATTACTTTACATGTGTTTCATTTTACAGTGCAACTTTAGATGTCGTTCGTATTTAAACTTATGGCCACACTCCTTGCAAGGAAATTTCGGTTCTACGCCGCATTCATACTTGATGTGACTAACAAGATGCCCTTTGTGCTTATACGACGAATTGCATCTTCCGCAGACAAAGCGGCCATTCGTGTCTCTAAAGAACATTCGGTTACCAGAAAAAAAACTGTTAGTAATTTCTGACTACTACTATTTAAGTTGCACATAAATATTCTATACACACATATTGTCCATATACAGGGGCATCAACAATTATTTCAAACCACGTGATCCCGCCATATAGGCAACACATTATACACGAGGCGTGGCAGTTGGCGACATTTAAAATTTAAATTTTCCAGTGGCGTAACTTTAAGCATGTTTGGTGAGGTCTCATAATGTTGCTGAAACTGAAGTAAATTAGAAACTCACAGAATAGCTTTGGTATTACATTTTTAAAATTTTGTTCAATGTGCACTAAATGCACACAAAGAAAACAACAATTTTTAACAGATTTTAATGAAATGCATTCCTTACAAGGTGCACACGAACGTCAATAAATATTACAAGTGTTGTTTACGAAAACGCACAGGTGTTTTAGTGCTGCCACTAGCGGGAAAAAATATATTGGCGCGAAATCCAAAAATGTGGTCACGTGGTTTGAAATCATTGTTGATGTCCCTGTATTATGAACATACAGAATATCGAGATCCTCAGATATTGTCAAAGTTTTTGAATTTATGAAAAAGTTGCCGAGTATAACCGTTAAAATGTAAATTTGTTTCTCTAATTTTGATAAAAACTTCTCTCATTAGAAAACATAACAGTATAAATTCCACTTTACGACATGAATTCAACATAAAAACACTATACAAACTGTTACACGATAAAAACGACATAAGTCGAAAGAAACAAAGATCAGTTGCCCCAACTATGCTACGATGTACTGTAACAAAGGTTGCCGACTAAGCTTCAGTGGAAGGGAGGATTTATTAAGATATTATTAATTAGGGCAACAACCTGTAACTTTAAATAAAGATGTTAAATGCGATAGACGCCTCCACTTTTTAAATCGGGAAATGCAGGGAAAGCTCACTAAAACTAGAAATGTGAGTCTCTCTTTTAAGGTGAGTATTTAGTAACTTTAGAATCGTCTTTCGCCACATCTAGGGATTTTTGAAAACGCCTAAATATAGGCAACAAACTGAACGGCTATTGCCTCTGGCAAAGGCCCTGTTGTAGATTTGACCAGTGGAGATCGTTAAGCCTATAACGACAAGTTAATCTGACAGCGTACCTCATTACGAAAAGTTCGCTAATAAAACAGAATGCAAACACATTCAATCGTAATTATAGGACAACTGTTATAGAGAAAAAAAAAACCTCTACCAGAAAATGTAAAAAAATATATACAGTGTCATTTAAAAAAATTGCACGTGACGTCACCACTCTGAAACAATTGAAGATAAAAATTTTTTGATAGTGTTAAAATGTAGGTTTTTATGTGCCATTTGATTTTTTATAAGGTTTATTGGGTCTAAATTAAATAATAAAGTGGCTAAAAGGCGGGGCCTTTTTTGTAGAACAGACTGTATCCTTTATCTAATAGACGTGTCTGTCCGGGACGCTGTTTTGTCTGTCTGGGACGCCGTTTTGTCTGTCTGGGACGCTGTTTCAGCAGCCAAAACGTAAGAGATAGAGAAAAAAGTTATGGAAGTTATATGTTTGGAATGGTCATGTCAGCTCAGGAACCGAATTTCAGTCACGTGACACTTCCGGTTTTCGAGAAATCACAAAAAAGACCGTTTTTCAAATAGAACGCGTATTAAATAAAAATGTTTCAGCAGCCAAACGGAGCTGCGACCCTCTGTGCCTTAAAACGTCGATCGGTTAGGCAACCACTTTGACAACTTCCATGTCTGGGTACAGTTTTTATTTAATACGCGTTCTATTTGCAAAACGGTCTTTTTTTTATTAAATGAGACATTTGTCTCACTGGACTGCTAGTAATTGAATAATTCATTCACATAAATCAATGGCGTTATAAATAAATTAAATATTTTATGATATTTTGAGAATTAATACTCGTATACTAGTTTTAGCCCTATTGCCACGTTGTAGTTAAAGAATAATTACTGATGAAGACCCAATAACGCTAGTTGAAACGTTTATAACGAAAAATTAAGCTTACTCGACGTGATGCTAAAACCCAATAAAATATCAATTTTGAAGGTAAAAGGTCAATCAAATTACATTTATAAAAGAAATGCATGGCTATACTACATTCGAATTTTTGGTTTTTCATATCGTTATTGTTATTCTTTTTTTTTCTTTGTTTACTTCTTGCTGATCTTATATGTTCAAGAATATTTTAGTTTATTATAATATTCTGCACTCACAACATTTATGTACACATAGCTATTTAAGTAACAAGGAATGTAAGGCCCTATTAACATTTGAGGTAGTCAAGTACAAACCAAGACGAAGTCGCGGCTTGTTGCCTGCCGAAAATGTTAATAGACGATACATTCCGAGTTATCTTATTATATTTTTCCCGCTGTTTATCGAAATTTTCCTAGATTTTTGAAAAAATCGTTTGGTTTGTCACCTGTCACCAGGATTAGTTTTCGTGAGTCGTGTTACCTGTGAGTGTCACATGTCAATTAAACACTTGCAATTTATAAACAAAACGTCTAAATCTGCATCTTGCTTTGCTAATTTTATTATCCTAGGAACTTAATAATAATATTAAGTTCCGTTGTCAAGAAAAAGCAGCAAACAAATATGTCGGGGCCGAAGATATTTGGACTAATGTCTCCGCCTATGAGTTATGTTTTCTAGTTATGTTTCGTTTGAACTGTTTTGTTTATGAGTTCACAGAAGGAACGCGATAGGTAGTTTCCTATGGAATGGAACGGCGCCTGCAAGACCCAAACAATATGGGAATGAGTAACGTTGCCGAGATCAGGACATTCTTGTATAGAAAAGCAAAGGTGTTGGACGAAGGTGCGGGCGCCGGACCATTACCGTTCCAACCCTTATTATTAGTTATGTTCATTTCGCCATTGCGGGCTATTTATTGGTTATTTTAGTTTTCAACCAATAAATAGCCCGCAATGGCGAAATGAACATAACTAATAATAAGGGTTGGAACGGTAATGTTCCGGCGCCCGCACCTTCGTCCAACACCTTTGCTTTTCTATACAAGAATGTCCTGATCTCGGCAACGTTACTCATTCCCATATTGTTTGGGTCTTGCAGGCGCCGTTCCATTCCATAGGAAACTACCTATCGCGTTCCTTCTGTGAACTCATAAACAAAACAGTTCAAACGAAACATAACTAGAAAACATAACTTATAGGAGGAGACATTAGTCCAAATATCTTCGGCCCCGACAAATATAATCACCGACTTACACGTTTTGTTACTAAGGCTGTATCACTGACTTACATGATCAGTAATGAGTAATGAGTAATCAATAATATGTTATATTTTAATAAATATTGAACAATTTATTGAGAACTAATAAAAAAAATTCTGCGCCGTACATAAATAGATACGCTTTGCATTTAAATTCTTATTTACAGTATATGGATGTTAGCTACATGTAAAAGCGATATTTACTTCATTTTTAAATTCAAATTTTTAAAAATCTGTATTTCATTGTTGAAGATTATTCTAAATCCTCGTCACGACCAATCACTATAAAATTTCATGTTTTCTTATTTCCAAAAAAATCAGTGCTTAAAATAGTATTTGTTTTCCTGTGGCAATAATTTTTCTTGGAATCATCGACTCCC
Organism: Agriotes lineatus; assembly: GCA_940337035.1. Classification (NCBI taxonomy): domain Eukaryota; kingdom Metazoa; phylum Arthropoda; class Insecta; order Coleoptera; family Elateridae; genus Agriotes; species Agriotes lineatus. Next base: position 14,461 of record CALNHX010000535.1, read on the forward strand.
GGACTCCTAAAGCTATCTATTTCTATTCAAGTTATATATAGAGATACAGTTTTCTAGAACAGCAGAATGATTCCCAAATTTCGTGAGTTTTACTTGACGGCATTATTACCGGAACCTGTAGATTCGCGTAAAATATGGAGTATGCCCATATGCAAATCTTTTATTAATCCTACAGTTTAATACACGTAATAATACGTATTTGTGCGATAGTGTTAGGTATTTTTTGGATTTTGTTCATTGGTCTGTGTGTCTGTCTATCTGTGTGTCTGTCTGTCTGTGAACAGACTATCTCAAAAGCGAAAAAAGGTATGACGTTGAAACTTAATATATAAGTTTTGTGTACTATCTAGATGCGACAGCAAGCGTTTGAAGAGAATTGCATAACCCGAAGTGTGTTTACTCTTGTGATTTTTCAGTTTTTTTCGATTTTTTCAAAAGCAGCTCCAATTTCAAACTTTACAAATTTAATGTGTATTGATGTGAGATAGGCAATTTTCAAGTTGAATACCTTTAAAATGGGTTTCTTTTGTTTTTTTTCGTTTGTGTTTATTAACTCCTATTTTAAATAGAACATCCGGTATATTATTAAATTTTTGAAGCTTAAAATTTTAGAGAAAATTTGTCTCCTCAACTAACTCTCTATTTTGTACGGTTTCTGTAGAAATTGCAATTTGTGAAAATTTTTTACTTAGCGATTGTTCTTTGTTACTCAATATGTTTTTTAATCAACCACCTGATATAAAATATACACATCGTAGTTTGAGTTTGTTTCAATTATCTAGACTGCATTCTCTAATTGTTTCTAATTTGTTTAATTAATTAATATTTATAAATGGGTCATATTCCCAAAATGAGAAAAACTAGGGAAAACAAGTCACAATTGCCAGTTTTTGTTTTAAATGTACAATGCTTAGAGTGACTGTTAGCTTGGGAGACAAGTGAAAGTGTAGAGCAGAAAGCTCATTACCGGATTTGTCATGTAATCTCTAACTGCATAATGATCATAGTAGAATGGGTTGCCCATATACAACCACTTGTTTGAGTATTCAGTAATTCAGTTCTGACTTATTTGTAATGTTTTCCTACACTTTTATAAGCTAGTAAATTTCTCGGAATTTCTAAATAGTTTAAATCATAACCTTAAGACGATTGCGCTCATCAAGTTACTAAATTATATATAGAACTCGATGTATTGCGTTTAGTGAGTTTTGCGTTTTTAATTAATTTATTCATTATTATTTACAATTACCAAAAGTTAAAAGCGCAATTGTATTGCTACTATATTCTTCTATTTGCTCAAAACGTGTAACTGTCTTCATATATTTTATTAACGGTGAAAAACTTGACACAATGCGATATTTCGTAAATTTCTTCATGTTCGGGAAGGGGGCGGCGGCGACAGTGGCTCAGCGTCCGGCTGGTGGGATCCTTCGAAGGCGGCGGCTGAAGGGCGCAGTGTCCTAGAATTGGCTAGGGCTGCAGGAGCGGGCGCGGATCTTCCTCTCGGGGGCGGCGGCTGAAGTGGCTCGACGACCTGCTGGTGGGATCCTTCGGAGGCGGCGGCTGAAGGGCGCAGCGTCCTAGAAGCGGCTGGGGCTGCAGGAGCAGGCGCTTGTCGTCCTTTGGGGGGCGGCGGCTGAAGTGGCTCGACGCCCTGGGAACGCGTAGGCGGCAGGTACGGGCGATGATCTTCCTTTCGGGGGCGGCGGCAGAAGTGGCTTGACGTCCAAGTTCTACAAAGACGGCTGGCGGCAGAATCCAGGAAAGCGGCTGTGCTAAGTCCAGCAAGGGCGATAGGCTCTAAGTCCAGCGAAGCGCCAGCTCGGGAAACGGCGTCCAGGCGGGGCAGCTTCCTTCTAGGTGGATTGGACTGGAGGCGGCTGTTGATCCTTGGATGGCTGTTGGTTGCTGGAACTCGGACCGAGAGTGATTTTCTGATGCCAGGGTTTTTCTATTTAAAGGGGCCAGCTCCTTTGTACCCCGCTCCCTCGATGCTTATTGGCCCGTGGCGTGAAGACACATTTCTGGGGGCGCTCATTTATTCGATTGGGGCCAAGCTTAATGTTAATTTCCTGGCGCGTCTAATTAGCGGGTTGATTTTGGCCGCATTATATTGCTGGTAAATTTACTTGAATTTTGCATCTAAACACGACGTGATTGGGACGAATTATGCGATTGTGCAATACGTGATGCTCATTTCCTGCAGCGTCTAATTAGCGGGTTGAAGTTGGCCGCATTATATTGCTCAAAAATCCATTTGAATTTTGAACTTAAACACACGACGTGATTGAGACGAATTATGCGGTTGTGTTCATTTAATTTTTGAATCCAAACCTGACGTAAATGGGGTGAATTTCCCTCCGCGTGCCGTTAATTTTCTAGATTTTGGGTAGTGTCGCAGTCCTTCGTCTTCCTTGTAGTTTTGCGCCATTTTTGATACGCAACACTAGATAGTTCAATTTCCGCGGCACCAATAATTAGAATAAATGTTGCCGTTTCTGCATATATAATAGTTTGCCCGAGCGCCCTTAAGGGCTCTTTTTGGCCAGTGACCGGTGACGGTTGGTTTCGGCCTTTATTACGCCGGTCAGTTAATTTTATGATTTTGGTAGAGCACCCGAGGATCTGTTACCCCGCTCCGTAAATTATGGGCCAGGCGAGTGCTTGGACACTTTTGGATGCTTTCATTATGTAGCTTAATTGTCGTTTTCCCGTCCCATGCGTTTTTCGAGTACTTGCTCTGACGTTTTTACAAATACAAGTGAGTGACGGATAACGGCTTGAGCTTTTTTGAGCGGACTTGTTACTGCCTTTTGGAACTTATTGCTTCCGCCCTTATTTTCTTGGCTACCAAAATGATTTATGCAAAGGCTCGAGAATTGTCATCGGGGCTGGTTTCTGTAGAATTTGGGATTTTTATGGCTTATTGTTTACCATCGATACGAGTTTGACGGCTTAATTTTTAAATTCCGGCTGACAATCGTATCAAAGTGATGAAGCCCAGATTTGAGTGAGAATAACTTTGTTGTATTATAATTATTTCGGTTTTAGAGTGCAATTAATCTCCCGAACCTACCGTGTTGATGATTATTTAGGGGATGAAGACGGGCGTTATGGATCGATAATAATTGACCGTGTTAATTGTAGGTAATTGTTGTGCCCAGACCAAACAGTATAGGCAAATATAATGCTTGTATGGGGAGAGTCGATTTCATGGATGAAAACATTGCCCTGCACCCTGCACTGCTATGTACGGCAAGAAGTGGTGGTAGTGCCTGTTCACATGGATCTTGAACGTTTGTATCTATAATGCAAGAAAAATTCATAAAAAAGTAGGTCTATCAAACACTTAGAATTTCAACGAGATATTATTCAAGCATGTCTTAGAATATATGGGGTAGCAGAAAAGTCTCCTGGAAGGGTGTCGGCATCCAAAGACTAAACAGCAGCGTTTTAGAAGACATTAGGTACGACAAAGCGAACCATTCAATAGCCCACATTGCATAAAACAAGAAAACGGCGTTGCACTGGAACTAAATGTAAGTCTCTCGTGCTGAGCGCGTGATTAAGGCCTGCAAAAATCCTTCGATAGGGGTCATATAGCTGCCATATTTTCCTCACATCCATCGACTGGCTTGCACAATGGTTTCAGAAAGCACACAAGAAACTCAACATAACAAATAGAAAGGTTCAAAGGCACAGAAAACACGGTTTCAAAAAGCAGAAAACCAATTTTTAACTACTTCAAAAGGTACCCAACGACGCGTTGGCCGCCGGGGGGGGGGGGGGGGGGGGGGGCTCACATTTAAAACAGTGTTAACTATTTCAAAGCGGGAATCAGAATACGTGGAAAAATTCAAAAGCCTGCATGTATCCCTGGTCCATCAAATCGTAAACTGACTTTTAACCGCGATTACAGGTTAATTTAGTTCGCTTCCCACTCTCGAACGGCAGCAAAAACGAACGAAAATGACCAAAGATAGTGAGCACACGCTGTCGACAGCGCCGCGACGGCTATCCCCGGCATTGGGGCCGCTTTTATATACAGCCGTCATAGCAAGTTACATCTCCTTAGTGCAGTCTTCTTGGAGAATACCAAGAGATCAATTACCTATATAATTACAGCCGCCTGTGATTGCTGTTATATGTTTGATAGTTCTGAAGTGCATTATTGGTAGCACTGCCAGTTTATGTCAAATGCGAGGTTAGCAAGTTAGGTTTTATGTCAGTCAGTGTCAAATAACAAACAAAACCGAACCTGTTAACCTCACCTGTGCTATTTGGCTTTAGCCAAAGCTGTGATATTAATACTTAGTAACACACGGTAATATATAACGTGTTACAGGGAAATTTATAATTACGACAAAAAAACGGATTACCACTTTACTATGGTAATTTGTAAAATGACAAATTGGGAAATATAAGTATCGTTCGCCCCAACTTCGATATTCGTTAATCAGGGCGACGACCTGTTAGATGGAATGAAATATTGTGAATTGGGCACCACCGACTTTGAAATTGAAGATAGGGCTATCGTTTAAAGTCAGAAATGGAAACACTCATCTTGGTTTATTGACAGTGCTGGTGTGCGACAGTTAGCGTCCAGCTACGTCTGACTTACCTTAATTACATATTTGGAGCCTCTAAACTCCCTTACACACACAAACAAATCTTACGACCCAAAAATTGCATGCAAATATCCTGAATGAAAAGTACGCGCTAATTTAATTTCAGTATATTGAATGTGACTATTCAACGCTATAATATAGAAGCCAATCACAATTGCAGAGATTTTATTCTTTCAACCAATAGGAACAGTATATCACTGAATATTGGGCACCATGGGAAATATTTACAAAACAATGTACCTACTCAATAACTAAGTGGCCTTGTTGTAAAATATCGCTTAGCAACGATGTTCTGTCCTTAGTGGTTACATAAAACTAAACACCAACAAACTGTGCAATCAAAGTTTGACTTGCGTTAAAAATTTTAAAATGTTATATTTTGGAAGTATTCCGCTGAATTTAATTGAGAATGAATAATCATATTAATTGTTGGATTATTTTTCAATAAAGTGAATCGTAATGTATCAATATTGTTAAATACTTATCCCAAATACCACTCGCAGTAAATTTATATTTTTTAAATATTTTGCCATTTCCATAGAAATTATTGCAAATTTCATTCAACAAAATCACATTTAAAGGTCACGAGCCGAAGGCGATGTGATTTTGTATCGTGAAATTTAATGGCAATAATTTAAATGGAAACGACAAACTATTTGTCAAAAATGTATCCACTGCTTGTGGTATTACCCTTGAATATACGCATACATACAGGGATTTTATTATAACGCGCAATATGTGTAAATGCGTTTATTTTAAAATGCAAAATGGAAACGTTACTGAGTATGTAAATACGTAATAGAGAGTTTGAGCACCTGGTACGTTATACGCTAACCGCTAACGCTATTTTAAGGCAACTGCGCAGGCGCAGAAAATACCGTAACGCTAAACACTTATCGGAGCACGTTATTCCACTACGAATAGCGTAGAGGTTTACCGTAAACGCTAAGGTGGTTTGTGAGGTTGCGTTACCATGCCTAATTTCTTGTAATAGTTATGTTATTTAGGTAATTACTGCTCCTTGTATTTACTTACCAATAATTAACAAACTGAGGAAGTATACTACAACCTTTCAATATTTGCCAAATTGTGAAGTTATTTTCAACTACCGTTTGTTATTGTTGTGCTCAAACTCTATAAAATGATACCCTCCCGTAAAAAATTATCGTTACTAGTCATGTGACTTTATCGTTAACGGGAAGTTTAACATCGAAGTGCTCAAACTCTCTAATACCGGGTGACTATAAATGATTGTGATTTTTTTCTTATGTTGGCACTGTTTATGTTGGTGGCACTGAAAGTCTATGTGAAATTCGAGGTTAGCAGATTAGGTTTTGCGTCAGTTTTGACACAGAATGACGCAAAACCTAACCTGCGAACATTGAATTTGCCATAATCTTACAGTGCCAACCTAAGAAAAAAAAATTACAATCATTTATAGTCACCCGGTATATTGTACGGGGGAAGGAATTCTGTTGATCAAATAGTATAAAGACTTCAGTTTACAGCAAGTATGTGGGTTTATTACATGCCCTGTTGTTCTTTCTGATGCTTCTTTTTCAATAAAATTACGGTTCATATATTGCATTTTAAAATAAACGCATTTACACATGGCGTGGCGTACCCTTAGAAACCAATAGTAACAATCAAGTCGTTATGGAAACCGGAATGCCACATTGCGCGTTATAATAAATTCACTGTATAATTAACACAAACTGAACGGTACGAAGAGGTTATTCCTATTACCTCTACAATCATAAAATTGTTACAAACTGTTAAAACTTAATTATTGATGGTATCAAAATTCAGATTATTGGTTACTTGACGTAACTAACGTTTATTACTAAATTACAGTTTCAAATGGGTTTCTTAAAGAGCGGCACTTTGTTAATCAGCTGATCACATCACTGTACACCATTAGAGCTTAAAACTAGAGAAACAAAATACCTGTAGGATTCTAGTTGCTGCTGTGTCATGTCGGATGGTTGCTGATGAATCTGTTGCACATTTAACTGCCGACGGGACAAAATTATTTAATTTTAAGTAAATTGAGCTGTGTATAACCGGCTTACCAATATCAATATTCTATTCAAATTTAGCGCCCATTTATGGACCCTGTTGATTGAACATAGTATACTATAGATTAAATGTTCTGTAGAATTTTGATTTTCATTAACCTTTTCGCCAATAAAATCTTCCTTAACAACTTCTGTCAAAAAATGCGGTAAAACCTAGAAATATTTGGGGTGCAATAAACCGCTCTTTATTTGTCTTCTGTAACATAGTTATAAAAGTGGAGTATTAAATAGGAGTAGTATTAGCAGCTGCGATTGTGCGGAACCAACACGTATTTGTATTATTTTTATTAAAAAAATTTCATTCGAGATATACAAATCAAATGCACTTAGGTTAAAAGTAAAACACACATATCAAGATAATTACTAACTTTATGGTATTATATTGACCGTAACATTACATTCTTCCAAAATTTGACATTTTAAGATTTATACTTCTAAGGTATATATCTTCCACACTTTTTCGAAAATGACTGATGCCTTTGAAGATGATGCTTGTGTCGAAACTTTGCCCAGCACCGACTGCATTGATACTGTGGAGTCACGAAGCATTCAAAGTTGATGTGCCTTGTTAAACTTGCTTTGTTTTTGTAACATTTTCACATTTCATACACGAGTAAAGTAGTTGTCCACTAAATATAGCTGAATCTAAAATTAAAAAGAATATATTACATAACGTGTTGCCAGAATTTTTAAAACAAAAAGGTTAAAGCATATTTATGATCAAGGTTGTGCTTTTGCTTCCTCGACGTTTAGATACAATTAATTTGTAGTTTCCCCAAAATATGTAGTAGAATTTGCCATTGTTAAAGGTGGTATTTGTGCTTAAATATTTGCCATGATAGTTGCAACCATCCGAAAAGCACCCACCTTTGAAATTGTAACATTCTCTCATTCTGCTTGTCCAGGGATTTCTAAAACAATGTAGCATGAGATTTAAATATACATACTTCAACATTTTGAACTATATTTCCTTCTTTCACCGTTCTTGCTAGAAATTGTAGTTATCTTAAATTCTAAGCTACCGCTGGGAATTTCGGCGTGCATGTCTATGATCTCGACCGGTGGGTGGAGATGTTCGCACTGAACTTCAAGCAGCGACCAGCAAATGGTACCCTTCTCGCTTGGCCAATGTTGCCAACCCTACCGATATTTCGGTAGATCTACCGATCTACCGAAACGACTCTTATTTCTACCGAATTTTTGTTACACCGTATAATCATACGTAAAATTCTTTTTGGGTAGTATTTAAACCGAAAAAAAAACATCGACAACTCTTTATTTGTATACAATATGAAGAACAACATATATTTTTATGGGAATTTGCAAAGAGATTCATAAATTAATCTAAAATGCCAGGGTAAATTGGAGGAATCACATCTGAAATTTACGAGAATTATTATTTTACATACACGTGCTTCTAGATTTCAGTGCTAAATGCTGACATACTATTTTATATTTGTAAATTTGTAAGCTTTAGTTCACGAGAAAATAGTTACATAAACACAAGTTAATTAGTAAATGATCTTGTTGCTGCCTATATTTTATAGTCCAATGAATTTCTTAGTAATGTGGTTCAGCAATAACTATTCCTTTAAATGTTTTGTTTTTGTATGTCCAACGAAAATGCTTACATGTATTGTATATTGTGGCACTCATAAAGTTTTTGATTGAGTATGCAATATGGAAAATTTATAAAATAAGCGCCAGAATTCATAACAACACTAACATCATGGTATTTTAAAAAACTGCTTACTACTATTTTTTGGGTAGACAGAGTCAGCACAAAAAGTCTGCATAATATCGGAAACATTTTTATTTGTGATTTTTCAAAAAAACTTTTGCGTCATTAATTTGTGCTTGTATAAAACCTATTTAGCCCATATCCTATATACCGAGTGATTTTTACTTATTTAGAAAATGGAGTTTTTCGAAATTGTCAAAATCCGAAAAGTGGTATTTTTCGGAAATTAAGTAAGATTCCAATGAGATTTTTTTAAAGTGTGTTATTTTTGCTATCTGAACAATCTCAAGGCCAGAAAACACCTATTTTTTAAGTTTAACTAAAATTTAATTTTTGAATTATTTAAATATTTTTCAAAAATTCACATACAAAGACTTAATATTAAAGTTCAAATTTTATTATGTGAACACTTTAAAGATTTATAATTGGGAAAAATAATATAAAATGTTAATTACTTCTTTAGATTTTTTACTATTTACGGAAAAGTAGTATCTGGGTACATACATCAAACAAATAGAGACACTCATGACAAATGTTGAAACCTGTCTAGAGTGCCTGGGACAGTAACTGGGGCGGTATTTCTATGCTTGACTAGCAGATGGCAGCACAAAGTTTGACCAATCAGAGCCAGTTACTGGCTCTGCTACCAGTTACCAATCATATGTGATCATAGATATATTAGTACAGGATACGTTCACTACATGTAAACGTACGTCGAATCTTAAAATAACATATCACGGAGTTCGGTACCTTCCCCCATTTCATTCTAACCTGTATCACTTTATTTCTCTCTCACTCTAGACGTATTTCATACAATGTTTCGTACGCTTAATTTTGATGTTTTGAAATGAAAACGTCAGAAGTGTCACTCAATTTCATAGTTTATTCTTCGAAAATTGAACTTGAGCAATGAGAACGTGCATAATTTGTTCTATTTCTTGTAATTCTTCAAGCGAAGACCTATATTTTCACCGGTGTGTTAAGTAGATAGTTTGTTTAATTAAAACCTTTAAAAAATTATTTCAGTTTTTTTAATGATATTCATATCCCTCATAGCATTAGGAAAGGAATGAATATCAGAAAAGTTCCCTATCCAAGCTTCAAAAAGGATTGATAGTAGTAGAGATAGGCGGGTTCTGGAACACTTCAAGGTCACCGATTAGACTCTGACAGACTTTCACTTCTGGATATTGCGCAACATGTTCTGGGTATTGCGCAACACCAACCGCAGGGGCAGAGCCCTAGCCGCCATATTGTGGGGCCCGCATGCGCAACACCAACCCCAGGGGCAGAGCCCTAGCCGCCGCCGGGGCCCCCATGTTTTTTTAAATAAAAATGCAATTTTTTAAGGCTAATTTGTCCTCTTCGGGGAGGGAAAGGAAACCAAATGTCAAAGGTCATCGGTGTCTGTCAGTCATCAAACATCTATCTGTCTCTCTTTAACACATTGAGTTCTACAAAAAACCATCTTTCTCTCTCTAACTCAAGCGAGCCCGGGAGAGCAAAGCCCCAGTCGCCAGACCCTTATGTGCAAGTTCGGGAGCGGAGTAAGTTTCAAGGTCACACCAACCTCGAGGGGCAGAGCTCCATCCGCCGGGGGGCCCGCATCAGGTTTTTTGTATATTTAAGGCTAATTTATTCCAGCGCTGCCAAATTTTGATGAGCGTGGGAACCGGAAAGGTGTCATCTTCATTAGCTTGGGTGCCATCTTCATAATGCCAAATGTCAAAGTTTATCGGAGTCTGTGCCGCCATATTGTGGGGCCCCCTTGAGCCGCCGGACCCCCATGTTCAAGTATATATTTTCGGGTAAGATATTGCGTAACATGTTCTGGATATTGCGCAACACCAACCTCGAGGGGCAGAGCCCCAGCCGCCGGACCCCCATGTTCAAGTATATATTTTCGGGTAATTTTTTAAAGCCAAATATCAAAGTTTATCGGTATCTGTCAGACACCGGGGCAGAGCTCCAGCCGCCGGGCCCGCATGCGCAATATCAACCCTAGGCCAAATGTCAAAGGTTATCGGAGTCTGTCAGACTCCAAAAATCTATCTTTCTCTCTCTAACACATAGGTTTCTACACAGCCGAATGACGCATGCCTAAAGCATGTCCTATTTCATGAGTTAAGATTGAAAGAAGACTTGTTTGACCTTCAGGTACAATACCATCCACTCCGGTATACCAATTAACCGGTGTATTAATATGCACTTCAACTGGTTTCTGCTCGGGCCCTGGAAAGTAAGAGTGACCTAGTATGCCATCCTCAAAGTCAAACCCGCACACTTTATCAACTGTTGTATGTGTGTGATACTTATCTCTCATAGAGATTGCTATCATAGCGGTTCTATTGTACGTAAACTGAAATTCTAGATTTGTATATTGCGACCATATGCTGAACGCCCTATTGGCCACATAAACTAGTTCGGCGGTAGTCGGCTGAAAATTCCACGTTATAACATGTGCATTCCACTTTGACTTATGCACTTGAAATAACCTTATTATATCTTTAACACCACATCTAGGCTGCTTCATTAAATTCAAAGTTTCCGTATTAATAGTATTTGATATTGGTAAATCGTAGCGGGCGTGAAATGTGTTTAATGCAGATGTGAAAGCTTCAGAATTTCCAATTAATTTTGTTGATGTTAAACCATGTTCACTTTCGTTGTTGCTCGATTCCAAAAACCCAAAACTCTGTAGGTATTTGATAACTTCACCTGTTTCGTTACAGTTCTGTTGGCTGACAACTGCATATCCTACTACTAACAATAAAACAAACATTTGATACATTTTACGTGTTTAATAGATACACGTCGCACAGAATGTTGCTACACACTAATATATTTGTTTAATGGTATCAACATTAAATACTGTCTTAGAACTCTTCTTTCACCTTTCTATTTATTTTACCTCGGTCAGCTGGTTGCCTAACCCGAGGCCCTTCATCAGGTTTGGTTGTTGTTGTTGTTTTTCTACAGGTAGGAGACTTAACTAATTATTATATAAAAGCCGCTTCTTTTCGTATATTTATTATTGTTAGATATACAAAATTTCAATGCGAGGCAAAAGATAATAAGGAGTCAATAAACTATTATCATATGAAAGTGTTTTTGTTAAATCTCGGTCTTTTGTTTCTTCATGTCTGCATATATTGCAAATAGCGTTTCTATATTATGTTGAAACCTTCACTTTTACATTCTAGTATGAGCTGTAATAAAAACGACAACTTTTTATAAATGTTTTATTTTTAAAAATTGGTTGTTTTACATATCTTAATGGTCCATAAATTAATAGCATAAGCAATTGGTTGTTTTGATAAATGACAGTATTTTTGGAACACCGGTATTGTGTTTTTCCACATCTGCGCAGATTGAAAATAGCGGTTCACTTTTACATTCCAGTTTGAGCTGTAATAACATTTAAAAGATTAGTACAATAAGCAATTGGTTGTTTTTCCTGCACAAATTTACTAAGTTAGTGCCATACCCCTTATAAACTACAATAGCGAGTTTTACCTGTATACATCCTAAAGTTCCACAAATTTGACCAAGTTGGCATCGGACCCTTTAGACACATTTTTTCGACCAATAAAAACCAGAGCGTATTTTTTCGCGGATTTGTTAATTTTAGTTATATCTTCATCAGTCATTTTTTCGGAAATTCGTTTTGGAAGGTAAATTCGTACATCCTCGGTTTCAATGTAAACGTTCCGTCCAAATTGTGGATGATTACCCGATTGAATATTTTCGATAATGTAGTTTTTATTAATTTGCATTTCGTGTATTTTTAATATTGACTTGAGAAGCCCGACGCTGTTAACTTGTTCGAAAAATGAATTCATTTTATGATCGTTTTTAACTAAAAGTACTAGTTGGTACTAATATAATATGAACAAAGAACAGTCCTTTATACAGTGTGGTCCATTAAGTGTGCAACAAATGGGAAATTTTTTTATTAGTTGTAAAACCGAAATTTAAATACCTCCAAAAGTTAGTGCATGTTCGATAACCATATCAGATGCCCTTAGAATGGCTTCAAGTCAAACAATATACAGGGCAGGACAAAACATATGTAATTCGTTCAAGAATAAAGTTACCTTATTTCAAAAAATATTGCATAATTTTATTGAGAAAAGTTGTTTAGAATCAAAAGTTATGCTCAAATACAAAATCACGGCCTCCTATTCGAATTTTGATTCTTTTTTTGTAAAATTTTGTATTATCCCCGTATGATACATATTTTTATTATTTTGATTTTATTAAGAGTTTTTCATATGTAAATTATTATTAGTAAAGCATTTGCCTTGTTAAAAAGAATATTTGCGAAATTCTAAAGTTCTGTTAAATATCGTTGCAACAAACATGAAGTGGACGCTTACCTAAAAAAATATAAATCCAAGTAAATTTTACAAATACGCTTCAAGTTGCTAAAAGTTATTTAAAAGGGATGTGGTTGTGGCTACTTTAAATACATATAAAATCAAAATAATAAAAATATGTATCATAAGGGGGTAATACAAAATTTTCCAAAAAAGAATCAAAATTCGAATAGGAGGCCGTGACTTTGTATTTGAGCATAACTTTCAATTCTAAACAACTTTTCTCAATAAAATTTTGCTATATTTTTTGAAATAAGGTAACTTTGTTCTTGAACGAATTTAATATTTTTTGTCCTGCCCTGTATATTCTTTGACTTGAAGCCATTCTAAGGGCATCTGATATGGTTATCGCACATGCACTAACTTTTGGCAATATTTAAATTTTGATTGTACAACTAATAAAAAAAATTCCCATTTGTTGCACACTTAATGGACCACACTGTATAGGAATAAGCTGCCCGGAAAAATGTGGGTGTTAGTACATCGGTTGGCCTTTGCTTTCTCTAGAATTATTAAAAAATCTACTCCGCAATGAACAAGTAACCACCTTTCTAATTATGCACAGGTAGATTATCCTTCGATTCAATTGATTTTGCATGTGTTGTCTTTGGGAGTATAAAGCAGCAGAGAAAGGTTTTATTAGTGGAGGACATGAAGACACATCGAGATGATAAACCTTATTCATGTTTGATTTGCGAATAATACTACTTGAAAGGCCAGTTAAAATAAAAAATTCTACTAAATAAACGGTATCCTTGTTAGCGCGTTATGCAACGAATACATTAAATACTTTTTACTTTTAAGTAAATTAGCTGCACAATTTTAGTTAGATTGTAAATATCAAGACCATTCGAATTATTCATTTTAGCGGACTTTTTTACTGCAGTATGCACTTTTCAATGTACCTGTTATTATTGTAATTAAATGTATTTTACTCTGTATCAATTTGAATCATTTTTATTACTGTTAACAGGGCTAATTTAAATATTTACTAAAATTCACTCATACATAGCGGGGCTAAAAACACATTAAACAATAAACGCTCGCTATATAGGTTGAATGAATTGCACTCCATTACCAAGTAAATACGCGAAATAAATGCCTAATATTAAAACAATCTTTGCCTTCCATTTCGCTTTGTTCTTAAAATTGGTGCTCGACACTGTTAGCCTATTTCGATTTGTAATTGTTTCTATTTTAAAACTAGTGTAATATGAAATAAAAACCTATATATACTGTGCAACTAACGGCCTAAAAATGTTAAAAATCTAAGTAAAAAAAAGGAATTAATTAAGCAAACGTGGCGGATGTAATAGTTAACCTATAAATAATAAAAATCTAAATAAACGGTTGCAAGAGTAAAAGGTATCCTTGATAACGAGTAAATATAATTAATTTTTGCTTTAAGTAAATTTACATACTCTATTTTTAAAGCGGATTTCCTATATATACATAAATCGTTACGAGAGTTGGCAAAATTGTGTTTGCATCTGAATTAAGCGAATTATATTTTTAAAATGGCCGAAAACAGCAAGAACTTTGTTATAATAGATTTGCAAGGTTTTAAGATATCCGAAAAGAAGTTTTCGCCAAAGGAATTGGCTGGTTACGATGGAGTCGTCGTTTCGCACTATATCTTCAGTGCTCCGTTCAGCTTTTCAAAATTACCACCGCATTTACAAAAAGAAGCAAAATGGCTCATGAACAATCACCACTGCATTAATTGGAACGAAGGGTTTACTCCGGTCTTCATGTTTACGAAGATCATTCAACGACTTGTCCGAGATGCAGATGTTATATACGTAAAAGGACGTGAAAAGGCCGCATTTTTAAGAAATTACACCAACAAACGCATCGTCGAGATAGAAGAACAACCGGCCCTCACCCCATCACAGCCGGCCTGCATGCATCATTTGCAATCTATTTGTTACTGCGCCTTGTCCAATGTTTTTTATTTGCGAAAACACTATATATTGGAATAATGGCCCCTGGTATGTATTTTGTTTAACATCTAAAGCACCAGGACTTCGCGTAATTTTTATTACATTGTTATTGCAAGATTGGCGGTAATCAATTATTCCGGAACTTTATATGCAAATGTAGTTGTTAATACCTAGTATTAGATTGTTGTAATTAAATAATGTTTTAAATAAAAAAACATGGTTCCTGTTTTAACATATTGATTTTAGGAGGTGTACGTAAAACAAAATATATAATAACTAACACCGCTGCTCTTAAGAATGTAATGCGAAATACCGGTTATTTATATTAGTCAACACATGTAAAAAACGGCAATGTCGTTAATTGCGGCACGATTTGAATAATGTCGTTTCTCCTACTAATTATGTTGTTATGATATGCAAATTAACCAGATCTATTTCTGAAGCAGCAATGGTGTAATTTCTCTTGTATTAACGCTGCTGTAACTGATCTTAATAATTAGAACAGTGCTGACCTTAAATTCATACTTTCAAATTTAAGGCGGTTAATATCATACTAGTGCAATTATAAACTTTGGCGAATGTTAATTTCATTAGCCGTGTACTGGGGATGTTATTCATATCTAACGACTTTTGAAACCGGTTTCCACGATGGCAAAGATGGTACTCAAGATAATGAATATGACACCTTTGCCTCCTCTCTGTCCTCTGGGGTTGATGTGACCTAGAAACTTCCTATGCGCTTGGCATTCAGCGACTAGCGCGACCTTCGATTCACATAACAAGTGCAAGTTCAACTTTGCCACTGCTAATTACGCCAGTGTTTTTTTTAGCGCTGCCGGCATAGGATATAAATGAATTTCTGGGGTTTGTTAGGTGTCCCCCGTAAAATGTGCGGATGTGGTTCACAAGCATAAGGGTTGAATAACAAACGAAAAATTGGCTTTAAATTTGCATTTTTATTAAAAATGTTCAGTACTGGGTATTCTATGTTAATATACAAAAGATGATGCGACATTGAATCTTCCCTCCACCTCCTCCCGCCCCGTGCAGTGTTGAATGACGAACGACAAATTGGCCTTAAATCAGCATTTTTATTAAAATCTGATGCCAAACCATGGAGGAGTGCGGCGGCTGGGGCTCTGCCTCCCACCACCCCTCCTCGCGTAGTGTGGTTTGTTCAATTACAGACCCAATTTCTTTTATGGGTTTTAGAAGTTTCCTCAGGTACTGGTATTTTGGTTGATCCAGAGATTTACAATATAAATAAACGTTTTCGAATCGTAAACAGTTTGGATGTTCTAACAAGCTGATCATTATGTTAGTTTTGCCAAACTCCTCAATCTCCCTAACAACATTCATACTGGTGCTTGAAGACGACGCCGTTGTTGTGTCGCGCCCAAATTGCTTCTTCCTTTCTTCCCAAAGTAGTCTTGCAAATAAGCAGTTGTTAGACCAACGAATATGTTCAGACAGCGGATCGTCACCTTCTTTCCAATCATGAACTACCACGTGACATACAAAGCACACAATAAAAAAATCTGGCGCGGGCTAGAGAAGCAGGTAACACCACACTGTTGGCCCAGTCGGAATATGTAAGTAAACGTGTTTCAAATGGTAAAAGATTTAGTCTTATGTTTTCCAATACACATTTCTATCTCTCAACGGCTGCGCACAGACTAAACTAAATAACAAGTTCCAACAGGGACTCCGATGAACTTTGTCATTTGGCTTTTAAAAATTTACCCAAAAATATATACTTGGACATGGGGCCCCGGAGATGACACCTTTGCATCCTCTCTGCCCTGCGATGCGACCTTGAAACTTCCTCCGCTCCTACATTTTTATGTTATGTAGATAGAGGTACCTATAGAAACCTATGTGTTAGAGAGAGAAAGATGGATTTTGTAGAAACCTATGTGTTAGAGAGAGAAAGATAGATTTTTGGAGTCTGACAGACTCCGATAACCTTTGACATTTGGCCTAGGGTTGATATTGCGCATGCGGGCCCGGCGGCTGGAGCTCTGCCCCGGTGTCTGACAGATACCGATAAACTTTGATATTTGGCTTTAAAAAATTACCCGAAAATATATACTTAAACATGGGGGTCCGGCGGCTGGGGCTCTGCCCCTCGAGGTTGGTGTTGCGCAATATCCAGAACATGTTACGCAATATCTTACCCGAAAATATATACTTGAACATGGGGGTCCGGCGGCTCAAGGGGCCCCACAATATGGCGGCACAGACTCCGATAAACTTTGACATTTGGCATTATGAAGATGGCACCCAAGCTAATGAAGATGACACCTTTCCGGTTCCCACGCTCATCAAAATTTGGCAGCGCTGAAATAAATTAGCCTTAAATATACAAAAAACCTGATGCGGGCCCCCGGCGGCTGGAGCTCTGCCCCTCGGGGTTGGTGTGACCTTGAAACTTACTCCGCTCCCGAACTTGCACATAAGGGTCTGGCGACTGGGGCTTTGCTCTCCCGGGCTCGCTTGAGTTAGAGAGAGAAAGATGGTTTTTTGTAGAACTCAATGTGTTAAAGAGAGACAGATAGATGTTTGATGACTGACAGACACCGATGACCTTTGACATTTGGTTTCCTTTCCCTCCCCGAAGAGGACAAATTAGCCTTAAAAAATTGCATTTTTATTTAAAAAAACATGGGGGCCCCGGCGGCGGCTAGGGCTCTGCCCCTGGGGTTGGTGTTGCGCATGCGGGCTCCACAATATGGCGGCTAGGGCTCTGCCCCTGCGGTTGGTGTTGCGCAATACCCAGAACATGTTGCGCAATATCCAGAAGTGAAAGTCTGTCAGAGTCTAATCGGTGACCTTGAAGTGTTCCAGAACCCGCCTATCTCTACTACTATTGATTCCCTACAGTTTTTCAAGACACCTAACTTCTGAATGAATTATGAACTGTAAAGTTGAGGTTAATGTTTCCTTTTGCTTCTTCAGCTGTTCGTCCACATTCTCGCAATATTTTTCATCAAATTCGAATGCGGGAAATAACAGCAGTTCATGCAGATGTGTGGGGGTTGGAAAAAAATAGTAACTGTTCGTTACCACGCAACTGAGGTGCAAGCTCCAGCAAGCCATATAAATTTGGTTGCGCGTTCTTGTAAAATGGGGTGCAGGAAGAGATGTGATTGATCTCAAAGTTCTTAGTGATGAAAAGAATGATATTGAGGACTGTACATTAGTAGAAGGAGAAGATTTATTTTCATATTCTTTAACATATTAAACGTACAAATGGAAAAATTTCTAAATGATGGTAACATTAACTAGAATTTCAAATAGCAAAGTTAATTTTGATTCCGAGTGATATTTTTTCCAACAAATAAGTGGATTTACGCCTACAGGGGCACCGCTATAAAAAAAACACGCCAAAATCTCTACCTCGTGGGTGGTGTGGAAAAGAGATACCAGTAAATTTAACTGTATTTTTCCAAAAAATGTAAGTACCACTTTCAAAATTGGCGCAACAAAAATTTAATTTATCATTCTTGCAAAGAAACCCTGTTTTTGCGATATTGACCAGAAACTAAACGAGCGAGCACATTTCATGCTGTACGCACAAACTTACTTTGCACTCTTGCTGCAGATTACACATGACAGACCTTATTGAAACTTGTATTTCCAACGATGCACTTCGTAGTTAATAGCCAAAACCCAGTGCTACTACCAGTCTCAGAGGTATTTTTTGAGACTACGGGTATGTGCATTACTACTTGGGTAGAGAATTTTTTTGATAATCATTCTTAATGCCATTAGGGATATAAATATTTAAAAAATTACCAATTTTAAATTTTGGCTTAGACCAAATCACGGGTGACTCGAGTACCATACTCCATCAAATCCTTGCAAGGCACATAAAAATGAAAAATACTAGATGATTACTATTTTTTTCTGAAAATGGGTCTTATTCAAAATGCACAATCAAATAAACACGGCTATTTATTTAATAACCAACTGTTTTGGGTTAAAATGCAGAATCCGAGGCCAATTACAATGCTAACTCTTTTCCTTATAATTTTGGTTATGGTTAGTAGAGAAACAACGTTAAATAATTATTAATATTAACAATAGCAGGGATATTGGCCTCGGATTCTGCATTTTCCCCGTTGTTGCATGTATCAAAGTTCTGCTTCTCTTTTATTTATTTATAAACGGGGCTGCGCGCGCTATTGCGCGGTCTATTCTATTCAATTTACCACCATTTTTAGGCTTATTACGTTGGGCCATTCCAAGGGGGTTCAATGGGCTCCGCCCCTCTCCAAGGGGCCCTAGGTGGTCCGTCCCTCTCCAAGTGGGCCTTCGCGGCTCCAGGGGTTTCGCCCTTCTCTAAAGGAACCCTCGGGGCTCCAGGGGTTTCGCCCCTCTCTAAGGGGGCCTTCGGGGTTTCGAGGACTCCGCCCCTCTCCAAAGGGGCCCTTGGGACTCCGCTCTCTTCAAGGGGGGCCTCGGGACTTCTCCCCTCTCCAAGGGGGCCCTTGGGACTCCGCCCCTCTCCAAGGGGGCCCTTGGCGCTCGGCACCTCTCCAAGGGGGCCCCGGGACTTCGCCCTTCTCCAAGGGAGCCATCGGGGCTTCGCCCCTCTCCAAGGGGCCCTTGGGACTCCGCTTCTCTTCAAGGGGGCCCTCGGGACTTCGCCCCTTTCCAAGGAGGCCCTTGGGACTCCGCCCCTCTCCAAGGGGGACCTCGGGACTCGGCCCCTCTCCAAGGGGGTGCTCGGGGCTTCGCCCCTCTCCAAGGGGGCCTTTGGCGCTCGGCACCTCTTCAAGGGGGCCTTCGCCCCTCTCCAAGGGGGCCCTCGGGACTTCGCCCCTCTCCAATGGGGCCCTTGGGACTCCGCCCCTCTCCAAGGGGGCCCTTGGCGCTCGGCACCTCTCCAAGGGGGCCCCCGGGACTTCGCCCTTTTCCAAGAGAGCCATCGGGGCTCCGCTCCTCTCCAGTGGGACACTCGGGGCTCCTCCCCGGTCGCGAAATCGAGGCGACCGTGAAATGCATGTAAACACAAATGGGGGACATCGCGTCTGCAATTGTCGTGACACACACGTTTGGATCGTTCTCCTTTATTTATATGATTTATAATATTAGACGGCTGATCCGATAAAACATATCAATCGAAAACTAGAGCTAATAAGATATTTATTTCATACTGATGTCAAAAATTACATTTTTCGGATTATGAATGGTACAAAAAATGGAACATTAAAGTTCTAGTACTTTAAAGTAAAATTTTAAAGTTCAAGTACTTTAAAACTTATTTATGGTACAAAAAATGGAACATTAAAGTCCTAGTACTTTAAAGTGAAATTTTAAAGTTCAAGTACTTTAAAATTATACTTCAGTTGTTGACATGAAATTTGAAATGGTTTACAACCTTTTATTTAAATTTCATTAAACTTGCAGTATGAAATAAACCGTTGTATTCACCACGAACGAAAGGTGTTTTTAAAGGTCCTCGCAAGTAATTCCTTCCTCGGCTGACGCCTCGGACGTAAACTACTTTCTCGTCCTTTAAAAGGTCACTTTTCGTTCTAGATAAATAAACTACTATTAAACTTAACTAAAAATTAAAATTGAAGGCACATAATAATGTAGTAAATAATAAGATAAATAATTCTACTTGCAACACTTGCAAACTTGAAAATTTTACAGAATGAAATTACACAACTACAGCTATTAACTTAACTTAAATTAACCACTCAATTTGTCCAAGGCGTTTACTAAAGGCGCACAGACAACTGACTTGGGAAGAGCGTTCCAATCTCTAAAAATTCTGTTGAATAAACAGAACTGTCGACACATTTTATTAAATCTTTCGCGCACTAGTTAAACTCGTGGCCACGCAACCGCACATTCTCACTAGTCACAAACCCTTCAATGACTACAGTGTAGTAACCGTGGAGGATTTTATATGTTTCTATTAGGTCACCTCTTAAATGCCTTTCAGAAATCGATGATAGCCCCAATACCTGCAGCATCTGTTCATACGGCAGTTTTCAAATAGTTGGCGATAACTTGGTGATACGTCTTTGGGTGAGTTCAAGAGCATGAATGTCTTTAACAAGGTAAGGCTTCCAAAATCAGGACGCATACTCCAAAATTGGCCGAATATAGGTTTTATAAATTTTCGCTAAAAGTTGAGGAGACATGTATTTAAAAGCGATCGACACTAGGTAGGTGCTACTCCCATTTAAAATCCGACGACACGGTGACTCCAAGATCTTTTTGTTGATAAACCGCCTTTATAAGCACATTGTTCAGAAAATACGAGCCGAAGGCGAGGGAATTTGTCAAAGTTAGTTTGTCGAGGGGCATTGCCATAAAAACAACAAATCTTAAGTAAAATCATGAGCCCTAAATACATTTTGTGGACTATTTCCCAAATATCGGTTTACATTTATACTGATGCGCAATGACAGTTTAGATGACGTTTCTTAAATACCACCTTGATTAAAGCAACATATTTTGTGGTTGCCGTGGATGCATGTGGCAAAAGAAACTGACAAAATCCCAAGGGAAAATTTCGATTTTTTGCCACTACAAAAACACACGATTGGTTGAATTATGAAAAAGCATGGCTATTCATTGGATAATAAGAGATGTGGGAAATCGTCCTATAAAAATTTTGAAGGTCAAAAAATTTAAGGTTTATGTTGGCATTACTTGAATTCCTTTAAAAAATATATGTTGGCAGAATTTGTTTTAGTAACTTTTTAGAACTAAAAATTGGTGGGAAATTTAAAAACTGGCATTAAAGTTTTGTTTTTAGGTAATCTTTCGTAAACTCCTTCTTCTGGCATGTTAGGCTGCAGATCCAACAGTTCCTCTGAACACTTCAGAATTGCTTTTTTACATTTAATTTTAAAAGATTCCGTTTTTTACGCATATTCATTTTCAAAAAATAAAAGCTGAAAATTTAATTTTAAATGTCAAAATGACACAAGTCGTTTACAGAAAATCCTAACAAAAATAAATTTATAATAATTAAAAAAAAAGCAGTTTTGCCAATTTTATCTTGACCTTAAAAAATTTTATAGGAAAAAAAAGTATTTTACGTTTGGAAGTACTGAAGTGTGTTGCCAGTCTATGTCAAATTCGCGGTTAGTAGATTAGGTTTTGTTTGTTATTTGACACAGACTGACGCAAAACTTAACCTGCAAATCTCGAATTTGTCATAGCTTGACAGTGCTACAACAATGCAGTAGTGAGTGACACAAATAGATAAAACCCTATTTCATGCTTCTGAAATGAAAATAAAATGAATAGTAACTAGAACATTAACCGTACGAATTGAATAAAATTAGTTTAGATCTATATAACGATAAAATATTTCTGTAATTTTGACCTAATATAATGACATTTTGTTGTCGTTTTCAACGGCAAAATGATGCATATATTCGCACTAGTTGCAATATGAGATTTCATATTGACTCTAGTGCTAATATGAAAATGTAGAACAACTATGTAGATTTAAGTAAATTTATTTACTATAAAAATTGATATGACTCAAAATTAGAAAAAATTTTGTAGCCACGCGTTGCAAAATTAGTGTTTTTCACATACAACGTGTTGCCCAACTCGCTAGCGCTCATAGGGCAAACTTCAAGTCTAGTGTGAAAAATACTTTCATTTTGCAACTTGATACATAAATAGCTATTTGATTCTTTTAGACATTTAAAGATTTTTAAAACAGAGTTCGAAATGGAGTTTTTCTTGACGAAGAATTACTATGCAGAGGCTCGAAATGTCTCTGAAGGTTGGACGGTTGATGGAACTTTCTTAGGCAGAAGGAACAAACAAATTGTGCTTGTTTTCCCACATTCGTAAATCATGTGATGTTGCATGTTGCCTCGATGTTTGTAGAATTTTCTGCAAATTTCGAATGGATATTCTTCAATGTTTTCTGATTTGGTTTCAAATTGAGAAACATAGCATTTTTCTGCCTCTGGAAACAGAAATGCTGTAGTGTATTCCAACTTTCTGTTGTGTAATGCAAATATCTTCAGTTTGATTTTTTGTTGGAAAATATTAAAAATTGAAAGGTGTGGCTAATAGTACATAGGTATTTTTCTATTAAATGCGGGTATTTATATCAATTTATTTGACCAAAAGTACACTATATAATCTAAAAGTGTAATAAGGGTGGTAACTAAATATGTTCAGTCCTACCTGCCATGACAAATATTCTCAAAATATTTTACGTTTTTTAAACATTTAAATGTTTTCAAACCATTGAGGTTTAATTATTACAGAGTAATAATTATTTAATTTTCTGATTTGTACGTATACGTAACAGCAAAAGGAGCGATTGTTTTTATATTCAGCAATTTTCCAAGTAAAACTACATATTTAGCTATATACATTTACTTTTAATCATTCGTTAAAAGGTATAAATGTATACTTTAAAGCAGTTGTACAATAATTAATGTTTATCGAGACAAAATTTACCTCGAATAAGTAGAAATAAGAAAAATATAAATATTTTCCATTAACTGGTGCTTCAGGAGATATAATAAACAACTTAAAAAAATTCAAATTACACTACTAAAATTTAGTCGCTCCGGGGTGCATCCTGGACAAACGCTTCTGTAGATGCTGCTTCCGAAAAGCCATATAGTTACAAAATGGACAGGGAAAGAGTAGCTGCTTGTGACATTCGTACTGTTTATGCCTAATCAATGTCTTGTTGAATTTATATGCCTTGCCGCATTCGCACATAAATTCTTTGTTTTCGTAACTTATGGTGTTACCTGAAATAAAGATAATTTGTAAATAGTATCAGCTGTTATACATAAAAATTCAAACGTAATTATTTACATATTCAAGTAGAGATATAGAGTATCTGTAAACGATGATGCACGATATGCCACAAGAGTTTCCAGCCAGCACATTGGATGATAACTTTCGTGGCACATAGGCAGCAAAGTTTGTATACAGGGTGTTAATTAAGTACGTAGACAAACTTTAAAGGGCGATTGCTTGATCAATTTTAAGATAAAAAGTTCACATAAACATGGGACCTAAACGGCTTCGTTTTCAAAATTTTTCTAAAATAAGGTAACTGAGGTGGCCTCGATGCACGCCACTGGTGGAAATAAATTAAATTTATTTTGACCGAAGAATGCCATTCCAGCCGTTTTCGAAATTTTTGAAAAAAAATTGTTTTGTTTAAACTTTAACATCCTGTATTTTAAAAACGAAGCCGTTTAGACCCCATGTATGTATGAACTTTTTATCTTAGAATTGATCAAGGAATCACCTTTTAAAGTTTGTCTACGTACTTAATTAATACCCTGTATAGTAGGTTGCCTTGCAACTCTGCGCCAATGGCAGAGCAATACAGCTTTGAATATCGTGCCTGCTAGAGTTGCATCAAAGCAAGAAGTACATAGGCGTGGCTACAGTTATGCGCCAATTGCGATTGCAAAAACGCATAACAAATATTTATTGTTTTTTTTTCTGAAAATTTATAAATTTTATGTTTACATCGCATTTACAAGCTTATTTTTAAATATTTCATAATTAACCAGTGAATAGATTATTCTTTTTAAATTTATTTTTTGCCAAACTAATCTCAAAACTTTTATCAAGAAATGCTACATCAGTGGTTTAAACAAAGCGTGCTGGAAAAGCGGGATATAAATTTCAGCATCGAAGTATTTTTAAAACCAATGCACATAGGTATATACTTCTTTCCAATGGAAAGTAAAAGGTTTGAAATAAAAATAATTTAAAAATAACAATTACTCTTCTTACTCTATCAAGTAGATATTTCTGTTTAGTAAGGGCGAATTCTAAAAACTATAAATTTAAGCACATCGGCTAAAAGTTAACTTTTTGCAGTTTTGATATCTCCATCTGAACCTATTTTTTGTGCTTCATTCATGAATTCGGGCAGGTGTCTCTCTAATAAAATGTTTACTTATCTGGTATAGGCCCGACAAATCTGTGACGCGACGTTTGGGCTGACTCTCATCTTCTTCACTATATGGTTCTTCATCGCTGTCTGGTCTTGAAGACTGATGTAGAAGAGCTCTGGCAATATTAAACTTGAAACCCGTAATACGAATATGCCTTTTTTCTGTCACCCTTTGCACGATCTTCTTCCCTGTACTGTAACCAAGCAGCCGCAGCTGCAAAATCAACAAAATAGTAAACGCACCGGATGGTCCATTTTTTGGTCCGAGAACGCATAGAATATTTTTCAATTTTCGATCAAATAAGTCAACACCACCCATATTACTATTAAACAGTTTGGTAACAAATGGTTGCCGAATCTGAATATATTTGCTGCCAGTGTTACATTCACTCAATCGAAGAGCTCCACATTTTGAAGATTCTAACTGAACCGGCCTAGAATCGAATCATTTAATATGAGTCTTCTCGAATCAATTGATCAAATGTGCCTCTGCCATCTTTTTTCATCTGATTATCTTTTCTGAATTTGGCTGCTTTTGGAATTCTATTAGACATTATCGTGCCAGTCACCGTAAGATATCGTGCCATCATTGTATTTATTAATGGGATTGTCGTACACTATCTGTCTGTAAAGACATTCAGACCCTGCGGTAATATGTCAAAAAGTTTGAGCATGCACCTACCTCCAACATCAAGCTTCTCTGGGGCCTTGTACAGGACTGATTCAATTGATGCCCATCTACCTTAATACATTAGGAAATCTAAAGGAATTCAAGTAGTTATTTTCATTAGAAAGTTTTTTTAGACCAACTGGGTTGGGTTTGTCTCTTAAGAATTGTCTCATTCTCACTTGTCCATAAAACGAAATCATCTGTTCATCTATTGAGACAATTTCTGTTCTTTGATTTGCATGACAAGCTCTTTGAGTTTTATCCAGTATAGGTCTTAACTTCCAAAAAGTATTTAACTTTCTTGCATCAGTAGATACTGCATTATCGTCAACAACTTTCAAACGACTTCTGAGAAAGTAGAATCTGTTTCTTCAAATACTGTTAAAAACGCACGAAACTCAAATTTCTCTAACCTAAATCATTCTCAAGCAGGGCAAATTGTATATTTCAATTAACATTATGTTAAAAAAAATCTCAAACTTTAACTTCTTTCATATTGGTGCAGAGTGCCATATTCTCAAAAAAGTCCTCATCAAGGTGCTTGCTGAAGTATTCTATGGGTTGCAGTAAATTACCGTGAAGTCTATCTGAACTTTGAAATGTTGTACGAGAAGGTGACATATAGTACAGTAAAATTGTCGTTTTACTTTAAAAAAATTGGCCGCGGCTATTCCTCTTGCCCAGTGGTTTAGGGTCATTAGACAAGTGTAAAACCAAAAAGGCGTTGCTCCCCCCCCTGCCAAACAGCCGCCATCTTGAAACCAATAAAATTTGTTTTTTCTCGCGATCCATTGGTCGCACAGGAAAAGTTGGAAATAAAATTTTACACATTTTTTTTATCCTTGCCGCGATACCGAGATGTTGGTATTTCAAACGGTAGAGGGCGACAACGTTACCATAAATCGGTTTCCGCTATTCTAGCTCTGTGGGGGTGGTTTTTTCGAAAATTGCGAATGTGAAAGTTGTAGTGCTTGAAAAAATATACGCGAATCTTTTTTAATAATGTGATTGATTTAAATAGTCTTCGAGTGACAGCCCTTCAAAGTCCGTGCAGCGTGGGAAATGTACGATATATTCCTGCGCGGTGAAGTAACCATTTCTCTTTTACGAAATTATATCGTCACGTCACTCAATTAGTTTTATGTGAATAGGTTTTCAGAACCTACAGAAATTCTACACATTTTTGGTTATTGTTGCGATACCGAGAAATTGGCATAGGTAAAAAAATTAAAATTATGGGAAAGGAATATACGAGCTCAGAATGATATCATTTGGCTCAGATCCGTAACGCTCTTAAATTTTCTGATGTAATATTTATTATATAATACGATAATTGCAATTGTTTGTAAATTTTGACACAGAAATGACCAAAATTCAACAAATTGACAATAGCTTTACCATGTGCAAGGCGGTCTATATTGTTCCAGGCCATGACACTGGCTCTGTTGCCAGATTGTGTGCTAGGCCATTCACACTAAGTTTTGTTTGTTTCAAATATATTTGACATTTAAAACTACACTGCGCCAATAAATTAGGGGAACGCTAATAAAATCATCAATGCTGTTCAAGATAATGGAAGTTGGATTTTCTTTCATATGTATCTATTAGACAAAAGCCTCGTAAGTAGTAATTCGCCTACTTTATGCAACTCGGCACTTTATTTTTGCATGTATTGCCAGATAAGTAACGTAAGTGCAGAATGCAAAGTAATCTTTTCAATATCAAGTAGCTGTACATTCAACGAAAATGGAAACAATTTAATGTCTACGTCATTATTTTATTTTTCTACGCTGTTTACCACTAAAATGAGGCATCTTAGTCAAGTTCAAGTTGCACGAGCCGTAACATCAATTGAAGAAGGCGACACCTTACGTCAAGTTACAAGGGAACTTAATGTGCGCCCTTCTGTTGTGTCCAGGGTTTGGAATCGTTACTTAGTGACAGGAAGTTATGGTAGGAGACCTGGTCAGGGCCGAAAGCTCGCAACAACCGTACAGCAAGACAGATTTGTGCGCAATTGTGCGTTTAGACGACGCACATCCACTGCTAGGGACCTACAAAATGACCTCAGAAGAGCCAGTGGTATCCAGGTTAGTACACAAACCATAAGAAAAAGGTTGCGTGCGAACAATCTGAGGTCATGAAGGCCAGTCCGAAAACCACAATTGACTCAGAATCACAGAAGAGACCGGTTGGCATTTGCTCAACAACATGCAGATTGGGGAATGGAGCAGTGGTCATCAGTGCTTTTCAGTGATGAGTCAAGATTTAGATTGACACGTTTTGATGGTCGTCTTCGAGTTTGGGCACGTTCAGGGAAACGCTATCGTAAAGAACTGGTTCAGCAGGTTGATAAGTTTGGAGGAGGATTTGATATGGTGGGGGCTGGTATCGCTTTTAACATTCGTACAGATCTCGTTGCTGTACCTGGACGAATGAATGCTGCCCGATACATGAGGACATTCTTGCAAACCATGTGGTACCTACTGCGGCCCGTATAGGTCCTGGATTTCTGTTCCAGCAAGATAATGCCCGTCCACACGTAGCAGCTCAGACAAGAAGGTTCTTGGAAGAACACCAAATTCCCGTGATAAACTGGCCCGCTCTTAGCCCAGACCTAAATCCAATTGAGCACTTATGGGACGAGTTGGATCGGAAGATCAGGAACAGACTTGTAGCTCCACAGAGTCTTCAACAGCTCATGGCACCTCTTTTGGAGGAATGAACCAACATACCCCAAGAAGATATACGGAGATTGATTGAAAGTATGCCTCGAAGGTGCCAGGCCGTTATCCAAGCTCACGGAGGTCATACGTGCTACTAGCTTTCTTTGAATGTTTAATTTTTTTAAGTTTATTATAAAGTTCCTAAGCCTTGTTTTGCACAGTTTTGCCATGTTTGTTTGCCCTTTAGATTTAAAAAATAGGCATAATTAAATTTAATTATTTTTTGTTTAAATAAATGATAATCTAACTAGTTGACTCACTTTCGCTTCTTGCAGTTTTTAAAAATGGAATTTACAACAATTTTTTTAGTGCTTCCCTAATTTATTGGAGCAGTGTATTTTGACAAGCACTGCATATAAGTTACACAAATGCTTTTGAAGTGTTATGTACCCCGCTGTAAGTCAACTTACGTTTCATCAGTTGCTCCATATGTTAGCAACTTCAAGTTTCCATCTAATGGAATGGTGGCAGAAAAATGGAAAGAAATTTTACATTTAAAGAACTGGCGGATTGGAAAGGCTACTGTTGTGTGTGAAAACTGAAAAGCACTTTAAAAGAGCGGATATAAAGAGTAATAAGATGAAGAGACTTGTTCTGACTGCAATATTACTAGCTTCCAGGCAAGTTATTTTGAAGAAATTACTGTTTTAGTTAGTCAAAATTAGTAGCAATGGAGAATTAGGTACCTGCCCATTAGGAATTGCTTTTAAATCGAATATTACGGTGAAGTGACGCACTACGATGTAAATAGTAGTGATTTTATAGATTTTTTTCAACTGGCATGTATCACAATGACAGTGCACTGATAGATTGTCCATTTAATGACCAAAACTAGTAATTTTTTGTTAAAGGTTGGCAAAGCCATGTTGCCAGATTGTGGTAGGCCATTCCAAAGGTCACTTTATAGGCCCAGTGTCATGGCCTGAAACAATATAGACCGTCTTGCCACGTGCCATTTTTAAAAATAATACAGACACCCGACTGTCTATATATTTTGATCGTTTGGGCCAAATGAAATGAATCAGTATAGTAGTTTATGTAACTAGTCCTCAAAGCAAGGCTTTAGGGGACGAGTCGTAATGTTTCCGGACGAGGCGGAGCGAAGCGCAGCCGAGTCCGTAATATGAAGATGAGTCCTCTAAAGTCATTTGAGGACGTGTTGCATACAACGTTTTTTTGTATTAGCTCTCCAAGCATTATAATATGAAGTTTCAATTACCATTAACGCGGCATTATATTAGGAGGCCGCGCGAAAATTTATTTTTCTAGGATCCTCAAAATGGCCATTTAGAGGCCTTGTACTTAAAGACGTCATGGCAACTAATGTTTGAGTCCGCTAAAATGTCGCCATGACGACTTTAAGTACAAGGACTCTAAATTGCCATTTTGAGGATCCTAAACAGTTTCCAAAGTAACCAGTTTGGGGAGCGAATACAAAAAATATATTTTAAAGTTAGTGTTTCCCGACTATTTTTTGTAATTTGTTATTGCTAAAGCTGTTATAATATTGCTGAAAACGTCTACAATTATGATGTAAAAATATTGACCAAAAAGATTTTCTCTTGTGGGTACAAAATAAAGCTACCTGAAAAATCTTAACTGGGCCAAATGATGTGATTCTGGGCTCGTATATTGAAAGTAATTTCTTTTTGCATAAACCCTAAGATATATTGTAGTTTACTCAGACACGTTTTATTATTTTTTGAGCTGTGCCTTCGTCTTGGTTCAGAGCCTCGGACACAACCGAGTCATTATCGACCATGATAGAAGTGTTGCTTGAACTTTTATTGAAAAAAGAGCGCACAACTTAAACGCAGTGTGAATAATTCTTGGAAAAAATCCGTGAATACGATTGCGAGTGCTGTTTTGTGATTGTATTCTGATTAAAAATCGATAATAGTACGAACGATAATGGTTATCTTCATGTTAACCAAATGGCGGACATGGCATCTCGTTAGTTATAATAAGTGCGGGATATAAATAATTTGCTGCCCTCTATTTCTCCACGCTGTCCGGACTTTGAAGGGCTGTCACTCGGAGACTATATAAATCAATTACATTATTAAAAGAGATTCCTTCATATTTTTTCACGCACTACAACTTTCACATTCGCAATTTTCAGAAAAAAACACCCCCACAGAGCTAGAATGGCGGAAACCGATTTTTGGTAACTTTGTCGCCCTCTACCGTTTGAAATACCAACTTCTCGGTATCGCGGTAAAAATAAAAAACGTGTAGAATTTTATTTCCAAAATTTTTTGTTTAATAACTTTTTCTATGCGACCAATGGATCGCGAGAAAAAAACCAATTTTATTGTTTTCAAGATGGCAGCTGTTTGGCAGGGGGAGGGGTAACACCTTTTTAGTTTTACACTTGTCTAAACCACTGGCAAAGAGCATATAATGTTATATGTTCTTTGCCACTGGGCAAGAAGAACAGCCGCGGCCAATTTTTTTAAGGTGACGGGTTTCCGACAGTTTTACTGTACTAATAAAAGCATTCGTTCGTTTGTATTTTTTCTTTGAATTGTCACTCTTTCTTAGTAGCTTACTCAATGGTTCTTCGTTGGATTATGTTCAAGTCATTATCGTCATTTACAGTGAATGTATGCTGAATATCTGCTTCAGCATCTACTTCGATGTCTTTTTCATTATCGTCATCTGTTTCGTTACGTAAAAGATCATCATCAATATCTGAACAATCAAAGTCCCAGTTGTCTACAATTGGTTGAAGCTCTTTGGTAATGAGAGGCCCATACAACAGTGATATTTTCATCTTGACATAATTTCATTTATTTTTGTCAAACCTTAAGTATCACCAATGATACTCCGACGAAAAACATGTGTAAATACCATAGCTTAATTAAATTAATCAAACTGTTATGTACAGGATATTCAATAAAGATATATTCGACTTTCTGAACCAAAACTCGAGCTAAACGTTTACTATTACGGTTATTTTACAAGATGCTATTGCACAATATTGCACACTTCTTAACACAGAATAAATCATGCGAAAGCAACGCCGGTACCAGCTGCAAGCATTTGAAACTTCTTCTACGTATGAGTCAATAAGTATCAACCACGATACATACGGTATCAACACGCAGAAACGTATTGTTATTGTAAGTGAAATAATAAATGCAAACCCCAGGTATCACCAGTTATACCTGGAGTCCGAGAAGGTTACTGAGGAATATATACAAAAATTTATTTTCACATAGCTCAAGCTTTAGCCTTGACAAAAATGGAATCTAACAGGTACAGGGTAATTCTTGTAAAAAAAATGGGCAACAATAATCAGTTAAATGTAATGCAGTCGCTGCGTGGCGATATACGGCAGAGCTCCGTGGTAGGATGCGATGGACGGGTACGCTGCACGGCCTGCTTGTTTTGTTATATGGTGACGCCGCGGAACATCGCGTTCTGGGAGGAACCATTAGGAACTAGGGCTTTCATGTCAGCCAATAGCATCGTATATTATCAACACACATTTTTCTGTAAACAAATTCTCAATCTTTTTAATAAGAAAAATGCAAAGTAGCTCCTGAAAGTATAGTACGTGTACCGGGAGACCAGTTTCAAAACCGAACATAGCAAGTTTTTAATTTTTGATATGTCTTAACGTAACTGATGTCTAAGGACTTTCGGCCTAAATAATTTCAAGTTCTCATCTAGGAAATCTTATTTTCAAAAATTGTTTCTAGTAACCTTGTGATGTACAAGGTGATTCTAAAGAAAGTTACATTTCTAGATAGATGTAATATTTTTAAAAATTAACGTCCCTTTTCACAAAATAATAACGCATTTGTATTTATTCCACGATGTGATTTGTTCATTAATCGCATTTATATTTGGTTTGGTTACCATGGTAACAGGATTTGTTAATGCTTATAACTGTAGGAATTGGTCTGAAACTCATTCCCGTACTGTTATTAGGCAAGGACTACATGATCTAAAAGTGACCCTATGGTGTGGATTCACATACCATTTCTTTATAGAACCCTACTTTTTCGAAGAGGATCAAATAACAGTTGCCGGACGTTATTTTGACAAGCTGCAGAATTTTCTTATAACCCTGACATCAATCCAGCGGATTTTTGGCTGTGGGGTTATTTAAGTGAACGAGTTTTTTAACTAATCCTACGACTACTGAGTACAATATACAATTTTGCAACAAATTGAAATTATTTCACCGTCTATTAGAAAATGGTGTTCGCAACATAGAAGAAAGATTGTTGCTTGTTGAAGAATAAAATGGCGGACATATTGAATATTTAAGCTAAATCCAATAAACCCCACATCTTTATGAGTATAAATGTGTTATTATTTTGTGTATAAGTTAATTTTTAAAAATA
Source organism: Agriotes lineatus (assembly GCA_940337035.1). Classification (NCBI taxonomy): domain Eukaryota; kingdom Metazoa; phylum Arthropoda; class Insecta; order Coleoptera; family Elateridae; genus Agriotes; species Agriotes lineatus. Next base: position 46,915 of record CALNHX010000535.1, read on the forward strand.
TTACAGGCATTTCAAAATTTTACTTTTTTTTAATTTAGAGAATCTTGTGAATTGAAGAGTATCGGTTATTAAATTTGCATTTTTTTAAACTAGAATAATCTGCAATTTCCGGCTTCATATTTATATTGTAGGAAAAATACATGAAGTAATATATTGCAAAAAGTTTAAAAATGGAAATAAATATAAAAATGTCAATAAATAACAATTTTCAAATAAATTAAATGCCACACATTAGGTACACAGAGACTTTATTCTTCACTTAATAATACACACACCGGCAAAATTAGAGGAACACAAAAAAGTCATATTTTGGGATGTTCTGTAGCATTATTTAACTGAATTATGTTTTAAGCTTTAATGTTAGCAATACACACCTTCAGAGAATAACAATTAACGATATAACACATGAATCTACCTAATTCAAACAGTTTACTGAGTACGATGAAAAACTTCAGAACAACAACAATTGTCTTCTTCTTATAAAAAGTATTTTCTTTATCATGGTATTAAAGTGGGTGTAATTAATAACGCGTGTTACCCCCACGAGCTCTGATTACTGCTTCCATACGTCTAGTCATACTATGGATGATGTCATCGATGGTTTGTTGAGGCAGAGTATTCCACTCTGTCACTAGTGCCGTCTTTAGCTCATCTAGGGTTTGTACCGATGGATTTCTGGCCCGGACCCTTCTTCCCAATATGTCCCATATGTGTTCGATGGGATTCATATCAGGAGAACGTGCTGCCCAATTCATGGCATGAATACCAACTTCCAGTAGGTAATCCGAAACTCAGCGAGCAGCATGGGGGCGAGCGTTATCCTGAATTAAGACAAAATCCTCCCCTATAAATGGGGCAAATGGCACAACATGATCTTGCAGAATGCCTGTAATATACCGTGCACCTGTCAGGGAACCTCCTGAAATAACCACTAATTCCGTACGTACTCCCAAACATATCCCACCGCAAACCATAAGTGAGCCTCCTACATATGAGACTCTGAGGACAATGGTACATTGTAAATATCGCTCCCCTCGGCGTCTCCACACTTCCTCTCTACCATCAATCAGATTTATACAAAAGCGGCTTTCGTCGGTGAACAGAACTTTACCCCACTGCTCCAAAGTCCAAAATCGGTGTTCACGTGCAAACTCCAGTCTTGCTGTACGATGCCGTACGTCAAGTTTTGGCCATTTTGCAGAAATTTTGGAAGTCAATCCAACCTCGTTCAGTCTTCTCCTGACTGTTCTTTCACTTACACTTACGTGACGCACATCTTCTAAGGCAATTCTGGTCTGAACAACCGTTAAACGTCGATTTCTGAGAGTCTGCAGTGTAATAAAGCGATCATCCCTTGCAGTTGTTGCTCGTTTCCTACCTTGGCCATGTCTCGTCTAAACCTTTTTACATTGCGATGTACAACAAATAGCGATACTCCCTGGATTCTGCTGACCGATCTGTAAGTGTAGCCATTTTCGACCATTGTTAGAGCTTTAGCGACATCAGTTGCCGTTAAATCGGGCGTTTTTCACAACAACAGAAAACAAAATCGTAAACCCTCGTTATAAACTAACCAAGAAATAAGCACTTGTTTTGAAGAACACAAAAGTCCAAGCAATATGTCAACAATAACACAAGTGATAATTAGGCTCAAATTGGTGGCTAGATTTAATGTTAGATTGCTATTTTTATTCATTATACGTGCAGAAGTAACATTTATAACCAAATTGAGTCATAGGGAAAATATGACTTTTTTGTGTTCTTCTAATTTGGCCAGTGCGTGTAATTAAGAATTATAGAGCTTAATTACGTATTATAATTAATCTCTCAAATTTCTAGTTAATACCATAATACTAATATCGAAGGTACAATAACAAAATATTATATTCAACCCGAGTTTTAAGTTCATATATAAGACGTTGCATTATTACAAACGCCACTGAAAAGATGACGCTGTAAGTGAAACTTATACGTGAACCGTCTTCCACATTGCGTACATTCGAATTTCGGTTGAACATTACATTCATTCTTCAGATGCCGCATCATATTTCCCTTTAAAGTATAGGTTTTTCCACATATTGGACAAGCGTAATTTCTCACAGCAACTTCTTGATTGCATTTAAATGCATAAGCAGAATGTAATCTTGAATCTGAAATCAGATCATACTTAGTAACACATTAAAACAATATGACAGTGAAATATGATGAGAAGGGCATTCAATTTTAGCCAAATGTAACACAGAAATAAATTGATGTTTATAACAAGTTTTAAAGTACCAAACATCCTCTTGAATAACCCGAGCTCTTCGTTTGCCAAGGTTCAAACTATTTTGCAAAAGCTCTTATATTTTGCGTCAGTTCTTGTGTTTGATGAGAGTTTTGTAAATTAAATACTTTATTATGTAAACCTAATGATACATCGTATAACAATGGAGAAATATTAGTTTGAGTATTGCTGCTATCTTGTTGAAGGAATTTGTGTAGAGGTTCATTGTGGTGGAATTCATTAGGAAAATAAAGAATTACTCCCGGTTATCTTTTCGTAGTTAGAGTATAATTGTATAAAATAGGGCCAATTAAACGTGGCTTACTCATAGCCACCGACATAGCAATTTTTTGAGGACGAAGAGGTGTTTCACGTAAAAATCAGAGGCGGACTGCCCCACCAGAATACCGGGACAATTCCAGGTAGTCCGCTCCAACATTACACCTCTGGCCGCTTGTGCCGGTTCCTTGGCGCGATGATAAATAATTACAGTGTTTAATAGTCTAATATAATGTAATAGGTATATAATCTTTCTTTTGGTCCCGAAAATATAAATATCTATATCCATATCTCTTTTTCGACATGCTTGTTTGTATTTCATAATATAAAACAAAATTAGTCGGTACTTCGGCACACTGTTGGCGTGGAGAGATTTCTTCCATGCACTGCGACGCCCTATCCTTAAGACAAAGTTTAGTCTTTTTAATCTGTTGAATGGTGCTTTAAATGTGATACGGCCGTTATCATATTATGTTATATACATGATCGCGTCATGTGTGCAACTACTTGAGCTAAAGATAATTTGCAAAGAAGACGGAAACTAAGAATTGCGAAGCCTAGACCGATAAAATCCGATTAAAATCGAGCTGGCGATTTATCCATACCATTAGCGGAAAATACCAATGAAGCAGGCGGCGTCGATAATGTGGCAACTCAAATATAAAAGTGAGAGGAGATAGTAATTTGCATCCGCATTTTTTGATAGTACACGAATCATATCTATTACAGGTAACGCAAATCACATAGAATAATAGGGACAAAGAAAAAAACGACAAAACTCTGCCAAAAGCTCTTCAGTTTTTTGCATTAATGTTCCACACAAAAAGGTGGAGAAATCATTGATAGGTTATGTCCTTCTCGAGCGAGTGTATTTAGAACGTCCAGAATAAGATACATTACAGGAAGTCCAAGAAGCAGAAAAATATAATTTAGTTAATACATTTAACTACTTTTACAACAAATCCTACGGATTCCCCTATAATAAACTCCCTTATAAATTTTTTTATTGATTTCATAACTCCCTTTCTTCCCCAAATTAAAACCTTCCTCCTTAGCCAAGTTCTTCCTAACATTCTTAATGGCCCATAAACTTTCACAAAATTTAACATTCCTAAATTGGAATTCCAACGGTATTAAGAAACAGCGTTCAAATTTTATAGCTTTTTTAGCCAGATATAATGTTGACATTGCGTGCATAACTGAGACCCATCTTACTACAACCGACAATTTAAAAATACCTGGGTACGTCGTTTATAGAAACGATCGAATTGCGGAAAAAGCCTCAGGAGGAGTTGCCTTACTAATCAAGCGGCAAATTAATCATCACCCATTACCACCATCGGGAACGAGAATGGAAACAATAGCAGTAAGGATCACATTGAGCGATGATAGTCACGTAAACATAGTGAGCGTATACAAACAGCCGAATCAAAGGCTTATAGAAACAGACATACGGGCTCTTCTAAACTCCAGGGAACCCGTTCCGGTCATAGGGGACCTAAATTGTAAGAACGACAGCTGGGGTTGTCGAGCCACGAATCCAGCAGGAATATTACTAAATGACTACTCGACAACATACAATTATCCTGCTAAATTTACCTACTTTCCTTATCGCATTGACCATCAGCCAGACATCCTCCACATAATCCTGCAGAAAAATTTCAGGAAGCAAATTCATCAAACATCCGTTGAAGAGCTGGACCGTGATCACCTACCGGTGCTAATAACATTCTTAAGTGCTCCACAACTAAAGACGTATAACATAAAACTAATAAATGGTGTTATTAACCGGGAAAAATTTCAAGCCACCCTTGACCAAACTATCAAGCACCCTTTGAGTCTAGAAACTACGGAAGACATAGACCATGCAGTAGATGGATACACTAAAGTAATACAAAATAGCATCCGACTCTCAACGCAGCCAGCCCAAAGGAAGAGAGCGGCGTCGTACAATATTCCTCCAAATTACATAGTCGAACTAATCAAACAAAACAGCAAAATCCTACGAGAATGGAAAAGAACTAGAAATCCAGCTACTAAAAATGCTCTCAATCACCTCACTCATCGAATACGAAACGAACTTGACAAATATAAAATGCATCTCTATCAAAGATATATCGAGGACCTAGACCCCGGACATCCAGGAATGTGGAAGGCTACCAGAAGAGTGCTGAGGGAACCCCAAGATATACCACCAATAACAGTAAACAGCTTAACGTACAACACCGATGCAGAAAAGGCAACAATATTTGCCAACCACCTGGCACAAGTGTTCACTCCTACAAGCGGCAGCAACATTGCACACACAGTAGTAAACTACATCGAAACGCACTTACCCATTCCAGACCAAATTCAACCAATTTCTCCGTACGAATTGACAACAATTATAAATGCCTTACCCAAGAAAAAATCGCCAGGCAACGACCTTATTACGAATACAGTGCTAAAAGACCTCACAAAAAAAAAACCCTCACATACTTAGCAACACTTTTCAACGCTTGCTTAAGAAATGGTTATTTCCCGAAAGCGTGGAAGCAAGCAGTTATATTCGTTTTCTCTAAGCCAGGCAAGGACAATAAAAACATAAATAACTACCGACCGATAAGCCTATTGAACACTCTTTCGAAAATATTGGAGCGAATAATTTATACTGAGTGATCAAATACAAGCCTTACAGGTGCTTCCGAAGTTCCAGTTTGGATTCAAGAGCGGACACTCTACCTGCCATCAGCTGCAAAGAATAGTGGAGCTAATCGAAACAGGATACGAGAATAAACAATACACGACTTCTGTGTTTCTTGATATCGCTAAAGCATTCGATAGAGTATGGCTGGAAGGCCTTAAGTACAAACTCATCCAACTGCAAATATCAAACTATCTAAAACCAGTAATCTGCTCATTTCTAGAGAATAGAACTTTTGTAGTGCGTATCAATTCAACTACCTCCAGTAGCAAAACTATTAAGGCTGGTGTTCCACAGGGAAGCGTTTTAGGACCAGTGTTGTTTAACATATTTGTTAAAGACATTCCACTAACTAATAAAACCTTAGCAATGTACGCAGACGATACGGTGATTATATCGCAAAGCTTTAATCTTACAGAGGCTATAGCTCATCTACAACTGGCTGTCAACGAAATAAGCAGATGGCTAACAGAATGGAACATAACACTCAACCATATGAAGTGTGAAGCCAAATATTCTCCCTTAAAAGGATAAGAAGCCCTGACCAACTAATAATTAACAATACTCGCATTGAGTGGAGCGATAAAGCAGTTAAATATTTGGGCGTCCACTTAGATACGCGCTTAACTTGGAAGTACCATATAAACCAGAAGCAATGCGAGGTTGGGAAAACTATACCCAATAATCAACCGAAAATCTACAATCAAAATTGACTGCTCACTACTAATTTACAAGTCGCTAATTCGTCCCTTAGCAATGTATGCCTGTGTCATCACCAAGATACAAAGATTACAAAACAAAATACTGCGAATAGCAGTAGATTCGCCTTGGTTCATAAGAAATGAACAACTTCATGAAGAACTGAAAATGCCAACAATCCTTGACTATCTTAAGAAAACTACCAAAAAATTCTTACAAACAATAAACAACTGCGAAGGGGCTGCTCATTATAGGCTAGGCCAAAAAAATATCCACAGAAGACTACAGCGTAAGCTTCCTCGGGACATTTACGCTACCACCTCCGCCGACGAAGAAGACATCTAACCCCATGAACAATATATGTGAATCTATTCGAACTTGATTTGATGTGTTAAGTGTCATCATAATACGCCATTCTCTAAATTACGTGTAACTTTAACAATGCTATGAATAACAATGTACTTTGTTGAACTGACATAAAATAAACTAAAAAAAAAAATAATTTAACTACTTTAAGTAAGATAAGTTACGTGTCCCGAGAACGATCTCTCTCAAGTTTGTGTAGCATTGCAGAAGTATTTGGGGTGTGGACAGCTTTTCAGTAATAAGTGGCCTACTACTCTTAAGGTTGTAATGGGTACGCTTCACCAAATATCGCTACAATATTTTTGTGCCTGTTGTATTTTAATATTTAAGTCATGTGTGCGTGCGCGTAGCGCGGTGACTTTGAATTGTGCGCTGGTCGGACTTCGGGTGTGCAGAGGACAAGAGTGAAAGCAGCAGAGATGAGAGGTCAGAGGGCTGAGGCTGGCATCCCTTGTGAGGTGTGAGCGTTATTTTGTTCACCTGGCGCGATCCTTCGTTTCGACGTGAGGGGAAACGAAACAAGTGTGCGAAGGTGGAAAAATTGGAGCAGTGACGACAGCCCGTTTTGGTCCAAGAAACTAATTGGCAAAAACGTGCAAAGACGGCAAGGATGGACGCGACCGCCAAATCCACACATGTTCCGGCCATCATCGCCCGAGCCAAACCTTTGAAATTTTAGCAACGCCACCGTGAACGAGCTAAATGGACAATACCAGTGGTTAGTGCCTATATTATAAAAACTAATATAACATATACGTAGATTACTAATCCTTAATTAAGTAGATTAGTATAATAGGGAGTTTTTGCACGCCCTCACGTCAATTAGCGTTACGATAGCGTTACGCTAAAATCGAAAAATTTGATTTCGATTGGCTGTATTGTTGACGTCGGTAGGTAACATAAGCTTTAGCGGGCCTCTATGTTAGCAGAACGCAATTGTAAAAACTCCCTAATATCAGCTAACGATTAGGGAATTAAGGTCGATTTAGTAATATATATGCGATAATAGGTACATTTTTATGCGTAAAGGCTTTTATCTACGACCACTACTAAAAGTAGGCCTTTTAGCGCTAGCTTGTTTCACTAAAAGTGACGTTTTATAGTTTACCGTGTTTAAAGAAATCAGCTGTTTACTTTTAGCACATGTGCTAAAAGTGAAGCGAGGTTCAAAACTACAATTTCGAACTGCAAGTGAAGTTGTAAAGCTATTCTAGTTGCTTCTTGCGTTACAGGTAAAGCGTTTTTGAAATAATTAAAGCGTTATGTAATGAATACAGTCATATGCGGAGTATCAATAATTACATTTCGTAACTCACCTTGACAGCACGGGCGTGGCCAAACAATCGCCAGCGGCGTAGGCTACTATTCATTATGACGCAGCGTCGCAGATGAGAACCTTTCTTAAATCGATATTTATGGATTAATAACGGTAAAATTAAGGTCGTAGATAAAATATTGTATGCAACGCGTGCTAAAAGTCGTTTATGCGCGAGACATGTTATGAAACTCAGCCTTCGGCTTCGTTTCATAATTTTCATGTCTCGCGCATAAAAGTCGACTTTTAGCACTTGTTGCATAAATAGCTATTTATTTATTACTGTCTCCGGTCACCCCATTACAGTACTCTGAATCGCCCTGAGTGTGGTCTGAGATGCCGAAAGTGAGCTAGTTAGCAGCCGAGGTAGTTAGTTATAAACAAAGCTAAATTAAATTAAATTGAATAATAAAATCAAGTAGTTTTAAAAAGCACCAATACAAGTTTCAGAGCCCCAAAATTGTGTCAGTGTATCCCTGGTAGAAAGTATGGATTTTCATATGTTGCGATATCACATAACCGGGTAAGTAAAACCACAACTCGTCTGAAAAGAAATGTCTGTCTAAGATATCACCTTCGATGTTATTAATTAACGAGAAAGTATCTTATCGAATTCATGAAATTGCTGAAAGGTTCATTATAATCGACCTGTGTAGGATAGAAAAAAACGTTAAACGAAAAAAATTTAAATGTCAAGTGATTAACAAAGGAAATATACAATTTTGTATTAAACAAAATTTGTGTAATTTAAATTTAACAAAAATCTAGAGAATGCCATAAGCAGCAGAGGCGGGTGACAACGTCCACACTGTGAGAACTGAAAATTAACTAATATTTAAATGTCACTTCTAAATTCGTAAATACTTAGATCTACAAATTAACATGTAATACACAGTGAGTTTTCTAAATTTACTCATGGATGCTGTATTATGAGCTTCCTTTAATACTACTGTTGTATAGATAATTCAAGCTCTACTAAATGTTTGCTAATCATAGTAATTAGTAATCTACTAAAGGTGTCATATTAGACCTAAGATTGACGAATAGAAATATTAAAACATAAAGTTTTGCTATTCGGGGATAATGCGTATTGGGTAGAGACATTTAAGAAACAAAAGAGTTCCCAGGGCGCAAGAGGGCGCTCCATTTCAAAATATCACCCCATGAAAGAACTTTCCCGGAAACCGTTCTAAACAAATGAATTCTTGAACTGCCAATTGGTCATCATCTGCGTGAAGATATGGAAAATTATAGTGGAATCACACCAACTGCCAGCGAACATGTGGAAATGAGACAGACTAGAATCTTCAGAGACGAGACTGATTGTCGAAAAGTTGAATCATGGCTCCAACAGCACGTCCCGTTTGCTGCTATAGATAATCTTGTTTCACTATCCACCGGCTTTGTTGCCGAGGAATCCGTCAATTGCTTTGAAGCACAATCTGTTGGCAAAGAATCCTTGCGATAATCCATCAGCGAAGATAGCACCCTGAAAGAGAACAAAAACATAAAACGCAAGTAAATTACCTTATTCTCTATTTTTCAGGTAAAAATAAACTAATTTACCCTTCAAAGTTTTCGATTTGCAAACGCCTGACGGAGATTAAATGCCTTTAAATCCAGAGCGTGAGTTTCAAGGAAAATCATATATAATTTGTGTTATTTAATAAATCTGCTTGGGAATCATTCCCAACATTAAGTCAACATGAGGTTGCTAAAATTCGACTTAGTTCAAATTCAACGCAAGAAAAAGGTTGACCGAAATACGGCAACTGGAACTCAAAACATAGCTTGTTTACGTTTCCAAAAGTTAAATTGGTATTTCAAAAGTGGCAATTACGTTATGAATTCGCAATGCAACAACTGAAATTTAGGTGGCTACAATAATTATGCTAATCTACATTCAGTACATGGTATGATTTCAGGCTACAAAATGATTTGACAGCAAAAACTTGTTTCATAGCCTCAATAACAATGAAACCACTCGTACGCTCAGTTATTGGGGCAGGTAGGCTCACACGATTACATCAAGCAGAGTAGTCAAATAACGACATACACCTTCGGCAGATTGCGGCAGAATAAAATTAGATCTGACCTGATACGTTGTTAAATGACGGCTGGTCCCAGCAGGTGAGAACGAGGGTTGCGAATCGGTGGCCCAACCACAGGCAGCTTACGGCAAGAACGGCGAGTCCAGAGAATTCCCCAGCTTGGTTTACCAGCTTCCGAAGAGTGTAGAAGCGTCCAACGACAGCTCGGAATGTCTGTCCTCGAAGAAGGAGAGCTCCAGGCGAACTCGACGCAGCCCTGGTGCTGCGGCCGATCATCATGGGTTGACGGGATGTAAATTACTTGCCCCTATAAAATCACCTAGGAACTAGGTTAAGCCGAACGTGGTAGGTAGTGGCTTCGCATTTTAAGTTAGTATCCAATTTTTCTCCACAATGTAACCCAAGGTCTTCGTTACAGTGAATATTTATAGGAGCCTAGAGGCTTCGGAAGACATTTAGTTTACCTCAGGTTTTTTGTTGGATGGAATCTTCTTGTGTGGCAGCAGATGATCTGTAATGATTGCGAAATGGCGGATGTCCACTTGGAATAATTCCAGAATTTCAAACCCACAAGGTTCCTCAAATAAAGTATCACGCCAAAAACACTTCAACGGGAAATATTATTCCATATCCAAATATGATGGCCATAGTACAAAACTCAGGACCTTATTTTTCCCTCAGATGCTGTCAGAAGAGCCACCCAAAAACCGGAAACAGGAAACAGGCAATTGTTTTCTAAAAATCCTCTTATCTCAAATCATAGCCAACTGCAAAATTCCGAACGTTTCACAAATAGGATATGCAACCTTCCATACACCATCGCAAACAAAGTAAACTCTAAGGTTAGGCAAAACTTCTCACAATATGTCTTACTGAAAATCGTACGACGCTCATTAATGACCAATAGAAAAATTAGTTCACGAGCCGTAACCCAGACAACTAAAAAATTTCTTGGAAATTTTTTGTAGGTAGACATTACTTCTTTTTAGGGTTTGTGTCGTTACGATTTTCTTACCGAATCTGCATTCGAGCATTAATTCATATCCGAAAATTATTTTTCGTGCATTTCAACAACGTCCTAATTTGTCCTCGCGTCCCGCTCGGGCAAATTAATACGACATTGTTGGGATGCACTCAAAAAAATTTCCGGAAAGAATTAATGCTCTTGTGAGATTATGTGTGAAAATTTCAAATGTAACAATTTTTTCGAAAAGTTATTGTTTTTCACTAACTGTTTCTACTTTTAAAGCAGCGGTTATGTATATTAAAACTATTATTTAACTTGTTATTAAATCTACAGGACGCTTAATTGATAGCTCACAAAAATCTTAATTCGGGTTTCACATTTATTTCGTAGGAAAAAAATGGAGTAGTACTCGTATATTTGAAAAGAGTTAAATATACATATATGGATATAACAATAAATATGTAGATAAACAAAAATTTCCAGACAAATTAAACGCAACACATTAGACGCACAGAAACTTTATTCTATACCTAATAATACCTAAGAACTACAGAGCTTAGTTGCATATTCTAATTAATCTCTAAAATTCTTAGCTAATATAATACTATAATATTTATTTTGAAGTTACAATAATGAAATACTATATCCAGTCCGAGTTTTAACTTTTTATTTAAGACATTGCATTATTACAAACTCCACTGAAAAAATGACGCTGCAAGTTAAACCTATACGTGAACCGTCTTCTACATTGCATACATTCGAATTTCGGTCGAACATTACATTCATTCTTCACATGTCGCATCATATTTCCCTTTAAAGTATAGGTTTTTCCACATTTTGGACACGCGTAATTTCTCACAGCAACTTCTTGATTGCATTTAAATGCATAAGCAGAATATAAGCTTGAATCTGAAATAATATTGTAGTTAGTAGAACATTGAAACAATGTGACAGTCAAATATGATGAGAAGGGCATTCAAATTTAGGTAAATGTCAAATACATTTTTTATAAAATGGAAAAAGGACCAACCACTCTCTAGCTCTTCATTTTATGCGGTTCAAAAGCACAAGCTCTTATATTTTGCACCAGTTCTTCTAGGTGTTTGAATTATTATTTATTATATAAACCAAATTGCACATCGCTAACCATGGAGGAAATTTGTTTTGAGTACTGCTGCTAATAATTATACTATCTTGCTGAAGGAATCCGGTTATGGGTTCATTATCGTGCAATTCATCAATGTAAGGTTAAAGAATTACTTCTGGATATATTTTCGTAGTTTGGTTTGTAATTGAAAAAAATACGGCCAAATAAGAGTTGTTCACTCATAATCACCCATACAGCAATTTTATGAATTCATATAACCAGGTAAATGAAACTATAACTTGTCTGAGAAGAAATTTCCGTCAAAAATGTTGCCTTCGATGCTTTAATCAACGAGAAAAAATCGTATCTTTGATAGACGTGTAGAATAGAAAACATTCTTAATGGAAAAAATTTAAGTAGTTAACAAAGAAATTATACAATTTTGTAATTAAAATTTAAAAAATAGATAATGATACAGACCACAGTAGCGAATAACCACCTCCACACTGCGAGAACAGAAAATTAACAAATAATTAAAACTTCCCTCTACATTTTTAAATACTTAGATCGGTAAATTAACATGTAATATATAGAGCACATTTATTTGTAAATTCTAGATTTTAGAATATTCTAATGGGTGTTCATTAATAAAACCGTTTGGCTTGGGTCAAGACTTGAAAACCGTACGTCTTCTCTTAATTAAAAATTAGTAAATGACATATTAACAGTTAATATGAAAACTGAGAGAAGATGTACTAAATCGTGGCATACGTTAAGTAAATCATAGCGGAACGGTCTGCGAGACGGGCTGCCTAAAGTGTGGAAACAATATTGGGGTATAATAACCAATGCGGCGTGTGGGTAGGGATTCGTCTCCGAGGTTAGCCTGAATGTGCTGGTGCAGAGCGTTGCATTATTCTAATAGGATGTACATCACTTATTTAATAAAGCTGGTGCGCCCCTTAAGTTTTAATTGACAATATCTTTATTATTTGTTCACATGTATTAATAAGACAACCTGTTGAGTTTTTTAGATTCTATGACCCACGGTTGAAATTCTTAATAGTGAAGTTGCTTGGCTTTTTTTTTGTATATAGCAAGGGTACCGTACGATTAGAGATAATATAAAATTTAAGTAGCTTCAGATTTAAGATGTATTCAGCGATAATGTCATGATAATTCTATGCACAAAAGACAGGAGTTTTACGAGATCTATTTAGCTGAGCCAATGCATCCCCAACGTTGTGAAAAAGTCAAGAGAATTGCATCTACTATCCAGCAGCGTGTTCAGTGTGTTTTGTGGTATCAACCATTCCAAAGTGTTAAGTGTGTTCCAAGAGAGTTTAGATGTGAGTTTGGTATCAGAAAAGCACCAAAGTACGATGACATTATGTTATGGTACCTGCCGTTTAAGGAATAATAAAAAACGCTTGGAAGCCATGTAGCAATAGTATATTGTATAGTGCTGAAAAGCGGATCACATGAGTGTGAAGGTTTGAGCCACAAGGCTTATACAGGGTCCGGCAACATAACTTCCTTTTTTGAAATGCGCGCCATTCAGGCTGTAGGAGTCGTAGCGGGCTTGGAGTAGTCTCATTTGACAGTCGTGGTTCTAAAGTTTTGTTTCCTTTTATGTCAGTCGTCATCATGCGTTGGAACAGTGAGTAGCGTGCGTTTGCCGTCGAGGTCTACTTTGCGAACGGATGTTCTGTAGTCGCAACCCAGCGCACCTACCGAAATCGCTTCAATGTAGCCCCGTTGGGCCCTGTGGAAATCAATTATTACAATATTACATGGGTCACTACGTTCAGACAAACCGGGAGTGTGACAAGACGAAGAACTGGAGTCCCTCGGCCCACCAGATCACTTGAGAGGCGCATCTCAATAAGAGGCGATTTGGAGTGGCCAGCCCTCTCCCCCGATTTGTCCCAACGCGATTTTTGTTTGTGGAGTTTTTTAAAATCCCGCGTTTATGTCAACCGTTCAAGGACCCTACAAGACCTAAAAACCAACATCCGGGCAGAAATTTCCAACATACCCGTTGGTATGCTGGTAAGGGTCATGAGAAACGCCAGAAATCGGCTTATTCAGTGTATGGGCAATGGGGGGTGTCACCTACCTGATATGAGTTTTAAAACTATGTAAAACAAAACTTTAGATATTTACTTACATTAAAAAAAAATTAAAAAATCTGATTCACAAAATGAATTTTATTGCGTTTTGAAAAAAGGAAGTTATGTTGCCGGACCCTGTACAAGTGGCACAATCACACGAGTGTGAAATATTCTTTCAGCGCGTGTTTTACACTGTACTTTCCCGACGACCACTTTATTGTAATCATTGCTTTTAATTTATACAGGAAAGTCGAGCAATTAATTACAATATATTCATTTATTAAGTCTTAGAAACTATAACAAATGTATTATTATAAATTTACTTTTTAAAAAGGTAATTAATTGGAAATTTTCATCAATTGTGTAGTTGGATAGGGGGAATTTGAATTTTCGGTTCTGATCTGTTGACTAATACTATGGATTTTTTGTTCGCCCAGATTTTCAGTTTGTTCCTCTTGAAAACGTTCTCCTACAGTTTTGACACAAGAGCACAAACTTTTTTGTATGGTCTAGTATGTGCAAAATTTAACACACAGTCGTTTCATCACATTTCGTTGCTATGCGAAATTTGTTATTTATTTTATATAGTGATAGTCGAAAAATGCTATTTACAAATCACTAGCCTATTGCGATAAAAAAAAATAAAAAAATTGAAATCATTAGATGCTTAATTTTATCGCAAACATATATTATCAAAAGTTGCTTTGAAGCACAAAAATAGTCAAAATCCACATAACTTTCAAAAAGTTATTTATTTTTTACTAACTAAAGGCACTGTTTCTACTTTTTCAGGAGCGGTTAGGTGTATTCCAACTACTATTTAACTTTTTATAAAATTTACAGGACCCTTAATTGACAGCTCATAAAACTGAATTAACAGTTATATTTGATTACATTAGGCTACCACAGTAAAATTATTTAAAATGTGAAACTATAGCCCTTTCCGAAAGCAGAATAAATGACTAAAATTTTAAATCGATCAGAAAATCAATAGCGAAGATGCAAGGGTGTGAAGTTGAGAAGTGTAGACTATTGAATAATATTACAACACACTTTGCCATCCTACTGTACATTATCCATGCCGGGCAGTAATATGACGTGTAAGAGTTTTTTAGGTCTTGACATACATAAATGACCTGATTTTTTTGCTGTATGTATGGAAATTAAATCTTACCGAATATAACGATAACACTTAGTACCCGAATAGAAAGCATTTTACTGTTACTCTATTACTGCGCTGTTTCTATCCACGCATTCACCATTACTATTTACAATAAATAAACACAAAGTACATTTCTAATATCTCTAATACCCTATGGACTTACATCTTTTCTGAAATATGGCATTCTGTAGAAGTTTTGATCCATTTTTAATGTTCAAAAGCTTCACCGGGATTAGGAGCTGAACTCGCGACCTTTGAGTCAGTAGTCAGAATTTTTAACCACTCAGCGTAAGAATTGGTTGTTGCAGCAGCTGAAGTTTTTCTGCAAGAGTGGCTAAAAATTAACTGATTATTAGTAACCATACTGTTACATTTTCAATATTTTATTACCATTTTGAAATAAGTAACTATACAGCAATTTTGAATTTAAATTTTTAGGTTTATTGGTAATGATATTAACATCCTTAACATGCTATATTTAAGTATGTTTAATAGTGACATGACGTATAAGATTAGATTTTCGTTTACAGCTGTAAGGACAGATATCGCAACGGTATTTGTTATCTTTCCCACAATCGAACCACAAATGAGTTCTCAAAGAATTGTTATTTTTGTAAATCTTCTTGCATTTGGGACACGTTTGGGCAACGTCATGTTTTTTTGTTGCACTGAAACCTGGAAAATACATATCTTTAAAATTGGAATCATGAGAATTGCTTAAGTAAAGTAGAATAACTAGAAAATTCATATGACTAGACACTTTTCCGTCACCGTACACATCTGTCAGCGTGTCGTACAATAAAGCTTTTATTAATGCTTTTACAATAAAGGAAGTATTGGATTCACACCAATAATTCGAAGTTGAGTTTTCAACAGATCTTCACGTTTTAGAGCCCCTGAACCCAAAAAACATGTTTTGGTTCATTCGGCTGTCTGCGTGTCTATTTGTGTGTGAACGGAATATCTCAAAAACGAAAAGAGATATGACGTTGACATTTCTGATATAAGTTTTGTGTACTATCGAGATGCGACAGCAAGCTTTTGAAGAAAATCTCAGAAAAGGAAATATGGTGCTTGTAATTTTTCAGTTTTTTCGACTGTCTCATAAACGTTGTACCCCTCATCCTTACTTACCTTTGAAGGCTTACACTTCACCGACTAGCTCAAGATACGGTTTCTTATCAGGGTTTAACAATTGTGGGATTTTTAGTTCGTTTCACTTTCATATAAAGGTAAAAGTTCATTAATCAGAAGAAATGGGCGCCATAACTTTATTTTAAAAAGTTTTAAATTCAATAAGTTTACAAAGGTTACGTATTCTTTCTAACAGTCCACAAATCAATTGTTATGCATTAGAGGCTTATACCTTTCTAATTTTAATACACATTATGTAATTATTTAGCAAGTTTTATCCTTCTCTGACAAGTTAGAATTTGTTCTAATAAAACGTTAGGATTAATGAATCTATCAGTATCTAGGAGATTTCTTATACCTATTTAATTAATAACCTCCGGTTCGTAAGATGAAAATATAAAGAGCTCTCTATACCCTCGTATTTCTCTTTCCTAGGTCTTAATTACGATTAATGATCGGTATTTAGTTTAATTGGTATCATTCCATGTAGTATAAGAAAGGTCCTTTATGAAAAAAAAACTTATTATTTGACAAGTGACCCAAAAACCAACTTGACAGCCACAGAACGATTTAATCTCACTTCAGGCTACATCACCTGGTAAGTAACTATTCTTTTTACTTGAAACTAATCTGTTATTGAATATTCTTAAGGCTTACGCCCTAATTTAATTATATTTAAGCTATGACGCGGGTTTAAGTCTAACTAACGATATTAAACCCTTTCAGGACTAACATACGGTTAATGCAGAGAACCCTTGAACCTGGACCTCTCCATCTGCCAACATTAACTATGAAGAACTCCTCATCGAACCAAAGAAGTTGCCCTTGACTGGTGAGTGATCTCCTAACTGGTTATATATTTCTAATTGCGTCCTCTCTTTTCCTTATCGCTCGTAACTTATCGACACACTTCTCCATGGCGAATATACAACTGACCAGAACTGGCGTCAAATGAAAAAGACCGACGAGCTGGTAGTCAAAGAGGAAGCCCTAAGAGCTGGTGGTCAAAGAGGTGACACTAAGAGCTGAATCAAGGAAAACCCTCTATTACGATTTGTATGTATTAGTTTGCCGTCTACCTACCAGTTATATAATAACTGCCCTTTTCAGAAAGAAAATGTTTGTGGAATTTATCCTATCTGCCTGAAAAATTATTATGTTTTAATACTATGTTGTATGAGTTAAATAAAGGCTTACTATTGTCTGCTTGCATCCTTTCTAAGCTAGGATTTTCAATTTGCTTCGCTTCTGCATAGAGAAGCGCCCTTTTTCTTTCTCAATTAAACAGGAAGTAATAATTTTTGTTATTTATTGTTCTTTTATTAACGTAATCATGGGCCTTCTAAATTAAATTTCAAAAAGGGTAGGCAACCCCTCCTACTGGTCTTGCGCTTAAAGTTGCCTATCTATTAGGATTAATTAATATTGAACGATATTCCTGTAGAAGCTACGATATGTACTGCTACACTATCTCCCTTCTAGAATTAATAAGAAAATTGAAATCCTCCCCTTTAGACAGTTGGCTAAAGTTATTATAACACCCTTTTTAATATTTGCTAATACATTAACTTTAAACAATCTTTCTTAATAACATTGATTATTCATTATCTATGTACACTAATACCCTATCTTTTAAACTAAGTTATTACAATCTATGAACTCTAACTATTACCACTGAAGTTACTTCAAGTTACTTTTCTAATCTTAATTGTCCATAACGAAATCCAATGTATCTAGAATTCCATCATTTATTTCCTTTCCAGATATGAAACATTTCTGTAAATTCTTTTTAAGAAAAGGAATTAGCTTTGGAGGCATAGTCCATTCTATAAAGCTACTTTTTATTTTGTCTGTTTTTCTGCAGAAGTAATTGTTAACCTCTTGCATTTAACAGCTAATTATTAACTTAACACTTTGAGTAAAGTAATTTAATAGATAACTAAGGACAGCACCTCATAGGACACTACCTAAAATTCAAGATCTTCAGTCATGCGAGACTGGAGTCTTTAAAATAATAAACCGCACCTCATAGGACACAGTTTCGCTGAGGAGTGCTATGCCACAACTCAATGACATCAAGTTAGAAAAGTCGTTCGGTTATACAACCTAATCCTTTTGAAATAATATCTTTGGCAATTAACAAACTACTTAATTATACCTATTTATTTACAAGCTTAAACGAAACTTCATAATTCTTCCTCTATCAAATCTGGTTGACTACTGGTTCCAGGTTTGATATCTTTTACATGCCAGATTCCTAAATTCCTACCGTCCAAATCTACTAACTTGTACGTTACAGAACCTGTGACTTCGGTTACCTTCGCTTTTATAAATTTCGGAGCTAATTTCTTTGCAAAACCTTCTTTCGCATTTGAAAGTACCATGTTACGTTTCCAGACTATGTCACCCTTCTTGAAATGTAATGACCGTTTTCTCAGATTATAATAATGCTTATTCCTTTCATAGGCTTGATTAAGACATTGTATTACCTCACTATAAATAGGAGATAGTTGATTGACATCTTTAACTAACTGTTCGCGTGTTTCTAATGATATGTCTTCCTTTGTTAAATTTTCTAACCGACCATAATAATCACCGTGAGCAGGAACAGTTCGGCCAAAATTTAAAAAGGATGGAGTATAGCCCGTAACTTCACTAACAGCGTTTCTTATGGCATGTGCTATCTTATAAATTTGAGCATCCCATATTCTATGATTTTTTTTTATATAAGAGCGTAATGCAGTAGTAATGATTCTATTCGTACGTTCGACCGGATTTACTTGCGGATGATAAGAAGCGTTATACCAAACCTTTTGTACTTTATACTTTTCCACTAACTTCTGAAAAAGTCCACCTATGAACTGAGGTCCATTATCACACATAATGATTTGAGGAACTCCAAACATTAAAAAGACATCATTTTCTAGAAACTTAACGATAGAAGAGGCGGTTGCTTTTCTAAGTGGTTGTACTTGCACAAACTTAGTAAACCAATCAGTTACTACTAGAATAGAAGTGTAACCTTTCGTTGATCTTGGTAAAGGACCAATTAAATCTATTGAAATCAGCTGGAATGGATATTTAATTTTCTTTTGATTTCCCATTAACCCGGGACGAAGTTGAGAAGACGACTTACTGGCTTGACATATATCACATTTTCTGACATACTTAGCGATATCTGCTTTCATCTTAGGCCAATAATATATTTCAGCTATTTTTCTAAAGGTCTTAAAAGATCCTAGGTGACTTGAGGTAGGTTCGTCATGAAATTGTTGTAATATATCTAACCTTTTAGCTTTAGGAACAACTATCTTCCATTCTATTAAATTAGACAAGATATCATGTTTATTGCTAATGTACTTATATAAAATGTTATCTTCTACTCTCCACAAGGGATAATTCTCTGGATGATCTTTTATTCTACCAATCATACTTTTATACCACGGACATAAATCTGTTTCCTCTAACGTCATCATGCTAATATTAACAACAGGAATAGGATTTCGGGATAAAGCATCTGGAACAACATTGAATTTTCCTTTACGATGTTCTATTTCAAAACTATATTGTGACATCCTAGCAGTCCAACGAGCTAATCTACCTGTAGGTGATTGTAATTTATGTAGCCATAAAAGAGCATGGTGATCAGTAACAATTTTGAAATGAGTAAGTTCAATATAAGGACGGTATTTTTCTATACCAAATAAACATGCTAAACACTCTTTTTCAGTTACCGAATAATTACGTTCTGCACTAGTCAAAGACCGACTGGCATAGGCAATAACTCTTTCTTCTGACCCTTCACCTTGTAGTAAAACCGCGCCTACACCTACGTCACTGGCATCACATTGTATAATAAACATTTTATTGAAATCTGGACTACTCAATATGGGAGAAGAAGTTAATAATTTCTTAAGTTCTTGAAAAGAAGACTCGGCTCGCTCATTCCATCTAATAGATTTCTTTTTATGATGGCCTTTAATTAAATCTAACATAGGAGAGGCTAATGTTGAAAAATTTGGAACAAATCTCCTATACCAGCTAGCCATTCCCAAAAATCTTTTTACTTCTGTGGAATTCTCTGGAGTAGGAAAAGAAACTATTGCTTCCACTTTGGACGGATCTGTTCGCAAACCATCTCCATCAATTAGGAAACCTAGATATGTCAATGAAGGTCTACAAAATTCACATTTTTCAATATTGATAGTAAGTCCCGCATTCTTTAATCGATTGAAAACCTGTTCTAACGTGTTTAAATGTTCTGAAAATGTCTTAGAAATAATTATGACGTCGTCCATATAAACAAATACATTATTCAATTCTGGACCAAAAATATTATCCATTAGTCTCTGTAAAGTTTGAGCGCTGTTTTTAAGACCGAAAGGGAGAACTTTAAATTCAAATAATCCTCTACCAGGAACCGTAAAAGCAGTTTTTTCACAACTATCTGGGGAAAGTGGTACTTGCCAAAATGCTTTCTGAAGATCAATTGAACTTAAAAACCTAGCATCTTGTAATCTATCGAGAATACCATTAACATAAGGTAAAGGGTATGCATCTCTCTTAGTAACCTTATTCAATTGACGACCATCAAAACAAAATCTTAATGAACCATCTTTTTTTTTTAACCATGGCAATAGGAGAATTCCATGGCGAAAAAGATTTTTGAATTACCTCTAACTTTAACATTTCATCAATTTCTTTATTTACTGCTTCTAGCATAAGAGGTGACATTGGATAATATCTTTGTTTAATGGGTTTAGCATCACCGGTATCAATGCGATGAACTACTATATTTGTACTACCAAGCTTAGGACCACTAATTTCTTGAAATTTATCTATAACTACTTCCAAACCACGGATCTGTTCTGGAGATAGATCTTCCCTTGCTAAAATGACTTTATTTAAACTATTCATGCCCGAAACTTGAAATTGACCTGACCGAAAATCTGTAATATTCAAATTAAACACATAGCAACTATCAACTCCAAGAGTAAGAGAAGCCGAAATAGTATTGGAAACTAAACAACTAACAATTCTAGTTATTCCTTCTATAGTTATCGGTAATTCTACTATTCCCATAATAGATTGGTAATTTCCATCAGCTGTTTGCAAGTTCATCTGTATTCCAGGCTTGGTTAAAGGTAATTTAAGCTGATTAATCAAAAATAAACCCTGCCTGCCTATTATAGTTTGATTAGCACCAGTATCTAAAAGAGCTAACAATGACATGTTTTTAATTTTAACCTTAATAAAAGGACGATTATCTTTATGATTATGTGAAAACGTATAATTAGCTTGAGAACTTTTACAAAATTGTGAGACTTTTTTTAACCATTCATTCCATTTCAATTTTTCAGCCCTTAGAATTGTTGGACTTAAGCTTCGCGGACTGCGGACGATGCTTGTCTCTGTTCGTTTTTTCGAAATTGACCTTTACATTTATCGCAATTATTAGAATTAACATTGGGATTCCCACAAATGTAGCAGAAGAAGGTACGTTCTTTATTGCATTTATGATAGGTGTGACCTTTTTCATTACAATTCCAACAAGTTACATTCGTAAAATTTCTTATAAACTTTCTAGATGATACTTCTCTCTTATCAGCATTGGTTAACTTATTTGACAACTTGTTACCAATAGTAGAGGAATGAATTTGACGTTTTACTTGAGCTTGTACTTTATATGCTAAGTCAGGTTCTAAAGGTGTTTTAACTAAGGAAAAATTTGGTCTAAATTTTTTATTTCTTTCTTTCGTCTCTTCTAAATCTCGACGGTAATCAATAAGTGAATTTATGCTAATGACTTGGGTTAACGTAAGGTGACTACTATAATAAGGTTGCAAGTTTTTCCTAATATATTTTAACTGAATATCTTCACTGGGAACTGAGTTTAATCTATTGAACAAATTTATCATAACCGCTATGAAGATGTGAGGACGTTCATCTACACCTTGTACTCGAGATCGAATTTCATCCCATAATGCTTCATCGTAATCACTAGGTAAATAATGTCTTTTTAGTAATTCTACTATTTCTTTCTAACTCCCTATCTTACTTCTAATTGACCTGAACCAAATTAGTGCTTGATCCTCAAACAAATCTATTGCTTCTAAGAATAACTGTTCATATGACAAATTTCTGGCCACTCTTAGTTCTTCTACCCGTTCTAAGAATGAGTTAACACCTTGACTAGCTGTATTACCTGAGAACTTAATATTCCACTTGGATACACTAACTGAATTCATTACAAAACCTGTTTGATAATTGTATGACGGAGCTTGTGATATATTTAAATTTTTCATTCTCTCTGTGTATTGATTCATTGGTTCCGAGATATCAAATTCTACCTTTCGACTATTAATGTTAGGTGAACTATGAGATGGTTGATTAATTGTTTCTGTTGGTAACTCATAATTAATGTTAGGTAACGGATCTGTACTTCCTACTGGCAGTTCTATTTTAACATCACTTTGATTAGGTTGTCCTGAATGATCCAACACTGCTACCAAATCATTGAATCGCATAGCATCATCCTCAGCTACTTCTGAAATTGTTACTGATAATTCTAACCATTGATCTTTGAGGTGAGTCCATTTAGTTTTAACTTGATCATCTACTGAAGTCGCGATATATTCTAACCTACGATATAAATGTTGTAGTTTGGTAGTTAATCTATCATAAGTAGCTGATAACGGTTTATCTTCAAAGTTCTGCGCTAATGTTCTAAGATATTTTATTCTGTTACTGCAAAAATCTATTTCTTGAGAAACCTCCAAAGCAACTGGTAAATATGTGGAACTTTTAGATACATCACACTTCTCTATATTCAATTGTGTTCTTAATAATTTCCTTTTTTCCTCCACATTCCTATTTTCAGTATTGATATTTCTAGTAACCAACTCCCAATCTAATTCATCTGAGGCTAAATAATTTACTTTTATCATATTGATTTAATTACTATGCAATTAATGAACTGTATGATCGAATACAATGCAACCTATTAGTAATTGTTAAATTCCGGAACTATACCTTTTATGATAGTGAAGCGTTAAATTTTCTTTTAATTGAAATGGTCCCTTTTACGCGAGCCTCCACGTTGCGTCGCCACTTCGTGTACCCCTCATCCTTACTTACCTTTGAAGGCTTACACTTCACCGACTAGCTCAAGATACGGTTTCTTATCAGGGTTTAACAATTGTGGGATTTTTAGTTCGTTTCACTTTCATATAAAGGTAAAAGTTCATTAATCAGAAGAAATGGGCGCCATAACTTTATTTAAAAAAGTTTTAAATTCAATAAGTTTACAAAGGTTACGTATTCTTTCTAACAGTCCACAAATCAATTGTTATGCATTAGAGGCTTATACCTTTCTAATTTTAATACACATTATGTAATTATTTAGCAAGTTTTATTCTTCTCTGACAAGTTAGAATTTGTTCTAATAAAACGTTAGGATTAATGAATCTATCAGTATCTAGGAGATTTCTTATACCTATTTAATTAATAACCTCCGGTTCGTAAGATGAAAATATAAAGAGCTCTCTATACCCTCGTATTTCTCTTTCCTAGGTCTTAATTACGATTAATGATCGGTATTTAGTTTAATTGGTATCATTCCATGTAGTATAAGAAAGGTCCTTTATGAAAAAAAACTTATTATTTGACAAGTGACCCAAAAACCAACTTGACAGTCACAGAACGATTTAATCTCACTTCAGGCCACATCACCTGGTAAGTAACTATTATTTTTACTTGAAACTAATCTGTTATTGAATATTCTTAAGGCTTACGCCCTAATTTATTTATATTTAAGCTATGACGCGGGTTTAAGTCTAACTAACGATATTAAACCCTTTCAGGACTAACATACGGTTAATGCAGAGAACCCTTGAACCTGGACCTCTCCATCTGCCAACATTAACTATGAAGAACTCCTCATCGAACCAAAGAAGTTGCCCTTGACTGGTGAGTGATCTCCTAACTGGTTATATATTTCTAATTGCGTCCTCTTTTTTCCTTATCGCTCGTAACTTATCGACACACTTCTCCATGGCGAATATACAACTGACCAGAACTGGCGTCAAATGAAAAAGACCGACGAGCTGGTAGTCAAAGAGGAAGCCCTAAGAGCTGGTGGTCAAAGAGGTGACACTAAGAGCTGAATCAAAGAAAACCCTCTATTACGATTTGTATGTATTAGTTTGCCGTCTACCTACCAGTTATATAATAACTGCCCTTTTCAGAAAGAAAATGTTTGTGGAATTTATCCTATCTGCCTGAAAAATTATTATGTTTTAATACTATGCTGTATGAGTTAAATAAAGGCTTACTATTGTCTGCTTGCATCCTTTCTAAGCTAGGATTTTCAATTTGCTTCGCTTCTGCATAGAGAAGCGCCCTTTTGCTTTCTCAATTAAACAGGAAGTAATAATTTTTGTTATTTATTGTTCTTTTATTAACGTAATCATGGGCCTTCTAAATTAAATTTCAAAAAGGGTAGGCAACCCCTCCTACTGGTCTTGCGCTTAAAGTTGCCTATCTATTAGGATTAATTAATATTGAACGATATTCCTGTAGAAGCTACGATATGTACTGCTACAACGTATCTAACGATTTTTTTCAAACGTTACAAGTTTAATGTGTATTGATGCGAGATAGGTGATTTTCCAGTTTAATACCTCTAAAATAGGTTTCATATTCTTTTTTTTGTTTTTATTTTGGATTTTTGATATAATCTAGTAATAATGTAAGCTAAAACAATTTTTTGACTATAAGATCACTGTAAAAGGAAGTTGTGTGCGTGCATCACACCAAATCTTTTCACCTGCACCATTATTTCTTAGTATTATAAGTTTTTTAATTACATGGCTTAGATTTACTTGGATTCCAACTACTTACACTAAATGGAAAGAAAAAAAAACTAAAATAATTTTACAACGTCTTTAAACGATAAACAAATAACTATACTGTTAATTTTCAGTCTTTTAAAATGCATGTTTTTCTCAATAAGAATAAATTTAGAGCTTAAGACATAATTCATATTTTAAGGAAATTATAGTCCCAGCTGCGACAATACATGCAACAATAAATTAATCACGACAATTTTTGAGTAACGCGAAATAAAAAAAAACGCGATTAAAATCATTTCTTTCGCCAAAGCGGCAAGCATTAGAATCAATAATTTTTGTTTTGAATGATTGATTCTAACCACCACATAGCTTAGAAGGAAAAGGAGTATACATGAACTTAATGAAACTGCTTGATTTATAATAGGCATAAAGTAAAATTAAAATATCTGTATGAGTACTACATATAATTTATTATAGTTTACACAGGTATAATTAAAAAAAAAACTTTACTATAACTATTTCTCAATATTGTTTTAATCCAATACCTAAAATGAACAGTAATTTGTAAGGACATCTAGATATGTTGGGTTTCAGAAAAAAATACATTTTACATTTATTGGGTTTTTGTCCTTGGTAGATTTTAATAATGATCGTACTTTCTATCACAGTTACTCAAATATTTTATGTCTGCTTATAAAGTCGAGTAATAAAATGTTTTTTATATTTTAACCACTATGTATGTGTTAAACGTGATATTTCTAAATACAATAAGGTCTGCGGCGTTAATAGCACAATAACTATCGGTGCTTCATAGCTATATGAAGGTTAACCGAGGCTTTGTACTTTGATTTATAGTTGCACATGTGACAGAAAAATTTCGGCTCAACTCCACACACGTTAGAAAGATGATGTTGCAAATTGCGTTTACTTTTGAATGTTTTTTTGCATCGTCCACATACGAAGTCATTGGTGATGCCGGAAGATACAGGTATGTCTAAAAATAAAGACAAATTAAATACTATACTAATAATAACAGTAATAATAAATCCAAAGTTAAAAAACACCTAAAACCGGCAGCAGAACTGAAAAACATGTGGAAAAACAGTACGAATATACCAAGTAACAATACAATTGGTATTGTTCCAAAAACACTCATGAAACATTTGAATGAAATAAATATAAATCAAATAAGCTTTTTGAATAATCAGAACTTGGTATATATTCGTTCCGTTTATTAGTAACCCATGAAAAACCACGAGAACAATAAAACATGATAATAATAATAATCTTCATGTAAGTAGCCCGCAAGCCTTTTGAAATGACTTAAAAGTTGACTACTCTAAATCGGTCATTTACACCATGAAACAGAGTTATATTCTCATCTGCGTCGTGACACTCACGGTTCATTTTCTAATAGTATACCGATAACGGTAGGTAACTAGGCCGCCACTGGGAATATTATATAAGACCCTGATAAATCTAGTTACGTATTCTGTTAAAAGAGAAGAGAAGGCTTACTTAGAATTTTGTCAGCGTACAGGCGATGCTGAAGCATTTTGGAGTATCCTATACGGAACCTTAACAAACAAACAAAAAAATGCTGAAATATCTAAAAATCTTGATAATGTAAATAATATTAACAACTATTTCATAAACGCAGGAAATCCACCTGCTTCCGATCTTCAGTTACTACATTTTTATCTCAATAACACCAAACTGAATACCAATGAAAATTTTCTTTTAAATTCGTTGAAGAAAGGGAAGTTACTAAAATTTTTAAATTATTTAAATCCACTGCTGTCGGATGTGACAATATAAATATTAAATTATTAAACCTGAGCTACCCATTTCTTTTACCTTACATCACTTATATCATGAACTACTGTATTACAAATTCACTATTTCCTACCTGCTGGGAAACAGCTTTGGTGCATCTCCTGCCTAAAATCAAACAGCCAACTGATTACAAAAATATTCGACCCATAAGTATACTTCCTACTCTTTCTAAAATATTGGAAAAATTCTTGAAAAGTCAATTAAGAGTACATATCAACACCGATAAATTATTACCCAATAAACAGTCTGGCTTTAGACAGGACCATAGCTGTAATACAGCCTTGCTTAGTTTCTCTGACGACGATATTTTAAGGGCTTTGGATAATCAAAAAATGGTAGTATTAGCCCTCTTAGATTACTTCAAAGCATTTGACACCCTTAATCACAACCTGCTACTTGCAGTCCTGTACTATATAGAGTCAAATGCTATCCAACTGTTTCGAGACTTTTTAATGGGCGAACTATAAAAAGTTTCTTATAATACCAAATTATCACCTGAACTTCCAGTTAAAAACGGAATTCGATAAGGGACCATCTTGGCACCATTACTGCATGTACTATATACTTCACAATTCGCTAAAAAATTACTATACTGCCAGCATCAGCTTTACGCTGATGATACTCAACTGTATTACGTATTTGACCCGGAAGATGTACAAACTGCAAACGACAGAATCAGTTGTTATTTGAGCAGGTTAGCTAATATTTCTGAGCAATACTATTTCAAAATTACCCCGCAAAAATCTCAAGTAATTCTCTTTGGAAACGAAAACTGTAGAGAACGTATATCAAACGATGTGGACATGTCTATTGATAACTCAACTTTACCAGTTGTGAATACAGCCCGGAACCTTGATTTTAGTTAAAGATTTAAAGTGTATAGTAACAATTATTGCATGAGAAAAGCTTATTCTAACCTAAAACTTATCTATTCATCTAGGAAAATATTAAACGTTAGTCAAAAGAAACTGCTTCCTGAGTCGCTCGTTCTCTCCCACTTTAATTACTGTGACGCCGTTTATAGTACCTGCCAGTAGAATAGGGGCAGCTCTCCCCTTCACTTTTAATTGCTTAAGTTCTGAGGTCATAATAATTAAATTGCACAATAATTAAATTGCGTGGGGCACGATGCGTCGGCCATTTTGGATTTTGATTTCGCCACGTGCTGCTAGGGCGCCATTTTGTTTTAGTTGAAGCGGCGGCGGCCATTTCATACGCTAACCACTAGTCTACGGCGACTGGTTAATACTTTCTCTTCGATGTCCGTCTCTATGAAGGCTGTTTAAATTGTTGCCTCCCGTTATGAAATTTTGCTTGATTTTAATATACAGGGTTATTCTAAATGATGGACCCATTGTTAAAAATTCGTATTTATTAAAGTACAAATCCAAAATGAACAATCTTTATACCAATGAAAAGAGGAAGTTTTAAAGTTTTTTTTAATACATTATCGTATGAAAAGAGGAAGGCGGGCGGTTATGGTTCCAGAAGCGGCCGGTAGAGTTCGCGCGGCAATAGGCCGCCATTTCGTTTCACTGTAAGTTGTCATTTATAATGTATTACAAAAAACTTTGAAACTTCCTCTTTTCGTTGGTATAAAGATGGTTCATTTTGGATTTGTATTGTAATAAATACAAATTTTTAAAAATGGGTCAATTATTTGGAATAACCCTGTATATTCCTTGAAATGAATAATGTAGTAATTTTTAAACTCACGAATGCAATTACAAAAAAGCTATTTTTTAACCCAGTTAATTAAGCAGTTTGCCCTATACCGACGAAACTTAGAATCGTGTAATGTAATGTGAAATAAAAGAGTTAAATATTGTAAAATATTTTTTATTAAAGTATGGTTTATGTATACATATTGTAATGGTTAATGACAGCTTTTAATTTAATATAAGTAATTGAATAAATGACTAAAAACTACCTCGCAAATATTTTATTTCTAAGACGATTAAAAGGAGTTGTAATTTACTAACTCATCGAAATAAATGGTTATATGCCCTGGTGATATTTTATTTATCGGCAAGTAATAACAATTATTATGGCTAGCTCAAAAATTTCGGTAAGCAATCACCCTTTCTCTAGGTTAGGTTCAGTTGGGCTGAATGTATAATTCTTAATTTAACTGAATACGGATCTGTACTCCGCCTTCGTACTCATGTGCACAAGCAAATATTCGAAAGTAGGTCATACGTTAAATCAAAATGGCTTCCGCTGACAATTGCGGTCGTGAAATCAAAATAAAGTGAGAATTTATCACAGTTCCACCGATAAATATTTGAATTAAGCTGTTTCGCGGCATTTACATCATTTGTTTTTCTAGCATTTGTTAAAAGGGGCCAAGATCCACTCACCAATTGTTTCAACTGGCACCTTTTCAGGATCTAACTGTCACATAACCCCGAATTATGAAGTTGGGCTAATTTACGGCCTAGATTCACTTTACGGAAATAAATATGGCTTTTATTGCCTTGGGTAAGACTCGTGGTGTACATGCAAAAACTTCGCGGTGCTCACTTAGCTTATTTTAGGGATGGACACAATGTTGCCAACCCTACCGATATTTCGGTAGATCTACCGATTTCATCTACAATCTACCGATCTACCGAAACGACCCTTATTTCTACCGAATTTTTGTTACACCGTATAATCATACGTAAAATTCTTTTTGGGTAGTCTTTAAACCGAAAAAAACATGGACAACTCTTTATTTGTATACCATATTCAGAACAACTTATATTTTTATGGGAATTTGCAAAGAGATTCATAAATTAATCTGTAATGCCAGGGTAAATTGGAGGAATCACATCTTAAATTTACGAGAATTATTATTTTACATACACGTGCTTCTAGATTTCAGTGCTAAATGCTGACATACTATTTAATATTTGTAAATTTGTAAGCTTTAGTTCACGAGAAAATAGTTACATAAACACAAGTTAATTAGTAAATGATCTTGTTGCTGCCTATATTTTATAATCTAATGAATTTCTTAGTAATGTGGTTCAGCAATAACTATTCCCTTAAATGTTTTGTTTTTGTATATCCAACGAAGATGCTTAGATGTATTGTATATTGTGGCACTCATAAAGTTTTTGATTGAGTATGCAATATGGGAAATTTATAAAATAAGCGCCAGCATTCATAACAACACTAACATCATGGTATTTTAAAAAACTGCTTACTACAATTTTTTGGGTATACAGAGTCCGCACAAAAAGTCTGCATAATATGGGAAACATTTTTATTTTTGATTTTTCAAAAAAACTTTGGGCCATTAACTTGTGTTTGTCTAAAATTATTTAGCCTCTATCTTATATACCGAGTGATTTTTACTTATTTAGAATATGGAGTTTTTCGAAATTGTCAAAATCCGAAGTGGTATTTTTCGGAAATTAAGTAAGATTTCAATGAGATTTTTAGAGTGTGTTATTTTTTCTAGCTGAATAATCTCAAGGCCAGAAACACCTATTTTTTTAAGTTTAGCTAAAAATTAATTTATTAATTTTTAATATTAAAGTTCAAATTTTATTATGTGAACACTTTAAAGATTTATAATTGGGAAAAATAATATCAAATGTTAATTACTTCTTTAGATTTTTTATTATTTACCAAAAAGTAGTATCAACGTACACACATCAAACAAGTAGAGACACTCATGCCAAATGTTGAAACCTGTCTAGAGTGCCTGGGACAGTAACTGGGGCGGTATTTCTATGCTTGACTAGCAGATGACAGCACAAAGTTTGACCAATCAGAGCCAGTTACTGGCTCTGCTACCAGCTACCAATCATATGTGATCATGGCCGACTAAATTAAATACTATGGCCTGCACATAGGGAACACCACCTAGAGACATCTAGTAATTAATACTGAAACATCTTTTACGTATGGCGGCAAATTTAAATATTTGACACATGGAATACAATAGCATATGTTGTTTCTATAGAAATGCTTATTTTTCCAATGTCGAAAATTGAAATATGAATAGATTAAGTCACCTTTGAAAATGTATTGACAACTTAAATGTTATTTTAACAATCAAAATAGTTATAGCACTTATTAGTACTCTGCTTGTTAAAAGTATTGAATATAATTTTATTTATTTTATTTTAACCTGTTTTACAGTATAAATACCCAATTACAAAACAGTTTTATCTCAACCAGGCTTTGAACACCTGCAATATCAAGCACCAGACAATTCTTTGCACATTGGGAGAATTTCTATAGTAGCCCCGGTATAATAATATCGTCGTTTTGTGCCATATATGAAGCATGGTATTGTTTTTTGAAGCCTTCCCAACAAACTCCTTGCGGGTTTCTGCTGATAAAGGTCAAACAAGCTGTGAAGTTAACCATTGACACCCATAAGGTTATCACTATCGTAACAGTTCAGGTCTTCTCGTTATTGCCGAAAAACTTTTTAACTTTCACTCCACACTCAGTCCAGCTCAGTGTATATCCTTAGTTGTGAAAATATTCTACTAAATTTTAAAATGGTTAGTGCCAACTGCCTAGTGAATTGTGTGTTCGGCAGCAATGGGTTGAATTTTTACAAGAATTTTGTGGTATTAATAAACTGTAAAAAAACTACATGTTGCATGTTAACTACATTTTTATTGCACATATCTCTAAAATTACAGACTATACAGCCTTATGTAAAAATCATTTCGAACCACAGCAGCTTGTTAACAGTGGTAATTTCTGCAACTTTTAACTGATTGTGGTTTTGTTGTGTTATGACTGGTAACGGACAATTTTTCATCTAATGTCGCACTTTTTGTTATTCGATTATTGTCGTGCTTTAAAATTGGCAGAAATTTGTTTTTAGAAAGTGATATGTATTCCTCGAATGGAAAATTACTTCACCGTATTTGAGATTATTATATAATTTACAGAAGGGATTACCAGTTAAATATGTTCGATATTTAACAAGAATGCATTTATATCCCACAAAATTTTGAAAAGATGAATGTTCTGCGAGCTATCCCAATATTTGCTCCTACAGTGACTAGTTCATTTAAATTTTTGAAAGAATCCGGTGACAATAATTTTCTTAACGTTAATACTACAGTAACATACATGGGGAATATTTATAATTTTTTCCAAATACACGTTTCAAACAAAAGTCAATACATTCGTTCCTTGGATAGCAGCATTGCACGTTCATGTAGTACGGGATTACCAGGATTGACAAAGGAAACCGCACACGCATAGAATTTCTTCTTGAGCAAGCTGGCTTCTATTATGTATTAACACGAGTATTCAGTTCTGATGCAGTTTAAGCAACTTTCTCTCAATGAAGTTACAGATGCCCGAACAGCAGAATATGCACTAAGGCAAATTTTGCGCTGTGGAATAGTTAAATCATCTGCCAGCTCAAATAGCGCAGAACATTTTAGTTTTATTAGTAGTATTGCCCAACTGTCATCTCTCCAAACAGCATCCATCAATAGCGAAGAATTGTTATTACCAGTAGAACTACGGTTGAAAATCCAAAGTGTAAAAATCAATGATATACCTGACCCGAAAATTTATTCAGCATCCATAGCATTTGTATATTAAAAATACAACAAATGATTACCTGTGATAATTGCATCTCCCCATTATTGTCAACTACCGTGCCAGGACTCTTGCTACGTTTAATTTATCTGCAAGACCGTGGATTAAAACTTCCACAAATAAACTTACTTTATGTATTGATTTATTAGAAATTGTGTAAAATTTCAACAAAAACAATAAACTGAGATTTCACGGTGCAACTAACCTTTTAAAGTTAAACGTCAGATTTTGACATTTGAGCTAAGAAACACACTAAATGCTTTTAAATTCCCACAATAGGTGGCTACAGGAGGTGTTCCCTATGTGCAGGCCATAGTAATTTAGTTGGCCGTGATGT
The DNA here is from genome assembly GCA_940337035.1 of Agriotes lineatus. Classification (NCBI taxonomy): domain Eukaryota; kingdom Metazoa; phylum Arthropoda; class Insecta; order Coleoptera; family Elateridae; genus Agriotes; species Agriotes lineatus. The sequence goes on from CALNHX010000535.1 coordinate 79,631, forward strand.
GATAAAGCAGTGGGGTCATCTGTTAGTATTATCGAAAGGTTCAAAGTCATCCAAATCGGTATTTTGACATCAAAAGAACCTACAGTGAGTGTCTCTACTTGTTTGATTTATGTACGCTGGTAGTATGTTTCCATAATTTTGACGTTTTTTATGCAAGACGCTTTTAAGAACAAATATTTTTCAATTCTAATTAATATCTATTTAATGAAAACCAAAACGAGAAATAGGCTTTCAAGTACAACAATTAGCGGTTTATTACATACAAAAAGGTATATAGGACAGGATAAGTGTTACGATTTAGCTGTTGATAAGGATATTCTTACAAAAATGACCAAACAAATGTATTCTGTAAGGGGCGGCAAAGATAGTAGTAGCGAAAGCGATAGAATACGAACTATTATACATTTTTTAGAGTCATATGTTATACGTAAACATTTAAAATATTTTTCATGTATTATATATTATTATACTTGCATATATGAATTAGTAGTCAATAGTGTTTTAAGTAAATTACTGTAGTTTTTCCACAGTTCTTAATAAAATAATTGGATTTTTTCTTGATTTTATTTATTTCATTAGAAAGTGAAATATAAATATATGTGAATTTTTAAATGCGGGTTTACTGAAACTTGGCAATTGCAAAAATGTAAGTAGGTGCTACAAAACACATTTTATTATGTCTACCGAAAAGTTTTGTGATCTACCGAAATTTAGCGCAAAAATCTACCGATCGCCTAAAAAATGAGATGGCAACACTGGATGGACAGTACCTGTGTTGTTGCCGAGCTTATCTCGGGCTCGGAGGCGACGATGATCTCGTTGTCGGACTGCTGTAGACCTGCTGCAGCTGCAACTGATCGGGCACGTCCTCACGTAGCTGCTTGCTGCTCTTGCAGTCTTCCCCTCTGGGCTGTCCCGGCTGCATATACGTAATGTGCAGACGCATAAGGTATAACCCATCACATCGTTTTTTCCGAAGTCGTACGGCCAATCAAAACACAAGTAAACTGCAGACGTGTAGAATTATAATGCGTCTGCACTTTACGCAAGCACCGTGACCACTATTATTTCTTATTTATTGTATCTTGAGTTGCCAAATACAGACTATTATTATTAGTATTGAGTTTTTTCTTGATATGTTCGGTTTATTCCAATTAAACGAAAGATATTTGGTCAGATGTAATTAGATTCTATTATTTAATTTTGATATAAGAATTTTCTCACGTTACTGCACGTTTGTAATATGACTGCTTTCGGCCAAATTTCGAGCTACCAGCTATCACTATGCAAAAAAATAATGTGTACAACACGTATGAAAACAACTTTTTTTACTAATTTGCTTGATAAACTCTGATTTCGCCCTCGTTAATAAAGCTGCAAATTCGTGAAAAAAGTATGACTTTTATAATTAGTTGTACAATATACTATTGTACAACTGTCATTAAAAATCAGCAAGATCATTTTTACGGACTAAATCTAAGTAACTTTTATTCATTTGATTATAATATAGAAAGCCGTGGTAGACATTTGTCAAAATAATCATGTTAGTTTTGACATTTGATTAGAATTTGATTAGAATACAGAAAGCATTACTAGATTTTTTTCAAAATACCGACCTGTCGAACAACTGAATGTTATTGATTTTCCTTAGTTATCTGACAAATATTAATTTACTAAGTATTTTTAACGTGTTAAAATTGTTCATTTTTGAAGTGTTTTCTCATAATATTTAATTTTGACATATATACAGTCGCGGCCAAAAAAACCGGGACAGTTTTTTTTACCTAATTTTCAAAATGCGAAAAGAAGTGCTGACACTGATAATTCTAATTAATAAATGTCTTCAAACGTCATTGCTTAAATCCGAATAATGACTTTTGATGACATTTATTAATTAGAATTGTCAGTCAGCACTTCTTTCGCATTTTGAAAATTAGGTCAAAAAAACTGTCCCGGTTTTTATGGCCGCGACTGAAAGTGTAGTTACCTGGAATAAAAATGTCATTTTTATTAACAGTTGCACAAAAAGTATTTTTTTTTACGAAAGTGATAGTTTTACGAGGGTAAAAATGACTTTATGTTAAACTGCGCTATAAAATAGTGCTTTATTAGATAGTTTAGCGTTTATAAAGTAGCTCTTTATTTCACACTACAGATGAAAGTGCGCGTTGCTATGGAAATGAGTAAATAACCAATTGTTTGCTCGCAAGAATGGTGGCAGTTTTTTTTATTACAACCACATTAAGTAAGCCAAAAACGGCGAGATCCTAAATTCATTTGTAGTTTTTGCAATACATAATGTAAACTTAATTTTTTTTATATTCCTAGAAAAATAACATTTACTTCTTGCGATAAAATTTTTCGTTCGTAAAATTACCATGACGCTGCTTGTGAACAAATCTTCATCCACCGAAAAAAAACTATACTTTTATCTTTTGACAAAAATATACTATTTACTTATATTAATGTGTTAATGTGGTTATTATAACACCGAAAACAGTGCTAATGGAGTCTATCAAAACACTGTTTTTTTTTTGTTATTTTCATATGAAAAACATTGAAACGGTCTACTTTGTAGAACTGACAGATTGTCATACATAAGAAATGTCAAAATTAAAAGTTTTTGATTATTTTTGTTGAAAGTATATAAAATTAGTGTATTATCCTCGTTTAATAAAATTCATTGCATCTCTAGTTCCTTTGGAGCACTCCTCGTTGCGCACGTCGTGCCCTAAACCCACTCGTGCTACATTAGGCCCTCTTATTAAACTAGTATAATAATTAAATGTACTTCTATGACAGTTCAGAAAGTACTCACTTTCTGCACTCTCATGTAAGAATCATACTGTTACTGGCTAAAACTGACAACTTTTTAACAAATGTCAAATTAAAAGGTTGAATTTGTTATAGAATGCGAAACCGTCGCAGGAAAAATAGTATGCAACACACGTGTGGGATGGCCATCGGAAAATGTATGTGAATACATAACATGTAGGTAGTCATTCAAAAACAACTACAGTTCCCACTGAAATCACTTGCAAAATTTGTATGTGCCGCTTTATTTCTTATTCTTTTCAAACGAGCCTAAGCTGTCGTAATTTACAAATGAAAATTTTGTCGAGAACAATAAAGACAAATAAAAAGTACATGCTTATGGCAGGCGATTTAACGAGGCGAAGCCGAGTTGGACTACATAATAGATGCCGTAATCACACTTTTAATTCCTTTTATAATAAAGGAAGTATTGGATTCACCCCAAAAATTCTAAATTGAGTTTTCAACATATTTTTTTCATTGGTCTGTCTGTGTCTGTGAACAGAATATCTCAAAAAACGGAAAGAGGTATGGCGTTGAAACTTCATATATAAGTTTTGTGTGCTATGTAGATGCGACAGAAAGCTTTTGAAGAAAATCGCATACCCGGAAGTAGGTGTTTACTCTTGTGATTTTTCATTTTTTTTTCGATTTTTTCAAAAACGGCTCTAACAATTTTTTTTAAACTTTACATTTTTATTACATTTTTAATGTGTATTGATGTGAGATAGGTGATTTTCCAGATGAATACCTCTAAAATGGGGTTCTTTTGTTTTTTTTCTATTTTTTTTATTAACTCCTATTCTAAATAGAACACCCGGTATATTATTACATTTTTGAATTCAGCTTAAAATTCTAGAGAAAATTTGTCTCTTGAACTAACACTCTATTTTGTATCGTTTTTGTAAAATTTGTAATTCTTGAAAATTTTTGACAAATGCTTAAAAATTTAAAATCAAATTTTTGGCTAATTATAAGATCACTGTAAAAGGAAGTTGTGTGCGTGTATCACGCCAGATTTTTTTACTTGTTACATACAATATTCTTTCTACGGCACAACAGAAGTATAAAAATTTAGTTCGTTAAAACTTTTTCTGTCACAGTGTATTAGACATTCTAAGTTATGTTGACATACAAATTATTTACGATAAACCCTGCGATCTATGATTTTAATGCACGTTACCTTGGACTAACATTTAACACTGATGTTTAAAATAATTCACTTAGGACACTGGTTCGATAAATAGTTATTTTTGTATGTACAACGCAATAGTACCTATACTGTACAACTAATTAGTCATACTGTTTTTCACGAATTTGCAAATGAGTAAAAAAAGTTGTTTTCATGTGCTGCTCACGTTATTTTTTGCATAGTGATCCCTTGTAACTCGAAATTTGGTCGAAAAGGACTTTAAAAGTTACAACTACCAAATTGACAATTCACAATTTCAATAAAATAGTTAAAAAAAAATTACTTTCTTTACGTTTTTTGTTTAAAAAAGTTATACCTTCTTCACGATTTTTCGTTAAAACAAGACAAATTGCAAATAAAATGTTTGCAAAAATTGAATTAATATTAAGCAAAATTGAAAAAAAAATGATAGAACTGTGAACATGAATTTATTTGATAGATTATGAATAATAATTATAAAATTTATGTCATTTTAACATTGGAACTCTTAGGGCCCGGTTGCAGAAAGCAATGTTAAGTCTCGTGTTAGCTAACATCGCGTCAAAGTGAACAAAATCGCATCAAATTTTGTTTACTAATGTATTAGTTACCATAAAGATTTGAGATTTGATTCGTTTTTGTTCACTTTGACGCGATGTTAGCTAACACGAGACTTAACATTGCTTTCTGCAACCGGCCCTTAATGTACTTACATATAGTAATTAATTAACTTTATTATAATAGAGGGTTAAAACTAACTGTTTAAGTTAAAATAATAAATTGGTAAATATCTTGATCCATTTTATTCACTAAATTAATTCAAACGCCGCTGGACGCGTTTTAGAACGTAAAATTAGTTTGCGTCCTGTTGTGTGTACGAAAATGAATCACTTCACCCATTGAAAATAAAATGTAAAGGTCATCTTTTTACTTCCTTTTACAATAATTCGAAATTGTGTTTTCAACAAATCTTCACGTTTTAGAGTTCCCTGAACACAAAAAAAACATGTTTTTGTTCATTGGTCTGTCTGTCTGTGTGTGTCTCAAAATCGAAAAGAGGTATGACGTTGAAACTTCATATACATATAAGTTTTGTGTACTATCTAGATGCGACAGCAAGCTTTTAAAGAAAATCGCATAACCGGAAGTATGGTGTTTACTCTTGCAATTTTTCAGTTGTTTTCGATTTTTTTAAAAACAGCCCTAACTATTTTTTCAAACGTTACATTTTTATTACATTTTTAATGTGTATTGATGTGGGATAAGTGATTTTCCAGTTGAACACCTCTAAAATGGGTTTCTTTTGTTTTTTTTTCTTTTTTTTTATTAATTCCTATTTTAAATAGAACAACCGCTTTATTATTGCATTTTTAATTCAGCTTAAAATTTTATAGAAAATGTGTCTCTTTAACTAACGTTCTATTTTGTACTGTTTCTGTAGAATTTGTAATAAAATAAACTTTATGGCTACTTATAAAATCACTGTAAAAGGAAATTGTGTGCTGTATCACACCAAATCTTTTTAACTGTTTTCAAAAAATTACATTTTGTAAGCGCAAAATTTGGTTGGATACAGTTTGTATATCTACCGGCGTTTTTTTGGGTCTGTAAACTTCTGTTGCTCGAAATATAAACATGCGAAGCTAACCTCAACTTCTTCTTTGGTAGTTAGATTTAATCAAACAGTTGTGTCGTTTACAAATTTGTACTCTAAGGGCCGGTTGCAGAAAGCAATGTTAAGTCTGGTGTTAGCTAACGTCGCGTCAAAGTGAACAAAAACGAATCAAATCTCAAATGTTTATGGCAACTAATACATTAGTAAACAAAATTTGATGCGATTTTGTTCACTTTGACGCGACGTTAGCTAACACCAGACTTAACATTGCTTTCTGCAACCGGCCCCTAGTCTTCTAGATGTATACTTCCCATATTTAAAAAAAATAGTAATTTTAGACGGTACTTTTAATAAGATATAGCAAGTCAAAGCGAAAGCACTGAGCAAACTGCAGACGTCTAGTGCCCCTCTGTGTCTGCACTTTACTTAAACTTTCATTGGCTCCATATTAATCAATTACCGATTGTAGCCGAACAGTTGTCGTAATACCTTATGCGTCTGCAGATTACGTATATGCGTCCCGGCTTGCAGGCCTCCACGCAGAGATCCAACGGCTGCTTCCGATGTAAGGTTATGGTGCTCATGCTTCGGAGAACTTTACAACTTATGGTGTTAGATTTGATGAAAACAGCACCACACGACCACAAAATTGCACTGTATTGGCCCGTATAATTTTTATTGTAAATATAACTTGTTGAGGATATAAAAATTAATTTTATTTAGGAGTACATTTTCAACATGTCAAATTTAATTTTTTTCAATTTTTCTCCCTAATATCGGCTATAAACGATTGCTAGTTTTAATCTTAAATAAAAACGGATGTGAATCAAGTTCAAAATGCTTACTTATAAATATAAATTTGCCTAAAACCTACAACTTATTTACAAAGACTTATTTTAATATTATGGTCCACATTTATAATTAGTTAATCAAGTCTTTGTGTCACTGCACGTTTGTTAATTTGCTTTAAACTGTTCACATAAGTCACTGCACTGATTAAATTTATGAAAGTATTTCCTCCACCAAGGCGTCGCTTGATTTTACCTGTCTACTATTCCACACAATTTTAAGTTCATCTGATGTATCATATTCCTGAATTTTTATTAACCCTGGCTTGTTGATTCTTACAATTTTCCATCAAATGCCTTAATTTCAGCCTTCTTAGCTGCTCGTTGCAACGTTCATTAGCTTATCTAGCTTTTCTTACCTTTCTTTTAAAACCCTGTTTAACTTTCTTTGAATTATTCGCTTCAATTTATTGCCTTTGCAAACCATTTTGTAATTAATATTTCGGCTATTACTTTGCACAAACCTCATATTTTAAATTTTATTTTACATTCAACTTAGATCCTTGTGAGAATTGAGCTTTGCTTAAACCGTTCTTTAATTAATTACACTGCTATTAATTGGCATTTCTTTACCAATGCATTTAATCTATTAAATTCAAAGTTTAGCCTTGCAGTTATATAAAATACCTCACCCTGAGCTTTAGTGACATGTCCATTAGTTTGGCAATGCTATCAGAGTTGAGTTTTTAGGGCTTAATGCCATCGCAATATTTATTCACTTAAACATTAATAACAATATATGATCCTAATATAAAATATTTGTTTTTCACTTTATTTCAAAAACTAAATAACGTTGAATAAGTTGAACATAATAAAGTACTGTGCGTAAAGGTTTTTTACATAATTGTCGTTACAAAACAAAATTATCGCCGAACACACTTAGGAAATCTAACATAGACGCATTATTTATATCGTATAGGTAAGAAAAACTGGGTGCGTTGCTTTCAAATGCCATACTTTCAACTACTTTTCGAGGTTGAGCCCGAAGATATACAAGTCTAGTCGTATATGTCCGATTAACTCTAGAATTCGTATTTAACCATATTAAAAAATCAATTCCAACTGTGATACTGCGAACTATTTACTATGTTACCTGCAAATAATTCGTATAAGGAGCGTAGTACAAAAATACATCTATTAATTAGTTCTGCTAACTCGTCGTTTAAATTAAAAACAGTTCATCGATATCACAAGGAATAATTTTTTTAGGAAGTGTTGAGTGACAAACTAAATAAATTGAAAGCATTGTACATCCGCGGCGAACAATTCCAAAAAAAAGATGTCGATGCATTTGTGTTAGCGACAAAACGCTATTTATTGTAAATTTTGTAATTGAACGAAATTACAGAAGGGTCCCGTACAAGATATATATACAGGGTGTTTGTAGATCGCTAGACAGCTCATATTTTCGTTAATAATAGCGATATCAAAAAAACCTTTTTTTGTTTTAAATCCCAGTACACAATCTACAAATTGAGTTAAACCAATTTAAGGCATGGCCTCCTAATTTTGTGCAGTGATATACGACTTTGTTTTTTAAAATAAAACACCTTGTATATTTTGACATATTTGCAAACAGCGCTAAAGGTGTTTTATGATAGCATTATTAAATTAAAATTCAGGAAGCTATTATTTTTCAAAATAAAAAAAGTGTTTAGCCAAAGTAGACCCTGAATTTTGAAAAATCACTAACAATTGAACAAGAAATGGAAAACAAACTCCACTTGGTTCTAAAAATTTCTCATGGCCAAATTATAGCACCAAACGTACTACTAAAACAATTGAAAACTATGTTATTTTAATGGAATAATATAAGTTTCATTAACGGTAACATCTATTTTTAAATTGTTTTAGGTATTTTTGATTTTTTAAAGGCTACTTCTAAACGAAATGGCGAATGTGGTACACCGTTGGAGAACCCTTTTATTGTAGTTTTCAACTGTTTAATGAAACTCATATTGTTCCATTTAAAAAAAACAGTTTCATTGTTTTAGTATGTTTGGTATTATAATTCGGTCATGAGCCAAGTGGAGTTTATTTTGCATTTCTTGTTCGATTGTTAGTGATTTTGAGTAATTCATGGCCAACTTTGACAAAAAACAATTTTTGAAAAACAGTAAGTTCCAAAATTTAAATTTAAGAATGATGGCATAAAGCACTTTTAGTGCTGATTTCAAGTATGTAAATATATATAGGGTGTTCCATTTAAAAAACCAAAGTTGTGTATCACTACGTAAAAATAGGAGGTCAGGGCTTAAATTGGTTTACGTCAATTTATAGGTTTTATGCTCACATTTAAAACAAAAGACCGTTATTTTAGATATCTCTATTATTAACGAAGTTACGAGCTGTCTAGCGATCTACAAACACCCTGTATTTGGAGACAATTATTTAATGATAGCGTTATGTCACATACTAAACGGTTCCTTTCTATCTTGCTAAATGTTTCCGAACATCGGCATGTGCTTCTGGTGTAGGTTTTGGAATTATTAAATACTTCCTCTATTTATTTTTCGAGTCAGAAGCTGGTTACATACAAAGCTTCTATATTTTCGAACTGGAAAATATAACGATTTTTTGTGTCTGTAATAAATGTGTTTAATTCCAGTTACGACTAGTTCCGTTTCTTCCTGGAGTTCCTCCCAACGATGGCATTGTGCAATCTTAATTTTGCCTTTTAGTTGCTGCATGCTAATGTTGGAAATTTGGCTTTTACACCCATTTTCTACTACCTTTTACAATAAAGAAAGTATTGGATTCACCCCAAAAATTCGAAATTGAGTTTTCAACAGATCTTCAAGTTTTAGGGTCCCCTGAACCCAAAAATATATTTTTTTATTGGTTTGTCTCTGTGTCTGTGAACAGAATATCTCAAAAACGAACAGAGGTATGGCGTTGAAACTTCATATATAAGTTTTGTGTACTATGTAGATGCGACAGCAAGCTTTTGAAAATCGCATAACCGGAAGTCGGTGTTTACTCTTGTGATTTTTCAGTTGTTTCGATTTTTTTTAAAACGGCTTGAACGATTTTTTTCAAACTAAAATCAAATTTTTGGCTAATTATAAGATCACTGTAAAAGCAAGTTGTGTGCGTGTATCACACCAGATTTTACTCCAAGTATTTCGACATATGGATATTGCCCATAATAAATGTAAGCTATAAATTTAAATTTAGTAATCTCTGTTATCTAATCAGTGACTAGAACATATGTACATCACACTACAACTTCCTTTCTTTATTTTTAGTCGGAGTTGTTTTAATACTATCTAACTTAATTTTTATCTTGTAACTAGCTGACCCGGCAAACTTGTTCTGCCCGAAAATAATTTGTCTCTGAGACCCCGTTTCACCACTATGGGGTTTTAATTTGATATCCACCGTCTTGGATTTGAAAATAAATGCCATTTTCGCAATCAACCTCCCAAAAAACCTTAATAACGACACCCATGTCGATTTTTAGGCTTATTTACCCCATTTCACCCCCTAAGGGGATGATTTTTGAAAAATCACGAAATAAGTGTTTGCTTATTTGTTTTAGGAGTGCTCCTACGAAGTTTCAAGTTGAAATGTCTATTTAATATTATTTTTCCATACAAAATTGGAACCCCCATTTTACCCCTTTAGGGGTTGAATTTCGAAATATCTTTCCTTATTCCTTGTATACAACATAAAGTGAACCTCTGTGAAAAAATTCAGCTTTCTAGGTCCAAGGGTTTTGGCTGGGCACTGATGGGTCAGTGAGTCAGGACTTCTATTCTTATACAGGGTGCTACATAAATATACCGACAAACTTTTAGAGGTGGTAGGGGACATCAAATAAAACATATTTTGTTTTATAAACATTTGTCCGAAAACGCTTCGTTTTCGAGATACAGGGTGTTAAAGTTTGTAGAAAAAAAAAACCGCTTCAGCCGATTTCTTGGCAACTTTATGAGGCATCTTTTGGACCTATTAAAGTTGATATAGTAATTCCATGGGCGTGCTCACGGGGCAATCTGTTAGTGTTTTTGCATAAAAAATAACACCCAGTAGTTTTTTTTGCAATTTTAAAAACTTGTTTAAGATGAAGCACCTAAAAACACAACTTTTTTCTCACTTGAGTGTTTTGCGTATCTTGCTTAGTTTTTGAAAAAAAAATTTGAAGCATTCTTTTTACAAATTTTAACACCATGTATCTCGAAAATGAAGCGTTTTTGGACATATGTTTATAAAGCGAAAAATATTGGTTTTGATGTCCCCTACCACCCCTATATTTTCGAACTGTAAAATATAACGATTTTTGTTTCTACAATAAATGTGTCATGCTAATGTTACAAATTTGGCTTTTACACACGTTTTTAATCCTTTATCCTTAGATAATAATTATAAGGAAGATCACTTGAATGAATTACTATTTAAATTTCCTACATTAGTCTTACAAGAACTACAACAGGTTTTTAGATTATCAACTTTTGGACTTGTCATTTGACAAACAAATTTGTTGTATCTTTTAACTTTAGCTTTCGAATTTAACCATGTTAAAACATCAATGCCAACTGTTTTATGATTATACTCAAACACATTACAATTTTTCTTGAACTCTCCTTGGTAATCAAATAATGCCACTCGTCTAACATGGGCTGCACATTAAGGTCGGAAAGTTCTACTTTGTACGGAACTACTACTGGATTTTTATATTTTTGTTAATATTTTTCAGACCTTCCTTTCCAATAACTTGTATAATTCCTCTTGCCCTCCTGTTCTCGCTTTGCAAAAGATAAGGTAATTTTGCTTTTACACCATGTCTAGTCGAAATAAATTTAGAGAATTTCCCTCGTAAGTGACTATTACAAACACCGCATATCTCCTTCTTAACAATAAGACCACTTTTTCCATCTACAAGATCAATAATTTTAGCCAACATTATATTGTCACAAAACGGTTGTGTAAGCGGCATAAGTAAATTGGTATTTATAACAATTTAACGAAAAGCATTAAAAATGCTTGACTCAATATATAAATTTTCTGCACAGTATTATGTTTTTCTTGGAGGGAGCACGTTGTATTTCGAGCTTAAGTAGTTAGAAATCTATTAATAATGGCGCTACCTGTTCTTCCGTTTCATAGATATGTTTTGTGTTTCGCAATATATCCCTTAGATTGCACAGCTCTGCATGTTATAAGCATTATCGGATTTCAATAACATAAAACAATGTTTTGGTGCATAGTATATAATTTAAAGTCAAGTTGGAGGCAAAAGATGATGTTTAAAAAATCTGAAAAAAATGGTTTACCGTCATATACAAAGACAAGTTTTGAGATATAGTGCTATTAAAAATTTTTATTTTCATTTTTTCGGCCCACCCTATTACAAAGTATCATTTTTACTTCCTCTTACGATAATGGATTCACCCCAAAAATTCGAAATTCAGTTTTCAACAGATCTTCACGTTTTAGAGTCCTCTGAACCCCAAAAACATGCTTTTGTTCATTGGTCTGTCTGTGTGTGTGTGTGTGTGTGTCTGTCTGTCTGTCTGTCTGTGAGTGCGCCTGCCTGTCTGTGTGTGTGTCTGGTTATCTGTGTGTGTGTGTGTGTGTCTATCTGGCTGTGAACAGAATATCTCAAAAACGAAAAGCGGTATGGCGTTGAAACTTCATATATAAGTTTTGTGTACTATGTAGATGAGACAGCAAGCTTTCGAAGATAATCGCATAACCGGAAGTAGGTGTTTACTCTTGTGATTTTTCAGTTTTTTTTAGAATTTTTCAAAAACGGCTATAACGATTTTTTTAAACTTTACATTTTTAATGTGTATTAATGTGAGATAGTTGATTTTCAAGTTGAATACTTCTAAAATGGGTTTCTTTTGTTTTTTTTTAAATTTTTTATTAACCCTTAATTTAAATACAACACTCGATATATTATTATATTTTTGAATTCAGCTTAAAATTTTAGAGAAAATTTGTCTCTTCAACTAACGCTCTATTTTGTACCGTTTTTGTAGAATTTATAATTTTTGAAAATTTTTGACAAATTCTTAAAAATTAAAAATCGCATTTTTGGCTAATTATAAGATCACTGTAAAAGAAAGTTGTGTGAGTGTATCACACCAGATTTTTCTGTATAATTTTAAGTGACATGATGTCGAAATTGTGACATATCGATGAATCAGCCATGAATGTAATAGTATTTAACATTACTAGCTTGGTAAGAGGGTTTTTACTGGCGAATAGAAGGATATGACTGGCGAGCCAGTCACCTTCTTGAACCAGTAAAACCTGTTACCTTGCGAGTATTGTTGAATATTTTACTTGTTCCTCACTTGTAAATAACTAGATATTTACCATTTATTCAAAATGTCAAACTGACAAGCAACTAAATTCATCAATATGACACATACTAAGGAGGACAACTTTGGCTTTGCACGCTATCATTTATCTATGAGCGCGCTTGTAAAATTTTACTGGTTAGCCAGTAAAAAATTTACTGGCTAGCCAGTTAAGAAACATTTTCGAGGTAAATACAGTGACTTGATAAATTGATGTTTACAAGTGAGAAACAAATAAAACTTTTAACTAGTTTTGATAATGTTTACGATAAAACGTTCATTTATCAACTATTTTATTTTATTTCATAGATTTTTTTCAATCACTATTGCGTCGCACGTTGATTAAAAAATATCAGTTTTTGTATAATTTTAAGTGACATGACTGCGAAATTGTGACGTATCGACCGATTTGCCATGAATGTCAAATTTTTAACTAGTTTTGATAATATTTATAATAAAACGTTGTAATAAAATGTACGAGTCTACTTAACTGAAATTTTGCTTCTCAAAATGATGTTAGATTTGAATCTACATGTTTAGCGCCGATTTTTCAAAATACTTACATGTTTTTTTAATTTACGTAATGTTTTTCCCCTTTTGAACTAGCATTTTAAAAACCCCGAAAGAGAATGGCCGAGTGTGAACAACCCTTAAACCGGCAAGCCCTGTTAGCTCAGTGGTTAAGCATTCGGACTCCCAATACGAAGATACGCTGTTCAAACCCAGCCAGATACATAGAATTTTGTAAATTAAATAACATTCGCCGTGGGGAACTTGTTTTTAACTTGCATGAGTGTTGCTTTAATAAAATAATACCACTTGCTTTTAAATTCCCAGGATTTATTGATTTTTAAAATAATTGTTATAAGTATGCTCAAAATAATTTAGAATTGTGAAATTTCCCGCAACGTACTTTACTTCCTTTCAAGTTATTTTAACTAAATTCGTTAGTCATCCGTAGGACAAAACAATATTACTCACAGTGACAGGCCGCAACTTGTTTTTAACTTGGATGAGTGATCGGTTAAGAACCTTTTTCAAAGAACGGCAGTTATGAAACATGATCGATCCACAACCGGAAAATTCATAATGATAATAATTTGTATCCCATAATTCAAAATAAGCGATAGTCAAACAAAATTCAATAAATTTAAAATCGTTAACTTTGTCTATATTAACAGTTTACTAATTTCTTTGATCGTCTAATCAATATCAAAAATAAATTTGAGACCTGCCGTGCAAATAAATTTACAGCATAGCCTGCTCCAAACGGCCCTTAAACCACTAGGGCTTGGTAGCTCTGGGGAAGCGCATTCAGACTACTAGCACAAAGGTGTACGGTTCGAATCCGGCTTGAAACCAAAGATTCTTCTAAGTTAAATAAAACTCATATGGGCGCGAGAGAGAGGCTACAACAGTCGACGCGAGGAAGTGAGATGGAAGACGGACATTCTCGCGCGACGCAGACAGATCACCACGTAACGTAATCAAAACCAATATGGCCGCCACGAAGTTCAGGGAATTAAAATAGTTATTCACATATATGTAATACTTACTATATTGTTAGCGGCTATGAGTGGGAAACTCACGAAGGAAGTGAGACAGACAACAAAGTCTTCAATGTATAATGGTAAGAGTGCGCAAGAGCGGCGGCGTCGTCCTCCCAATGGGGAAGTGGTCAAGTTTAAAATTCGCTTCTAAAGGCGGAGTTCGAATTCTCACGCATGCGCACGAGATGCGTTATACTCTAAGTGAAACTATGTCGGAGCCATATATATAATACACATATATTGCTGGTAGGGCCTGGAAACTTCAGAAAACATTACGGCGCCGACATAGTCTCACTTAGAGTATAACGCGTCTCGTGCGCATGCGTGGGAATTCGAACTCCGCCTTTAGAAGCGAATTTTAAACTTGACCACTTCCCCATTGGGCGGACGACGCCGCCGCGCTTGCGCACAGCTCACCGTATACATGAAGGAGTTGGTTGTGTGTCTCACTTCATCGGTGAGTTTCCCACTCATAGCCGCTAGCAATATAGTAAGTATTAGATATATGGTCGGAGCCGTAATGTTTTCGGGCGTTCCGAGGCCCTACTAGCAATATATGTATAATACATATATGGTTATTCATATGTGGCTAATTATCATATGTGTAAAATCAAATGCTCTAGTTAAAATCCGCGGATTTAACTAGGACAATTAAATAGAGCATTTGATTCGCGGTGTAATTGAATCAAAAAATTTAATAAATCATTTAAATTGGGTCAATTAAAAACAAAATGGCGCTTATAGGGTCCACACTTCTACTTTATTTTATAAACAATCTCTGTGTTGCCAAGTCCACAACACAATCATGACGGGGAGATTGTCGTAAAAAGTGTACAAAATCTCTAACTTCTGTTCTTATGTTACACCCAAAACTTAAGATTTTATAAGGCAAAATTGGTTAAATAAAAGTTGTATTACACTCGAAGTTAAAATAAATAAGGTTCAACCCGGGTATTTGAATTCTCTGGCAGCAATCACTCGAGGAGTAAATAATACACTCATTAAACCTTAATTTAAACTGCTTGTATAATAAATAACCACTAAATTCATTGAGTGGATTAATAAAAATCAAAACGAGTCAACAATGGAAAAGTCGTGCTGAAAGGCAATTGTAATACTACATGTATTTCTTAGTCTATAAAATACGCAAACAAAAGCTTTTTTAATACTAAAATATATTGTGAATTACAAAATGTGTAAAATTTACATATATAAAATTATTTAATACACCTGATACCCCCAACCATTTTTCACTTTTTAAATTAAAGAACAAGAGTAAATATATGTGTAAAATATAATACCGTATGTATGTATTTTCCAAATCGTTTCCTTTAAAAAAGTAATCTTATTTCTGATTTCTTCGTTTACAATAATTCAACCCCTTGAATACAATAACATGATCGTTTGGAGAATCCCGTGCACCCCCGTGAATTCCCACCATGTGTTTAATCACATGGCTCTTCTGATAACCTCTATATGAACACTGTGGGCATCCAAACATGGGCTCTTTTCCACACTCGTACTTCCTGTGTCGTGCTAAGGTAGACTTCACGGAATATTTCTTCGCACATTCTGGACATTGGAAGATTTTCCTCGTACCTAGCGGAAAAATAACTATAACAGAGCGACAACCATTAGTATACGAATTTAGTAGGCGTTTGACAGCAACTTTATTTTCATGTTTAGTTAAGCGCACGTCTTGCCATGAACCGAATGTTTTAGAACCCATAAAAGCACCACACCTTGTTAGTAACTAAGCCATCTCCCTTTTATTTACATGTAATAATATTCGCCAAGGTAGGCTAAGGATTTGGGCCTCTTTAGATCAGTGGAGGTGTCTTGGTGGTAGAGCCTCTAGTTTAAGGTAGAGATTTGGGTTTAAACCGCAGTAAACGTGGAGTCCTAATGCATAAACCTCCTCAATGTGTTATTTAGTCTCGCATACGACTGCATAAGGTACCGATATTGAACTCTGTAATAAAAATAAAAACACCATAAACATATGTTTTGTAATTTACTAACTTTCTATTAGCACCTCGATGTAAAGCTTATCGGCAGTATTTAGATCCACACGCTTGACATGAATTTCAATCAAAACTAGTCCCTACTTTTCTTTTTCATATTTTTACTGACTGATAGGTAAGGGCAACCTTTTGAATGGTCTTTACACTTAACCACTAGTTACGACTGCACTTATTATCTACACCGTTGCATCGCCCCGCATGTCACCCTTGTTAATTGTCAGCTCAGAGGAGTAGTATTTTCATTCTTCAAGACCACCATACTTCTCATATGGAGGTCGTTATTTTGAACCATTTTTTGTAGAGCATGGCAATGATTAAAACTATTTGGCGTAAATAAGATGCATACATCAGCATTTGTATTATATGGAGGCACCATAACCAGATTCGAACGCGGCACAAAATATTGTTATGATACATGAAGCAGTGTAATCAATTACAACAAAGAAATATTTAAAACGAATAAATTTGGAAGATTGCTATAATTAAATCTTGGTGGGTCTTAAATTTTAAACATTATAAATAAATCTAATTCAGACAATGAGAGAGGAGATTTTGATATTAATTGAATATACTAATTTAATGGTTACAGAAAATTTTAATAAAGTTCAAGCCAAGGTTACAATTGACAAATGTATTTGTTAGAATGATAAGAATTAATAGCATGTAATAATAGGATATTTAAAATAAATAAGTGTGCAATAAGAATTGTAGTTAACATGAATGAAAATTTTGTTTAGTTAGTTACTGAAACAACTCATAAAAACAGACATGTATTTTTGAAATTAACAAATTTGGTGAATAAAAACATGGAATTTAAGCCTTATTTTATCTAATTATTTGTAAATACAAATTAAAAGGGTCTAACTACAAATCTGAGTGGTGTGATAGGAGAAATTATAAATTGGACTTCATGGAGACATATAATCGGTGAAGAGATTATACAAATACAGTTAATTGGAAATAAAGAAAACAGAAGGTTACATTATTTGAAGATATTTGGATTTGTTCGTGCATGCAGGATGTTATTGGAGGTCCTTACAAGTAACTGATTGATTTGGATGATTTTGTGAGTGTTGCTGGAGACATCGTACTATCTGCAAAAAGAACAAGGATAGATTTGGATCATCATAATATTGGAACTTACCAGGAGCAAATTGGTGTGGTGGTGACATTTGAAAGGAAGGAGGATTGGAGCAAAAGGGGTTGTTGACGAGACGGATGCAGTTCTAGGGTTTCCTGATCAGCATAGGCGTTACCATTTGAAGAGTGAGCAGTAGGTGTTAGAGACGGTCGACATCAGGATCCATTCTTGGTTGGATTTTGGCAGTAAAAAGCAAACGAAGTTATTGAGGTTTGTGTAACAAGTTTATGAAAGTATTTTAAATAACAATCAGTAAAAGAAAATATTAAATTGGACTTGATATAGTGCTTCCATAGGTGAAATGATTAATATGTGTGTTAAGGTAATATACAATTGTCAATACCTGGCTTGATGAGTTTTGAAAATCGGTTTGACAGCAAAATTCAATTAATAGAGATCTTGATTTGGCCTGAGAGAACTTGATTTGAAAGGAATGATTATTTAATTGCATTGCATTAATAAAGGGCAAGTTTTAAGTAAAATATCAAATACATGATAAATGTTATGCAGTAGTAATAGGAGCTAGTATTATTACATAATATAGGGCTAGCTTAAAGTGGAGCTTATATAGCCATTGCATAATAATAAATTCGCCCAACGAGGTGCATTACATTACCTTACAATATATATCACATATCAGCGTTGTCGCTAGAAGAATTCGTTTCAAATTGCCTTTGTGTCGAGGGTACTTCGCGGGAAGTGCAATGCAAGTAATGGGTAGCAGGTAAAGGCAATTTTTTATGTTGAAGTATTCATTCAGTCATTTTCTTTAGTCTGTTTGACTTTTCGGTGTCGAGAACTATAAGGAGTTAAACTATACTTAACGGCGATAATTGTCATTGCAACAAACAAATATTGCGACTACAAGATTACTATGTGTATATGAATAAAATATGTAAAGAAAATTTGAGTTTCTAAATCACGTTCAGGAGTGACATGGTAGACTTTGTTAACGCTCTGCCTGGCATTAGATGAAATGTATATTTTATAATACTTATATCAATTAGAATTCCTATATACAGAGTGTTAGGGAAGTCAATACCATACATGTTAGGGATGAAAGAATGACAAAAATGTAGTTGAAAAGTCCCGACACATAATTATTTTGATTAGACGCAGAAATTCTTCGGGAATGGATGTTAAAAACGGTGCCGAAAATTGTTGGAACTGCTGACATAATGAGCATCTCTTAACATTATTTAAGTTTTGATTATTTTCTGTTACTAAGCAATTATGCACTGTATGACTTCAACGCTTAACGAATCAAATAGACATTAAGAAATCAAATAAACGAAAACGAAATTATTACATTAAAAATGAAAATTATTTACAGTAAATGCTCAAACTGTGAGCCAGTTGCTCTAATGCACGACCCTGCGTAACATAGACCCTCGCACTCTTTCAAATACTCCCAGCTTGTGACAACAGCACACTTAATTCCAAAAACGGATTGTATGAATATGCATTTCAGCAGTACAAAAAAATGTAGGGTAACATTTTTTAACATCGAGTTGTGAAGAATCTGTACACCTAATCCAAAAATTTTTCAGAAACTTTTGACTCCATTCTTACAGTTCTTTCATCCCTACAATTTATGGAATTGACTTATCTAACACCCTGTATCTAAACTTAAATAAAATACTAACTGCTAAAGATCTGAAGTACCACAAAAATGTCATTACTAATGTTAGAGAATTGCTTTTAAATAAACAATAAATATTTAAAGGTACTGCTTATAATTACTTTAAACATGTACAAAACATTAAACATATTTACAATTAAAAACGTAAGTTAAAATGAAGATATTGTTTACATTACTATTCTGCCATATGAACAAATAATTATCTTGTCATTGATAACTGTTTGATCCTTAAACACCACTTCAACAATTTCATGATACTATTCTACGAAGTTATAATTACTATAGTTCTTGATATTTACGAGGGTCAACCTACAATTATTGATAGAGAACAAAGGTTAATATTTTTATAGATTTTACTTTAAATATGATCAAAGTCACTTCCTTTGGCAATAATGCATTTTACCATTCTACCTTTTCACTGCTTAAAAGCATTCAATGATCTTCCTTAAGAAATCCTTCAAAATAATCGTGAACTGCGATATCAATTTCTTCTTCAAACGAAAACCTTCTACCATACAAATGTTTTTTAGCCCGTAATATAGCCAAAAGTAGCACATTGCTAAATCGGATGAGTGCGGCGGGTGTTTTATTTCCTTTATATTTTTCTGAGCCAAAAACTAGAGAATTAAGCTGCCATATAGGATGATGCATTTTCACAATGTATCAGAATCCCCTTCTCTATAACTCGGCTGAACACTTCAGACAAACATTTTCCAGAGTGCTATATACAGTTCATTTATTTTAGATATCAATTGTCAAATATGATATTTTTTCTATAGCACATGTTAAAGTGTGCTTTTATCAACTCAAAACAAAAGGTCAAGTTTTACTTTAACAGCAAGGGTAGATAAAGTAGCACTTTAACATCAAGGATAGATAAAGTAATTTAATTTTCTAACTTTTGTTTAAATTAAATATGACAGCTTCGTATTATCGTAGCAGCCCAATCTAGCTACTGACATTTTGAAATGTGATTGACTGTCATTATTTTCTTTTGAAATTGTTAAAGTTCTTGCTATAGAAAAAAATATTGTATTATACATGACGATAAAGTTATTTCTATCCACTCTTGAATCATTAACGTCTCGACTTCGTCTCGACGTTAAACGATTCACTCATGAATAAAATTTAACTTTATCGTCTTGTATAATAAATTACTATTGTTGGTATGAACGTATGTTTTCTAATGGTAATTTTCAACTTATTAACATGGCAGCATGTACTTAAAATTTAAAATAAACAAAATATCAATTTTCCTAAAATCGAGCAGCAAGATTGCTGCCCAATCTTTTGTCACAGTTATTGTAGTGCTTTTGTTGGAAATATAATCTCTACGTGTTATTTTTGTAATCTGACAAACTTTCAAACGATGACAACCTATTTCGAATATTTTTAACACTAGCAATTTTTTAGTGACATACATTTGTACTAAATGTATCTATAAAGGGTGATTTTATTATATTAATTTCGACATTAGCAATTGATATCTAAAGTGAATTATCTCTAGCTATAACTGTCTGTTGTCTATCTAGTTTAATTGCATTAACTATACACCCGTACTTCTAAAGAATATCGCATATAAAACTTATTTCATAACTCGCTTCTTCTTGATCACTGTTGGATCTTCACGAATCCATGCACGACTCCCTTGCCGGGTAGGTATCTACGTCGAAAAAGGGAATACAAGTAAGTGTAGTCACTTATTACAATTTTGAAAAAAAGTGTTGTCACCATTATTTCCGAGATATAAAGTTTTATGGCCAACAGTTACACGTTTTTGGAAATCAGAGAGCCAATGCGGCACAAAAAAATTGATATTTATTTTCTTAATGCCTGTGACCGTGTGTGATTGTGTGAACAGCTCAAGATCAAAGCTTGAGTTAATGTTTTTTTTTTTTTTTTTTTTTAATTTTTATTTAACCAGATCAGCGTTTATTTCGCTATACATGGTTTTGTTATAACTAATGTCTTATAATAAAGCTGATTAATAGCTTACGCCTAACTAAATATTTCTGTCTTTTTGCAAATAACAATTAGTAATTAATAACCTTCACTGCACATAAGTGTTTTATGACACCATTACACGTTCTTTTGTTTTTAATCACTCTCACTGTCACGTCCTGATGATAAGTATATGTCCTGAGGAAGCTTTCTTTTAAGTCGAGTGTGAATATTGCGTGATCCGGTTCCGTAGTTTCTTGCACTTGGACACTCGTTGATGTTTTTGAAATATTTTTTAGTTGTAGTCTTTATGTGATCGGAGATTGTTGGGAGATTGGCTTCACGGTGAAGTTGTATATTTCGTACAAACCAAGGAGCGTTGAAGACTATCCTAGTAACTTTATTTTGGAAGGTTTGTAGTTTGTGTAAGTGTGTATTTGAAGTTGCACCCCAGATTTGGCAAGCATATGTAATTATTGGCCTTAAGATTGATTTATATATTAATAAGCCGCATTCGTGTTTTAATGGCGATCTTTTATTAATTATGGGATACAACATCGATAGTCTCGCATAGGCCTGGTTCAGTTTTTTATTAATATGGAAAGACCAAGTTAACCTTTTATCAAGATAAGCTCCTAGATATCTTACGGCGCTATCAGCTGCATTCCATTCAATTCGTTGGTTTTCAATTATGATGTTAGGAGGGGTAGCTGGACGGCGTAAAGTAAAAATTTTCGCTTCACACTTGCTTGCGTTTAGTTTAATGTTCCATTTATTAAACCATGTGCTAAGGATCTCAATACTATCTTGAAGTTGCTGCGTTGCTGCAAGGATGTCTGAATGTTGGCATAGTAATACCGTATCGTCGGCGTACATAGCGATGACGGAATTAGGAGGTTCTGGTAAGTCATTTACGAAGATGTTAAATAGACTGGGGCCTAAGATCGAGCCTTGGGGAACTCCGGCACGAGACTGTTTGATAGAGGAAAGCGAGGAGTTTATTCTTACTGCGAATGTTCTATCAGTTAAAAATGATTTTATAACACAGAGTAAGTAGCTAGGTATGTTGGCACTGTGTAGTTTATATAGAAGGCCATCAATCCAAACACGGTCAAACGCATTGGCAATGTCCAAGAAAACTGCTACGACGTGCATCTTGTTTTCAAATGCAGTCTCTATTATTTCAGAAACTCTAGACAGTTGATGTGTGGTTGCGTATTTCTTACGAAAACCATATTGGAAGTCTGGTAATGTATGGTTTTCAGAGAGGAAAGTAGTCAGACGCGATTGAATAATTTTTTCGAACAATTTGGCCATTGTTGGAAGAAGACTTATAGGGCGATAACTATTTATGTCGCTTTTATTTTTCCCGGGCTTCGAGAAAAGAAGCACGTGAGAGTGTTTCCATGTCTTTGGAAAATATCCTAGTCTCATACTAGCGTTGAATAATATCGCCAGAAGAGTGAAAATTTTGAGAGGAAAATTTCGTATTATCACATTAGGAATTAGATCATGACCCGGTGATTTTTTAATAGGAAGTGCATTAGCAAGTGCTTGTATTTCTGCTGGGGAAGTTGGGTCTATTGTTTCAGGTACTGTAGGGAAGTAGTTGTGAATTACTGCAGTAATATTTTCTGCGAAATCTATGTTATCTTCTGAGATTGATGTAGTGAAGATTTTTTTCAAGTGATCCGCAAAAATACCACACTTTTCTTCATCGGAGGCATAAATGCTGTTGTTAATTTTAATCGTAGGTACCTCAGGTGACTGTTTGAGTATCCGTTTTGTCGCCCTCCACATTGAGGGGTCTTTGGGTTGGAGTTCAGAAATGTATTTTTTATAGCAATCAATCCTATAATTATCAAGAAGTTGTTTGATTTCACGGTTGGTGCGATTTAATTGCGTTTTTATTAGCGGATCTCTAGTTCTTGCCCAAATGCGTCTAAGTCGATTTTTGTTTTTAATTCGAGCTAAGATATGAGCTGGAGGGTTTTTGTAGTCGGTTTTATGATTTACTTGGGTAGTCTTAATTGTAGCGAGAGTTACAGCATTGGTTATTTTTGAGTTTAATTTATCGATTTCTGCGTCTATTTCTTCTTCCGATGTTATCGATACTGGACATATTGTTGTTTTATTAAGGGAATTTTGAAAGCAAGGCCAATCGATTCTGCCATTGATTAATTTGGGAAGTATGTGTTTAATCGCAGGAGCAGTTTGAAAATTAATCATAACTGGGATATGATCAGAATCTAATTCCATCAATACAGTTTGTGATATTGGGATGGCAAAATTTTTTATTAAACACACGTCTAATATATCAGGGCGATGATCTCTTCGATATGGAAAATGCGTTGGTTCGGTGGGAGCGAGTAATTGTATTGCATGATTTGTCATGTACGTATGTAGTTTAGCACCGCTAGGGTTATTACTTAAGCAATCCCATAAAGTATGTTTTGAGTTGAAATCTCCGATAGCCAAGGTGGAGACTTCGTTTTGAAAAAGTGCTGCTACGTCTTCTTCTAATAGGCGTCTGTTGGGTTGTTTGTATACTGCAACGATATTTATTTTTGTTCTATTAATTAGTTCTAGTGTGATCGCGACGACTTCTAGATTAACTGTTTTTATTTCAAGAGGGTACGCGTTTAAGGAACGCTTAATAATTATTGCAACTCCGCCTGATGGAAAGTTTGTGTCACGATCTTTCCTATATATACTGTATTGTGGAATTTTAATTTGTTCGTTTTTAGCTAAATGTGTCTCGGTTACCACTAATATATCTACGTTGTGTCTGGCTAAGAATGCAATAACTAAGGCTCTTTGCCTTGCTAATCCGTCAGCGTTATAATTAATAATGATTAGATTTGATAAGATATGCTGCAGATTATTTGCCATTGAAAAGAGATGGTATCATTGAAAAGATAAATGCTTTTATTTGTTCATGGAAAGGTGTTAAAATATTCCATATTGCATGGATTAATTCGGTGAAAGAAGATGGATGGGATGCGTTAGAGTTGTTTGACTGTGGGCTACTGGATTGATGCTGTGCCGCTGTAGCATGAGCGTATGTGGTACCAGGTGTTACAAAGTTGTATATTGCAGGTTTTTGTGGTGTAGTGGTACGTTGGCCAATTACAGATTTTTTGTTTGAATTAATGAAGTAGCTGCACCCGCGGAAATTAGCGGGGTGGTCCCCACCGCAATTTATGCACTTAGGTTTTTCTGTGCTTGTTTTAGTGCACTTGGAGTAGTGATGAAGGCCCGTGCATTTAACGCAACGAGCCTGAAGATGGCAGTAATTTTTGGTGTGCCCTAATCTTTGACAGTTTGTACATTGGGGAGTGTCTTTACTGCTTCGGCGTGGTTCAATTTTAATTATACAGTGCATTAGTTTATCGAGTTTGAATATTTCCTTTGCTTTGTCGGTTTTACTTAGTTCGATTGCGCAGATAGGAATTGGGTTTTTATTCTTCAATAATCTTGTGACTGATAGCACTGGGAATTTTAATTGAGACAGTTCGTCTGAGATTTCTTTTGTTGTAATAGAAGTTGGGAGATTTCTTATTACTACAGAAAATTTTGAACTGTCAGGGTTGCGGAAAGTGTAGTAAGAAATTTTATCTGTATTGGTGTCATAGTATTTGGTCAGTGCTCGGTAATCGGCAGCGTCAGCTATGTTAATTCGTAACTGAGATCCTTGATAAGCAGTCGTGAAATCCTTTTTAACTACAGATTTAATATCTGAGACCACAGCTTGATAATTAGTTGCATTTTGCAAGAATATTGGTGGGATTTTCATGGATGTAGTTGTTGAGTTTGTTAGTTCTGATTTGTTATTATCAGGGTCAATGTGTGATGGTAGATAATATTTATTTTTAGCTAGAAGTTCACTGTTGTCAAATGAATATTTTTTGTTATTGTTTTCTGATGACGGAGATATTAAAGGACGTTTGAGTGATGTGTCTGATGAGTTTGCAATGTCTTCAGTCATTGTGATATCCGTTGGAGTTTTGGTTCCTTTGTATACAAGGGTGGGATTTTTGAGATAGGCCATAATTTGGTAATATGGCTTTAATAGCGCGGTTAACTGGCACCTGGCGTAGCCAAAGGCTAGCCGTAATAGACGTGTTTAAGCTGTTCTTATAGTTGATGTCTTACTTGAATATTAAGTGTAGCAAGTAAATGTTTAACCTGATAAGAATGCAGCGCGAGTGCTATCGGACTCGAGTGGCGGAGCACACACACACAACCATTCACTAGCGCGGTCAATGCTCGACTCTTGAGTTAATGTTGTATTACCGTATTAGTGGCTTTATCATCTTCTTTCAATTATTTCCTTAACAGCAGCAATGTCTTTTTCGGTAACAGTCGTAGGAGGATGCTGAACAGAATTCCTTTTACTTTCAAATTTCTTATTCCACGACAGATTGTAGCCAAGGAAGATGCTTGTTCACTAAAAGCTTAATCTAAATTCTCTTGGCACCTACAAACGCTAAAACCTCTTTTAAAATCATAATAAATCGTGAGTCTGAAATGCTCTTTGGTAAATTTCGTTTTTTTCACTTCTAATGTCACCTTAAAAAATTAAAAACTCAGGTTCCGACTAACGCAATTCTAACAACTAAACCTCAAATGGCAGATAAAGTGTTGCTCTAAATAATAATGTTTGTTTTTTCACTGCGTAGATTTTTATTTTCAATAATTGTAGTTTGACCTTCGTATTTGCATTACAATACAGCAGCGGTAGTTTATATGGAAAGAATGAATAGGTACAACAAAATATAAAGTACTACAAAAGAGATGTCCTGTCTATTGCGGGTGAATCTTGCTGAAATGTAGCTGTACATGTACTTTTTGGTGCGCCCTGTATGGACACCGAGCACAACGAAACATCGGCTCTTTACCGCAGTCGTATCTCAGGTGACGATTCAAAGCAGTTTTTGATGAATATTTTTTGTCGCATTGAGAGCAGGTAAAGGACTTAGTAGGTTGAAATAGCGTAGTACCTAAAATTAAAATATGTTACACCACTTAATTGGTACCAAAGGAACAAAGCGATTATTTACTACTTGACACTTCATTATCGTCTAAATGCAATAAAATCTACGAATAGATAAATACTTCAAATACGAGAAGTTGAAATTGTTAATTGCACGACAAATAAATCTAAAATAGACAATGTGTGGACTGTATACAGAGAATACTTACCAAACAAAGATTTTGGATTTACAAAACATGAATTATCGACTACAGTTGCACTAAATATCCAACGAGTTGGATTCCACAGTTCGAAGCGATAACCATAACGTCTGCAGAAACGATAAACTTAAGGAGTTTAATGGAGGTGGGCGGTAGAAGTAACGAGACACAGAGTCCCAACAAAATTTTCCAGAAGCAGGAAAGGGACTACTTAGTGTACCTAGTGTAATCAGTTCGACGAATTCTAATTAAATATAAAATTAATGTTAATGACATTTATAAATCTAAGTAATAGGGTTGTTGAAAATCCTTATCTGGAGAACTTTTAACGTGAAGATGTATAGGTATGTTGCGGTAGGTAACACTAAAAGTATAATTTAAAACCACAGTCATTTATAAAATATCATTGCCCCTACTTTTGAAATACCGATGGGGCCACATTTATACCGTGTGTCCACAGGAGTACGCACCATAGAGATAAGATAATGCTAATAGAATATAAATATCAACCAGTGCTATGACCACCGTCCCTTTTCTTGTACCATTTATAACAATATTGTTTCATACAGTGGCGAGTCAGAAGCCAGAAAACAACGTTTTAGCGTCCCGGCGATCACAACATTAGCCGATCTTTCTATTCTATTTGGTTATCCCTATGGTGCGTCCTCCTGTGGACACACGGTATATAACAGTAATGAGATAACATGAACAAGAAAATAACTCGTATTGCTTGAGAAAGAAAGAGATAAACATAGTAGCAAATATTCGAGAAGGCTTGACGCTTAATTTAATTGACATTTGTCAACTAAACATGCCTACTAAAATAATTTTTTCGTATGGCCAAATCTTTCTTACTCAAGCATTCTATTTTGTTATTCATGTTATCTCATTGCTGTTATATACCGGGTGTCTTAAAATGAAATACATCTAGTATGCTTTGAATTTCCCATAATGCAATCCAAACCTTTACTTAAAATTGACAAGACTGTAAGTCTATGTAAAATTCGACGTTAGCAGGTTAGATTTTGGGTCAGTTTTGACACAAACTGACGCAAAACATAACCTGATAACCTCGAATTTGACATAGACTTACAGTATTGCCAATTTCAAGTAAAATTTTAGATTGCATTATGAGAAATTTAAAGCATACCAGATGTAATTCATTTTAAGACACCCGGTATAATTATGGCCCCATCCGTATAACTTGTTTAATGCACTAACTGTATTTGTATTAGTAAGTAGATCCAGTAGTAGTATCCATGCAACTTGATTCGCTGGTGACTATTGCCATTTCACTCAGTCTTGAGATTTCATTACTGCGTCCCCGTTAATCCAGTTCTATAGCTGTTAACTTATTTTGCATAAACGAAGGGCATTACCAAACTTCTTACTAAGCGGCAGAATTTTTACTATTTAAAACATTTCCGAACTTTAGTATTCAACGCTGATTTTTGCAAATAGAATATAGATAGCAGGTAGCCAACAGGTAAATAGTTTGAACTTACAATCGGCAGGTAATGAGTTGGAACCTTACCTTCAGCCATTGATTTAGATAACAGTTAGTTATCGATTCTTAAAGATCAAATTAAGTATTCGACTGTCGGTGTCAATTTACTGGAATTTGATTCATTCTGAGCTTGAGTAAAAGCTAAGTTATCCTTTTATTTTTAATGTAATTATATTATTTATTCGTTGATAACGAGGACAGATTATTCAACGTTCAAACTTTAATATTTTAAATTTTGTAGGGTGGTGAAATAACCAATAAACAGCAAGAATATATAATTTTAATAAAATTTTGTCTGTTTTGAAAGCGTGTAGACGGCTGGTAAAGCGTTTGCGTTTGCAGTCGGCAGGTAGTGTGTTCGAACCCCACACTCGGATGCATTTATACATTCCGTATATGTATTTGGCAACTAGGGAAATTTCATTGGCCAGATTCGAATGTTAAACCAATCAGACTAGAAGTGCGAAATCTATGCACGGAATGTAAATCGGTGCCAAATTCACATACAGAATGTAACAGCTACGTAGGCTCAAAATTGCAGCAAAAAACGCGAATACAACACCTATGTTTTTCCGACTTTAGATGCTCTGTGCTCCTGGCCAAGGAAAATATGCAACAAAAGCGAAAGTGCAAATATACGTTTATTACATAAAATAAAAGCAAAAAACTAATAATATAGGAGTGATATGTTATTGTTAGGAGCCATGTTTCATTGCATTTGGTAGAGTCTTTTTCACATTGTGTGATACATTATGCTTCTTCTTAAGCATTTCTTGGCATGTTCCCCACTTGTTGGACGACCCAAGACCCTTTTCCTGCTTCCCCCTTGTTATGCCGACTTTCCTTCTATTTAATACTGTAGGCTGAACGTTGATGCTGGCCTTTTGCCTGTATCGCTAGGAACATAAACTCCCACCAGTGCACACAAAACTTTCCCAAGTTGTACTTGTCTTCACCTGCTTTAATCGTTGGCAAAACATTTTGACGGTTCAAGTGCTGGTTCCAAAGTCTCTATTTTTAGTGAGCAATTAATCGACGATATTCTGAAAATTGATGTAATCCTCAGTACTTGTAACCATTTCCGTTACACCCAAAAGTTTTTCTTCCACTTCACTATTATTGGCATTTGTAGGGACATAATTATTTTGTTGAGGTATAATTTCTTCGCTTTCGATTAGAATGCGACTGGTTGTTGATGGATGCGAAACGAAGGGCCCACTAGCACTAAAGCATAGTTTAGCCATCTAAAGGCGTGCATATCATAGTAAATTCCATTATTTTTACAGCTTGGAACTACATAATAATAATAATAATAATAATTTATTTCCATTAGACAACTACATGTATCGGAAACGTCAACAGTTTAAACAAAAGAAACACCACAAAAAAAGTAGCAGGTAACAAAGATGTTTAACTAGGTTAAACTATGCTGGAGAAATTCTTCAGATGATTGTATAACTTAATTGGCAATACATAAGAACTATTTGCACTGAGAGCAAGAGCATGCTTAGGCAGAATCAGTACGTTACCGTACCGTAAGTTATAATTACTGTTATCACTAATTTTTGTTAAATTTGACAAGTTATTTTTAACATACATTACGGATTTGTAGATGAATAGTGAAGTAACAGTCAATATTCCTAAGGTACAGAACGCCTGTCGACATGACTCTCGCTGCTTCAGCTTCAAGATAATCCTGATAATACGTTTTTGAATTTTTAGGACTTCCTTTATGTTTCTGGAATTTCCCCAGCAGACAATACCGTACGAAATTATACTGAAAACATACGCATTATAATAGGATAACAATACTGCCCTATCTACACAATTCCTAAGTTTCCAAAAAACAAAACACTGCGTCGATAAAGCCTTTAGAACTTTATTTGTATGGCTATTCCATGTCATGTGTTACGGGTCAAAATTCATTTTTAGCTATTCGCCTAATTATTTGCCCTAATCTCGGTTAAAATTAACTTTTTACCATGTATTTCTTGAGGTATGATTTTCCCTGCATTATCTTTGAGCATTCAGATCGTTTGATAGCTGTATTGCAAACTAAGTAAACCATTCGGTCGATTTTATGGGTCCAAATGCCCCTGCAGTGTAGGCTTCATCTCATGCATTTTCCCTTTCCCCAGAAATTTGATTTTTGGGCTTTATCAGTTTTGGAAACCATCTTGACATTTTTCCGCCATCCTGTGCCGCAAGAGCTAGGTGCTTCGAAATTTACGTTTTGATGACGTACCTAAACCAGGATTTTTCGTTAGCATCCTAATCTGGAATTGTGCCTTTTTGTGTCGTGAACTCCATGGAAGTTCAGAATTAGGCTTTGTGAGTTGCATTTTTGGCGAATTGCAGCCCGAATATTGTTTGGGGATTCCGCTCTAGCAAAGCACATGTTTTTACTTTGGCGTTGAACAGCCGTAGAAAACCTGAAACGGGTAGGTGAATTTATTTGGACTTATTCGGTGTATTTCCATGGTTATTTGCCTTTCAGCTTTTACTCGACGGTACCTTTTACTCGACGGTACCTTTTACTCGACGGTAGCATGCCTGCCGAATTCTCCTCGTTGGGAGCAAGACTACCGAGCTAATCGCAGCTGTCGCATTGTGGTCACGTAACCACTAGCCTGGTGACGAGTTTCGCTGACTATGGCATCCCCTCAGCTACCTGGTGATGGCTTGGCCCCCTCGTAGTCCTTAGGCCCCCCCTGTTTTTAACATCTGCAGCGGAAGAGAAGCCCACTGCCAAAGGTCTGTCAGTCTAATATTTCCGTTTCGAACTCTCGGGAATCAAGTGCCCCCTTAGGCCGTTTGCGTGGCGACGCTGCAAGGTGCTCGATAGACTTACGTTTGTTATATTGTGTGTTTTTAAAGCTATGAACTCACCTGCACGATTATGATTGAGTTTGCCTTCAGCAAGAATCAGTTTTAGCGGTAGCTCTTCCGCACAGTAAATAGCCATGTAGGTCATTTAGGCGAAAGTGCTTCTTAATTCGGAATAGTTTTATCGGAATCGCGTTGTAACCGAATTCGGGCTAAATTTTATCGGAGTTGTATATGTAAAATTTGTAACGGTATTATGTCCACATTGTGAAGCCAAGTGCACGACGGTTTACCTTTTCAGATTTTAAGTGTTATTAATTACACCGTTGAATTATGCTATTTACCCAGCTTTGCAAGCAATTATTATTACTGCTCGCACCTCGGCCGTTATAATGTAGAGTACATTGCATTGTTCGCGAAATCGCTTCGTGGTACCACCGCAAGATCTTGTCGGACCGCGGCGACGCTAATGTGAATTAATCTTTATTTAATTACGAGAGGAACCTTGCATACAGGGTGTTCAGTTAAATTCAACCCACCTACTAAATTTACCTTTCAATTTAATCATTACGCCGGAGCCACGAGTCTCCGAGCTCTTCTTTAGTGCTTATTTAGTAATGCATTTGGCCAAATTTAATATCAATGTTGTAATCTTTTACTAATACTGTTAATTAGCACTTTATACATATTGTGTGAAATTTTATTAATTCTGGGCCCGCCCGCTTATTTCGCTTGATGCCCTTGTATATGTAATCTGGCTGTACTGTGGTGACTTTAGCCTCAAGCCACCCTTGATATTTTTTTTTAACTGTGATATGGTCTCCCTATTGAGATATTGTGATAAGATTTGGTAGCCGTATATTGAGATATCGTGTGTGTGTATTTTAATTGTGTATTGTATTTCTGTTCTCGAAAATTATACTACCTTGACCTATTTGATTGCGTATACGATTTGTGCCTTGCCGTTACTTTTACTTTTTCAGGTTTGGTTAGTAGCGCCTTCCGTAGTGTATCTTTTGTTTAGCAAAGCGCTGGGTTACTAGCTACTTGGCGCCCATATTTTATTTTTCAGCTAAAGCTTATCAGTCTTTTGTTTTTACCCACGACCAGCTCCGGCTGAGAAGCCGTTGGCCTTTGCTTGCTTCTTTTTAGTCGCCGTAACGGTAACACATGTTATAGTCTACTTGCAGCCCCAAGAAGCGTATAGTTTTGTTATTCTTTAAGCTTTTGCCATTCAGTTTTATTAGGTGACTGTATGACAATTCTCTAGTTGAAAAAGAAATAACTTCAGTTTTCTCAAAATTTAGAATAAGGCCAGTTCGGTCGCAGTAGTCCTGCATTTTGGTAACACACGTAGTAGCTGAAGTAGTCAATTCCTGTATGCTATCAGCCGACAGGATGATTGAAGTATCATCGGCAAACATGGTAACTAATCCCGTATCTAGAGATTCAACTAAATCATTTAAAAATATAAAGAAGAGACGACTTTTTTATATCTTCTTTCTGTAGATAATCAATTTTCCTCAGTTGTTTGTTTAGAAACAAACGATTGGAACTATCTCGGTTGTTAATAAAATTTCTAAACCGACGTTAGTAATATTCTTCCATAAGTGTACAGGAAAAGTCTATTAATGCTATTGCATTATAACAATCGTACTGTAATCTCACAAAATTGTAGGGTATCCTTCTCCACAAAACGAATTGGGTACGTTATCCTTAATTACAATATAGTAGTTTTCGTTTGCCCCTTACTATTTATTAAGACGCATAGAGAAACGGCTCCAATTTTACAAGGCGTAAGCATAAATGTGACAGAATGATTTAATGAAGCACAGCAAGAATACTATCTGTGAATACAATATCTTAAAAAATGGTAAAGAATGCACTCGTTGCATGATTTTTTTTTATTACTACGAGTACAACAGTAGCCGGGCTCCATAGCTCAGCAGTAAGCATTCTGGCTACTGATATAAGGGTCGAGGGTTCGATCCCCGATCCCGGAATCCCGGTGAGGTTTTCAAAAATAAAAAAATGCGGATGAAAACCTGCACAGAATGCCATCATTCGGAAGTGATGTAAAGCCTAAAGCCGTGGGTCCCATGTTACTACGATGTGTAACATGTAAAAGATCCCTTGCTAAGGTTGGAGCTCCTTAGTCTCAGCAAAATTCTAAGTAGGACTAAGGTACCTGGTACTCTCCATGCTTAGACCTTGTCCACGGGGTTGGCAAAAAGAGCCTATGAAGGCCTACTTGCTAGACATGAATCTCCCCACAAATAATACTACTACTACAATAGTAAATGGATCTTTTGAAATTTTACAATTATTTCATTTTCATCATAAATTTCTGCCTTTGTTATATTTTTTGGAACACTACTTTTAGAAATTAAATACAAATTAGAGCAATATTTACGTACCTCCAAAACACCTTCTCTATGGCACGGTCACAAATTAAGAGTTTGCCATTTGCTGTACCAAAAAGCCACTGTTCGATATTTAGGATTTAACAATGCATTAGCCAACTCATGCTTCCCACGCCATATTTCACTTCTAATTTTAATTCATGATATTGAATAGCTTCTGAAATTCCCCATCCGGTGAAGAAATAGGTGTCAAACTCATCTCTCACTTTACGTGTAGGGCATAATTAAGCTAGGCTCTCTCCAGAGATCAAACTATGGTTGTGATCCTCTGTAATCTGTAATTGCAATGAAGGTAGGCATTCCTTCCTGCAGCCAAAAATATAAAGTTTATTTCTGCACTCTTTGTTTCATATATCATATAATTACCTCACCTTTACATGTTTGCCTTTTCTTTTTGTGTCTTTGGTTGTATATTTTAAAGTAATTCTAAGTTTCGCACTACAACCACAATTTTTACATTCCCCTTTTACGTTTTCATTTGGATCCACTCTGCGATATGATGCATGATAACAATTGTATTCGAGACTGAACTATAAATTAATAATTGAACATGCAATCATACACGAATAGACTAAAGTACACGCTGAAATAATTTAAGGTTAAGTAAAGTAAGACAAATAGAAAGAGAAATAGAATCACGGTTTTAATGTTTATGCATTTTCATTAATTTTTTTTTAAGTGGTTTTCAGTAGAAAGATACATTTGTCATTTAAATTATAACATGTGAGCAAACAAAAACGAAATCAAGCTTGGCTTTGAAATATTTGTTGTATGAATAATATGTTGGTAGCACTGTAAGTCTATGTTAAATTCGAGGTTATCAGGTTAGGTTTTTCCGTCAGTTTTCACACAGACTGGCGCAAAACCTAACCTACTAACTTCGAATTTCACATAGACTTACAGTGCCACTAACATATTATTCATACAACAAATATTTCAAAGCCAAGCTTGATTTCATTTTCGTTTGCTCACATTTTATTTATGTTTTATAATGTCATCTTTCCGGACAGATCCTAAAACATAAAGCACAATCTGATGTGACGTAATCAACAACTATTACTAACTATCCTAATTCATTAGGGATAAGCAAACTTGTAGTTAATATAGAGGTTCTTGTAACTATTAATAAATTGATTTGGAAATATAAGGTAATAATTAATACATATAATAAATATTATTATACTTAATTAGCTGTAAATAAATAATCCACAAATGAGCTGTTTATTAATTGTAAGAACGGGATTTTTCTCAATGTAGCTATCTTAAGCAGCAGAATCATATAGCTACCTGCATATTGAATGTGGCGTGTTAGTTTTGGCGTTATGTATTCTTCAATTGAAATTTCTTAAAGAAACGTATTCTTCCATCCACTGTTTTGCATCACTCTCATTTAATAAATTTGCCTGGTGCTATTTCAAAATATTTATAGTGAGATGGTAAATTTGTTGCTGCATCATCCATGACTATGACGATGAGAAACTGACCGACAAACTATAACCGTCTGAATACAGTAAACAGTCGCCTCGCGCCATGGGCATAACTGTTACATTCTGTATGCGAATTTGGCACCGATTTTCATTCCGTACATAGATTTCGCACTTCTAGTCTGATTGGTTTAAAATTCGAATCTGACCAATGAAATTGTATTAGGTGCTAAATACATATACGGAATGTATAAATGCCACCCGGATAGTAGTTACATCTTACGCTCTTCGGTCATCATTCCACACACCTGGCCCACGTGGCCCCTATGAAAGGACATTCTTTCTTATAAGTGGGTTACGCTAGCCCCCACCCAGCTCGCCGGCGAAGATGGCTTATAACATCAAATTCGCGTGTGGTGGTAACAGGCTCTTAGCTTATACTAAGAGGGAGAAGAAGTTTCTTTTTTTAAGTGTTTCTTTCAATATTGGAATTTAATAACCATGGCTTCTGTGATTGCGACTTTTTTGAGGCGTGACTTTCTCTTTTAATGATTCTGCTACTATAGGTAGTTTTTGAAAATAGCTGGGAAGCATTTTAATATGTCGCATATTAAATACGGTTTTGAAGCATCATTTTTGACTATAACTTATATGCTTACTAGCTGACCACGCAAACGTTGTTATGCCCAAAAAGAATTTGTTTTTGTACACACATATGAGCCAAATCAGACCATAAATACAATTTATCGAAATATCTCGACTCCAGCGCCACCTATTGTAAAGCGGTTGTTTAGAAACCTTCGCGGGCGTGCGCACAAGAACTCGCCAAAGTTTTATCGCAATCGGATGAATGGTATAGAAACGCATACGGGACAAACAAAAAATTATATATATATATATATATATAGACTTCAATAACCACACTTGGATGAAGACTGTAATTATCGATATAGATCAGCGTGCAGTGTTCGTCTGGATCGAGCAGTGCATACTCGAATGGTTTCCAGTCTTGTTTCCCGTTGCTCGTCCGTTTCTGAAGCTCGTGATGCCCTTTTATTTCGTGCTTAAGGTGCAGATCGACCAATCGCTTGTCCAGGGCCGTAGCTACAGGCTTGGGGGCCCTGGGGCAACAAATAATTATGGGGCCCCCATGTTATCTTCCCCTTTACCTC
This sequence comes from Agriotes lineatus, assembly GCA_940337035.1. Classification (NCBI taxonomy): domain Eukaryota; kingdom Metazoa; phylum Arthropoda; class Insecta; order Coleoptera; family Elateridae; genus Agriotes; species Agriotes lineatus. Next base: position 115,236 of record CALNHX010000535.1, read on the forward strand.
TACATCACTTTCATTTGGTACGACTTTTTTAATCGGGTTACTATTTGGTGTTTTTTTTTCTGTTAAGATAGAAGAATGGGTATTTAAAACAGACAAAACACATATTTACTTCACATTGAGTTTAATATAAAACTGTATTTAACGTTTAAACAGGCTAAGTTTAGTTCAAAACTTTTTAAAGACGACTTCGTAAAAATCTTCCTCCGTCTTCGGGGGCCAATATGTTCGGGGGCCTCGGGGCACTGCCCCGGTTGCCCCGGTAGTAGCTACGGCCCTGCGCTTGTCGTTTTGGGTGGCGTAAATAGCTATGACAGCGAAAGTAATGCGTTGTGATGACTATTACAAATTCACTTGGAAAAAGAAAAGAAAATGCGTGTGATATCTATTATCTAATGTCGACCGGCAATTGTAATTTCACAATCAACACCACTTGTTATGTCACACACGAAATCAAATGTCCCTGTTTGTATTTGATTCAATTAAATTCTTCATTCATACACCGAAAACAATGATTATAGTATTTCAGAAACCCTCGCAGGCGTGCGCACAACAACTCATCAAAGTTTGATCTCAATCGGATGAATGGTGTAGGAACGCATACGGGATCAACATTCATTTATATATATATATATATATATATATATAGATTTATAAAACTGTGTGGTTGGCGAAGTTGGGGAGAGCGAGAAGTAAATCACTAAAAATAAAAGTGGCTCTCAGGTATTACAAAGTATTGCACCTTCGGTTGTAACACCTCATTTTAAATTGTTACTGGTACAAGCTCATTTACTGCCTGCAACAGAATTAAAGATTGCTCCCGACTAGCCCAATCTGATGGGCGTGGTTTTAAACTGATAGAGCAGATGTTTATTTGTAAAATCAACTCATAGCAGGTATAAGAAATACTTATCATTTAAAGGAGAGACGCTACCGTGTTTTTTATTGGCCTACAATGTAATGGGAACGCCTCAACAAGGAGAGGTCCTCCAAGAGGCTTCGGAAACTGTGAGAACCTTGCTTTTATGTTCTTGAATGAGTTTCCATGTACTCCTGAAAACGCGTACTTTATTTCACTTCACAATGAGTCAAACGAAAGGTACAACAATTCGGTTGGGTTAGTTGACTCCTAGACCCGGATGAATTTTGCCACAATGCACCACGTTTTGGTCAATGGAAGATATTCTAGCTCTCTGATTGGTTGTGGCCGAACGGCGGTGCATTTTGACAATCCAAACTGAAACGTGGTACATTCTGCCCCGGCAAATGGGCTTAGTCAGCTTTACAATATAAAGTCTAACCATTCAAATATTAACCGACTTCAAAAAAGTACATTATACTGTATTTAAATACGCACTAAATAAATAACCGTTCGTGACAAAATAGGTATTAGAGAATTCCACTTTTTTATATGTTTTATGGGATAACATTGCAATTGCATATCCAAGTTGAATGCGTGGCAATATACTAAAAAATATATCCTAAAACCAAATATTATTCCCTTAGGTAGATACTATAACATAGGCATATGTTTAATAAAATATTAATGACCTGCTCCATGCGATTTAGCATTGGTTTTCTGCATATTTCTTCGTAAGTCAATTGTCGCTTTATTTTGGTAGTATTACGTGACTCGTTGTCGCTGCATGGTTGATGTCCGTATGGTAACCTTCTGCTCCCCCTCGTGACACCAGTTTTTCTTATAGCTATTGCTGTAGATTGAACAGTAGACACGTATTGCTACTCCAGATCTTTGTCTTAATGTGATATTGGTTCCAAAAGTACTTAAATAGGTATCCCACCTTCCTCTTTGCATTATCGTTTCCGAACGTTTTGGGCATCTGTTGGTAATTAACTGATTTGACCCAAAATTTTGATGTTTCGTTTTAAACATTGCAATTAGTTTAAGGAAAGTACATTTTGATCTACAGTAAAGTTGCCATCATCATTGGTTGAGCGTTGAGATATATTAACTGCACCTTCTTCATGCAAGTCGTGCATATTCGTATTATTGTTATTAGAGTTTTTTGTTATGGGTGCATAAAATTCTTTGTCGTTAGCTTTTTCGCCTAGCGCTAGTACTGCCATGTTACATCGATCATTAGCAGTAGCTTTATTTATATAAAAAAAAGATTAAACCCCTGCTTGATGTTTGCATGAACTTCCTAGTTTTTCAATTTCACAAGAGCAATACGAATCTTAAGTCATACAGTTCATTAGTTTTTTCGCTTGGCACTTTAAAGCAATATTCGCCATTCTTTACTATCATATCTTTGGAGAGATATGCAGCTTACTTAATTTGTGCTGTAAGGAGAAGTCGATTTTTATCATAATGACCATTTGTAAAATTTCGAAACCGTCTGATGTAATATTGCTCCATAAAGGTGGATGAAAAATCAATAAGAGCAACAACATTGTAATCTTTGCATCTTCTTAGAACTATATCTTTATACAATCGGACACTTATTTTGGAAAAATTATTCGTCTGGTTCCCATGTGTTGAGGCACCAACTTTTACGACGATTCCAGTAATCAGTTATATAATTTAACCAGTGAGCATATTTATTGGCAACTATATCAGCAAGAGCAATATTAAACGTATTATCTGCTGTTACCACCGATGAAGCGATTAATATAAATATTTTTAAAATATTAGTAGAGTAATGGACAATCATCTTTCAAAATTGCGTATCTTTTCTCCCAAAGCCATCTCCATACACCTTCTGCATTGTAAAAACTACATAGTAGCAGTTTGGCCTTTGCCTCTGCGTCACTATGGTCAGTTATAAATAATTTTGGCGTACCTTTTCCACCGAACCCAATATGTCCAACAACTTTTTTGACAAATAGAAATGCTGTCTGTGTCTTAGTTATTATAAAGGCAAGAATCACAACTCACTAACTGTGACACTAACTGTTAACATAAACGTTATTGAATTGTGTTCCGCATCGCAGGCGGAAGTGCTATCTACAAAAACAATATCACTTGCAGTTGCTACCTGATGAGCCCTCTTCATTAAACGTGTTACAATAACGCTGCTAAATGGATCTTCTTGAACTTCTTTAGTAATTCACAATTTTTCATATTCGCCTTGTTTTTCTTTTAGTTTTTGTAATTAAAATATAAGTAATACAAGAAATTTAGGGTAGGTTATTAAATACGTACCCCTAAAATGCACCAGCACTTTAATCAATGTGCAATTTTCTGCAGCAATCATACCAGTATCGATACTGGGCGATATTTTGGATTCACTGAACCTCTGATTAAGCCTGTTTCTTCCATTTCTAATTCCAATTTGGAAATATGACAAGTAATGGCTTCAGTAATACCTAATCCATCTTGAAAATAAGTTCCAAATTGCATTCTTGTGTCAGTTGAAGCAGGCAGTGCACCGAATGCATCAGCAGTTTCCAAACTATGACTATGATCGTTCTTAATCGTAATTATAGCAGGTAAATTATTCTTTAAAAATCCGATATTTTTAACTGGTTTACGATTACGTATACACATAATGAAAATATGGTGTGATACACGCACACAACTTCCTTTTACAGTGATCTTATAATTAGTTAAAAATATGATTTTTAATTTTTAAGCATTTGTCAACAATTTTCAAAAATTACAAATTCTTCAGAAACCGTACAAAATAGAGCGTTAGTTCAACGAGACAAATGTTCTTTAAAATTTTAAGCTGAACTCAAAAATTTAATAATATACCGGGTGTTCTGTTTAAAATAGAAGATAATAAACCAAACAAGAACAAAAAGCCCATTTTAGAGGTATTCAACGTGGAAAATCACCTATCTCACAACAATACACATTAAAAATGTAACAAAAATGTAAAGTTTGAAAAAAATCATCACCATTTTTGAAAAATCGGAAATAAACTAAAAAATTACAAGAGTGAACACCATACTTCCGGTTATAAGTGAAGATCTGTTAAAAATTCAATTTAGAATTTTATGGGGTGAGGCCAATACCTCCTGTATTGTAAAAGGAAGTAAAAAATCCGAAATGAAATACCTTAATATGCCGATGTCTGCTTTTAGTTATTTCCGTGGTTAATTTAATAACAATAGAAACAGAAATTGTTTGGCTTTCGATACATATTGTGTTTTTCCTATAGGATGTATGACGGCACACGTAATCTTTTTTTTTTTAAAGAAATGTTTCGTTCGTCGTGCTATCAATCATTTGTTGAGGTTAGCTTTGAAAATTCTGTTATCCACTTATCACATTCTTTAATGGTTTTCACTTCCGCGTAGTAAGTTTTCATGTTGTATCTCTTTAATAGAATATTTAAATGTCTCAGGCCCATTATACGGCAAAGTTTGTTGCATTATAATGAGGAAAAACTATTAAGGAACACTACACAGAAATTAACAGATCATGCACCACGCATACAGATATACGACAGCAGTTTTACTTGACAGCATCGCATAGGCATTTGACGCGGCGAAGAGCTCGGCAAAATGTACCACGTTTCAGTTTAGATTGCCAAAATGCACCGCTGTTCGGTCACAACCAATAAGAAAGCTAGAATATCTTCCATTGACTGAAACGTGGTGCATTGCCAAAATGCGTCCCGGATCCCATTATAATTATGGGATTCTTGTTAAACGTGACGTAATCGCTTGTAAAGAAACGGGCAGCGAATTTGAGCCTCCAAAAATATTTTCCGTTGGTTAAACTTACCAGGTACTACTCGTACAGAAACAGAATGTGAAGGTCGTGAGCACGGTTCTCTTTAAAATCACTCATATAACAGAAACACAGTAAAAGTTCACAGTAGGATTGAAAATCACTGTATTGCTTATCACTATATGCTGATGGTGTCTGATATAAATAGAATTTTAAGTTTTTCGATATATCAGAGAAATGTGAACGAAAGCTCAAGTATTCTGCATTTATGAAAGCTTATATTTTATTCGGTACAAAACTGACGACGTCAACAAGACCGAAAAAGAGCGTGTCCATAGCGCCAGCACATCAAAGAAGCGACGACTTAGACATTAGACACGTCATATCGAACGTTAGCCAAATAACTGAGCAGCACAACATATGTATGAAACAATCTAAATATTTGAATAAATAATTACGAAATTCGTTTAATAGAATAAATGCAAAGATTTATTTGATGAAAAATAATATACAATATATTCAAATGAATATTATCTAACAATTACAATACAACCTATATCATTATTAGTTATTAGTAGTGTTCTCTACCTTAAGTATAAATATTTTAAAAACTTTTCTAGCTGCGTAAACAGTGAAAAGCATATACCTTACGGCTATATTTAATGAAATAAATTGTGATCGTTTAACACGATAGATTAAAACTATCAACAACATTAAAATTCAATATTATTTACTTTCTTCCTTATTGTTCATTAATTCATGCATTCATTACCCTTACTCTCTCGGTGTTGGGGATCATTTAGATCGTGCGGGAAGTGCAACGGAGGTCATAGGTCGCACGCGACTTACTTTATGCCCCCCCCCCCGCATCCAAACATACCACATACTCAGCAACCCTAAATCTAACTTAAGCAAACTTAACTAATGAGTTAAAATCCATTCCGAGAAAATTCTCGGATACGGTCGTACTTGAATCCATGTCCATCTGGCTGCTAATTGGCTTTTAACTCAGTCAATCACCTAGGCGGCCTTCCTTATTATTAAAGCTATTAAATATATGTAAAGATTTGATGTGGCTTATTAATCTATGTTTATGAACAAACATTTGACCACAAGTTGCACACCGATGTGTAGGCTCTTTGCCACATTCTAATTTCAAATGTCTTTTCAGTGTGTACTTTACCTTGTACCTCTTTGGACAATTAGGGCATAGATACATTTGGCCGTTGAATATACTTTCTCGACTGGAGTTATGTTCTAAAGATAACGCGTTTCGAAATTTTCCTAAGATATGCCCTGATTTCAGTTTTAATTTCTGCAGTTCTGCATTACCTGTAAAAATATGCAATTTAAAATTGTACGTTATAATAATAGTTCTTAAAATAAATACCCAACATTGTCTGTTCATTTCAATTTGTGATATTTTAAGAATATTGCAATAATTGGCTAGAAAATATCATACACTCGTACGCACTATCATTCTTCACCTCATACTACTTATGAGATACAGCGAATTCATTTTTTTTGCAATAGAAGGTAACATAACTTACTAGTATATAAGCTTTTCTCCGTCCGGCGTACCTATTCTTAAGTGTGTAAATTACGCTCGATAGTCTGACCAAAAATTTTACGTTGTCTTATTCAAGCCATATCTCCAAAACTTTATCCATGACTTTCTCGGGGTTTGACTTTAGAAGTGAATTTGGATCTCAAGATCATTGAGTCACTAAAAACTATAGGTTACGCTTATGAAAAAAGTTCCCCACAAAGTGAAAAAATGTTTGTTCAACGACGCCTATTCCATTTCATCCTCTATTCTATAATTCAACCCCCATGTACTATTATAGTAATTTTTGACTTTAAGAGCTGTCACTCTGTTATGGACTAACTCCTAATAAAATATCAAGTTTATATATCTTTTTTTGTATTCGCTCCCCAAACTGGTTACTTTAGAAACTGTCTAGGATCCTCAAAATGGCCATTTAGAGGCCTTGTACTTAAAGTCGTCATGGCAACATTGTAGCGGACTCAAACATTAGTTGCCATGACGACTTTAAGTACAAGGCCTCTAAATGGCCATTTTGAGGATCCTAGACAGTTTCCAAAGTAACCAGTTTGGGGAGCGAAAAATACATTTTCGCGCGGCCTCCTAATATAATGCCGCGTTAATGGTAATTGAAACTTCATATTATAATGTTTGGAGAGCTAATACAAAAAAACGTTGTATGCAACACGTCCTCAAATGGCTTTAGAGGACTCATCTTCATATTACGGACTCGGCTGCGCTTCGCTCCGCCTCGTCCGGAAACATTACGACTCGTCCCCTAAAGCCTTGCTTTGAGGACTAGTTACATAAAGTACTATTAGAAGGGGTCGATACATGAAAGACTAAATTTTCTTAAAGCCGCCATATTGGATCCACCATAATGAATTTTCCAAATTTGATTTTTCTAATCAACCTTAGGTTCCAAGAAATGTTTGTTACGAATTTCAGGTAGGTATTCATAAATTATGAACTATTCCATATCCATACTAGATGAAAATAATTTTTTATCATATTATAATATACTCATGTTTCTAATTGGTTATTACTGTATGCACTATTCATTCGCCAGCATGCTCGAGGTTGAACACCACCCAAAGGCCTCTTTCTGTATGAGCGAGTTCTTTTCTCTTTTCTTTAAACTATTACTATTAAGCGACCTTCGAGAGGTCCTGTAGTTTTTCTGCGGAAGACGAAAATGCCATGCCGCAGGTCGTCACACGAAGCTCTAGAAGCTAGATAAGAGACCATGTGGAAAACGCAAATCAGGTTTTCTCTTACTACTATCCTATTCCTGTATAGCGAAGACACCCCGAGCGCGTTCGTTGTAGTTAAGCTATCAGGAACCTAGCAATGGTTCATTGAGATCAATTTAATGACTTCACATTCTTAACTTGTAGCTCAAATATATGCATTGCTCACAACTTTTTTGCTTGCCTGATAACAGTCAAATCATTTCAAGTAATTTTGGATTTTCACTAATGTGGTTTCTTTCAATTTATGTTTATATTATTTGACAATTTAATTTTTTGATTAGCATTTTTTTGGAGAAATATATGTCAAACTACTCCATTTCTGCCTTCACAATGTTAAAACTACCAAGTTTTATATTAATTAGGGATTATGAGAATAATCCATTAACTGCTCTGTTAATAATTGAAAACAATTAACGTGTGGTAATATGCAACTATAATTGCAACATTTACTAAACTATGTAATTTGAAAATTTTAACTATGTATTAATTTACTAATGAAGCTAACATAATTAGCAAAACGTTTATTAGTCAAACAAAAATCATGAATAATTAATACTAATTTGGTACGAGTTTGGCCTGTAAATCGAAAAATAAGGTTTTCAGAAAGAACGCGCCCGCTCTTCAGTACTTAGCTGCCGCAGGTTACGCCAATGCTCTTCAGGACTTAGCGGCAGGACTCAGTCAGCGCCTTAACCAGGATTCAGGGTCACATACAACCAGCTCCAAGCCAAACCCGCACCGTCGCCTTCATGATCGCAAGCTAGAACTCTATTAAGATAACATTAATAATTACATTTGAGTGAGTCAGTCTTGCAGCTGTGACCGCAGTAAATATTTTCAAACAATTCTTAAGAATTCTACCTTCGCGTTATCAGTAAAGCTATTCTACACTGGCAAAAGGGTTTCACAATGGAAAACAATATCGATGTATTTCGTGTTACTGCGGTGCTAATGGAAATACCCCCCAAAACTTATTACACAACGTATCACTTGTAAAACTTAGCTAATTTATCCGTAGCACATTCTAATACTTCAAATTACGTTAAATAAGTAAAGCAATATCTTATTCTAGGCACATAGAAGATATTTCAAATTGACGGTAAATTGCCAGTATATAAAATAATAAACCATAAATGACTTAGCTGGGTGCATAGAATAGGCAATGCGGGTAGTCAACCACACAGGCTGCGTCGAAAATTAGCCAGGTGATGGCTCGTAGGCTGAAAAGTAGTATTTTAGAGTCCGCAGATGCAGCGAGCTCCTAGCTCGAAAGCAAAGCAAAAACAATAGCTCCAGGTATTGAACGGCGTAAATCACCGGTAGTTCGAGAATATCTACGTGCAGTTAACATAAATCTACCACGAGTTGAACGGAAAGTGTTTCAAAGTCTTTTCTGAATGCCTGAGGGTAGCGAAACAATAGATTTATATGTATACAGGACTTAGCGAGAGACGATACAGGTTGTTTCTGTGAATGTATTTGACCATCAGTCGATATGAAATTCCACAAAATTTAGAACGATACGGTATTCGGAATTTTAAACCTATAAGCATGCGCTTCGGGGAGTTGGACCATCCGATTTGGTTCCTCGATCGGCTATATTCCCAGAGCAAAATAATATTTCCATATGCATGACTGTGCTCGATCATCTGGGCAACTTTTGCCTGAGCACCATACCACTAACAGCGTGACGTGAAAAGCTGATCGACGCGACGAATTATACCGTCCCTTCTAGCGCGGTATTCAAAATTTATCAGCGCTGAAATTTACACACAATTCTAATAAGATTAATATGTGTATATTACTATTATAATTAAGGCAGGCACAGACCTGAGCACGAAAGAGAATGAGGCAAGCTGAGGCTGCATAAGCAAGCAGTGTGGATGTTGGTCCGAGAGGCGACAAATTGCTTTGGTCTGTTCGCCCCATGGCTTCACACCGAGCCGTAATAAGCTGTCGGATCATCAAAGGGAATTCGTGCTCAGTATAAGTACGGCACTTTGTACGACTTTGAACGACTGGAGCAACGTTGAACAACTGCCACCTCATGCTAAGTCTGATTTTCAAAAACGAGAGGCATTCGGTGCGGCCTAGGCCTGCTTCATTCCCGTGTGTGCTCAAATCTGTACTGGGTTAAGTTGTAAGTAATGCAGAGTAAAAGTTGTAAAGAAACAAAATAAATTATACCAACTTAAAATGTGAATAAATGTATACTGTAAAAGTCATAAAAGGTTAAGCAAACAAAAGTTAAAAAATTTTACTGAAAAAGCGAGTAATGTCAATAGTATTTGCTTGTGCTAACATTATATCAAATCTTGTATCCTATACAAATAGGACAGTTATAGATTTGTGAAGTGATCTGAATATTCCCAGTATTAGTATACACAAATTAGATCCATCTACTACTTAAAGGCCCTTGGGCTTGTAAATTTGTCACCCTCGAGCGAGCATAAACATCTTCAGAATGCCCTTGGTACATAAATAACTATTACTTGGGGAATCTTGTCACAAAAAGAATATTTCTTCTCTTAATTATACGTTATTATAAGAAATAACAAGAAGGTATACAAGCAACTTACTTTATTATAACTTACATTGGAGTTCCTTCATTAAATCAAATCCGTTGCTTATCATGAAAGTACATTTATATAAAAAAAGTATTTTATTATTTTTAGTATACAAACGAATACATGTTGTAATTCTATGTTACACGTTCTTTAAATGTGAATGCTTTAAAACGCAATGTTTCTTTACATTATATTTCCTCCTGGATCGATAACTACACACACTACACTGAAATCCTCGTTCTTTCCCACAATCCATCCTCATATGTGCCCTTAACGATTCCACGTTTTTATACTTCTTATTACAATTCTCACAAATAAAGTTATCTTGTATGGAATATTTAACACCACCGATTTCCGATACAGAAATGTCTGAAACAGAAATGCGTTATTACCTGGTAGGAATATAGACATATAGTATCTGCACGATATCTTAAGAAATGGAAATTTGCTCAGAATCTCGATTTCAGTTAAATTTTTTCTTATAAAATCATTTTGATTCCTAATACGAATATTAACATTTGCAGAATAATCGGGTGACCCTTATATTTTATTTATTACATTAACAATATTTTAATATTTGTTTCCACAAAAAAGTAATTTATATTAGAAATTGTTTTAACAATTAGTTTCATTATTAGGGTAGTAATCCAGATTGATATTGCATATTACATAATATTACAACGCATTACAAGTAAAGGTCTCATTTTTTATTTTTATGTGTAAAATAAAAAGTAACTACGTACCTTACTCCCTAAAATAATATTGTAAACATATAAATCATTAATAATGTTGGCCCCCTGGCGTGTAAACAACACATTCGTACAAAGTTGACGTTCACAGTAACCAGGATTTTATAGTTACTCAGTAGGAAGTTTTTGCACAACTCACGTTAAAATAACGGTACGTTAAAATCGAGAAGTTTGATTTGGATTGGCTGAATCGTTGACGTAGCTAGGTAACATCAGCTGTAACGGGCTGTCATTTTAACGGAACGTTATGGAAAAACTCCCTAGTGTTTTTACGCATCCCTGTGTGTTAATATGACTAGAAAATGGTTAACTTTCAGAGGCCCCTAAACAAAAAAATTGCTTTCTAGTAATAAAGAATATTTGAAGAAACGTTAATTACATAATTTTTCGTTCAGTTGAATTTTGAACAAATAAAGAAAATTAATATTTACGACTTTGACGTTTTGAAGAGCTTCGATGCAGAGTCGACTACAAAATTTACTGAAGACAGCTTGCTTGATGGCAGCAGTGGTTTTGATATTTTGAAGTAAAATCTCGAATTTATAGAAAATATTTAAAAAAAATACGTCGGCCAAAATTTTTAATACAATACTCCACGTTAAGCAGTTAATAGGGCTAGGTGTTATTAAAGCACTCCGCTCGCGTCGTGCTTCAAATATTAAAACCTCGCGCTTTAAAATGCAACCTAGCGCACTCGTACTGTAAACAACTATTAAATTTAAACGTTCTTCAATTGTGTGTGCTTTACAGCACAATGCATTTTCACATTATATTTCCTCCTAGAGCGATATGGACACATGGAACATTGAAATTGTCGCTCCTTTCCACAGACCATTTTTATTTGTACTTCCAAGGTGTGTAAATTCTTGTATTGCCTATTGCAGTGGTCACAAGTAAATGGTTTGGTTTGTATTCCACAAAACTCCATTGTGACCATCTCTGAAATAGAAATACTTCTATTACCTATCACCTTAAATTATCTTACTCCTATTGGTGCTCTGCATACCTATCTATTCTACTTTTAGTAGAGATTTTGCAGGCTAAACTATTATAATATTAATATCTATCTTACTTGTCTTAAAAACTATCTGTACAATTCTGTTCTTCTATATTATTCCATTATACTTGTATTAAAATAAAAACTTAACATAGAATACTTGAACCGGTATATTTATTTCGCTTAGTTTCTCGAAATTTAGTTTATATATGTGTTTTCATATACGTTCAGTTGAATTGTTTCAAAACAGATATTACATTACATTAAATTCGTATCTAGCTTAAAAACTTCTACAAACGTTATCTATTTTAGAATTATAAAATTAAGTTAATAGAACAATAACTATGTTTCTCAAGCGATACTTTTTCCGTGTAAAGTGTACGCAGAGTTAACATCCCCATGCTGCAGAAGTTTTAAATCTGCAAGAGTTGAAGCCAATTTCTAATGCGTTCCACATTAAAAGAGTGCTGTATTTATGTTCAATAACAAAAAACGGTTTTTTACAATTGTAATGATTTTAAGCAACATTATAAACTAATAATAAGTTAAATAATCATAGCAGCCGGGGTCGGTAGCTCAGTGGTAAGCATCCTGACTACAGATCTAAGGGTAGCGAGTTCGATTTCCGGTCCCGGTGAGGTTTACAAAAATTAAAAAATGCAGATGAAAGCCTCTACAGAATGCCATCATTCGGAAGTGATGTAAAGCCGTGGGTCCCATGTTACTACGATGTGTAGCATGTAAAAGATCACTTGCTAGGGTTGCAACCCCTTAGTCTCGGCAAAATTCTAAGTAGGACTTTGATCATATGACCAAAGCAGTCGGTGTCTAAGGTACCTGGTACTCTGCATGCCTAAACCTTGTCCATTAACAAACAAACAATAATCATAGCTAAATGCATACGTTTATTAACTTAAAAAGCATTTAACAAGAGGTTGGTACATTTCATGTTCAATACATAATTCAGAGCAACTTACACGGAATAAGCAAAAACTTGGCTAATGGGTTCAAATCATTGCCGCTCCGAGAAAAATCTCGGCCTCGGTCCAGCTGGTTGCTAACGTTGTCCCTTACCTATTCAATCACTCAGATGGCCCAAAACTTACAAATGTTCTTGTACACTAAAACTGACTACTTGCTTAACAAAAATGATTCACACTCTTTATATTACCTATGCGTTTTTATATTTTATATATAGTTTTTAAATTATAACACCACAGTTTCCAGTAACAAACCTTAAACTATAGATTTTCTATATTTTTCAAAATATAATTAGCTTAATTTAACTACAGAATCAGAAACAACGCCGTTGTTCAGTCCTCCACAGTGGTTGTAGGTAGTTTATAAAAGCGAGGCTCGCGTTGTCAGCGGAAATCGAAGTTATCGCTGGAAGACATTCGCGAAACAATTGCCTCCAAGTACGCCGTGTGCCCGCGTGCGTCAAGTTGAAACGGTCGAGATTTGTCGTTTTGTAGCGTGATTTTGTTTGTGCATGAACTGTTACTGTTTAAATAACAAATAGGTACCGAAATTAGTTGCGTCTGTCGATGGAAACCAGCTAGGTGAACGAGAGCGATACACAAGCAAGGTAGGTGGCAATGCATTTTCCTTTAAAATTAAATTACAGTCCACTGCTGCTATAGTAAACAGCCGTTAATAAAATTCTTTAAACCTTTGCTTGTGTATATTTCTAACAGTTACTACTACCGGTAACAGTTGACCATACTTGTACCTCTAATAGGGTAAGCTATAGATACCGAGAATTTTTCTTTTTTGTATACATAGGAGATACGTATACTTTTATAAAAAAAAACATGTCAATGCATTGTTTTTCACGAATGCGGTGCGTGCTTCGCAAGATCGTTTAGGGTTTATAGTCCAAGAGCCAGCAACGGGTTTGCTTACAGTATTTTTAACAAGCATGTAAGTATGTAACTGTTATGGAAGGTCCCTTTGAATATACTGAGAAGGAAACCCGAAGTCTGGCAAGCCTGTGGTGGTGCTTTTGGCCCCCTTGCGTTTTTGAAGGATGGAAAAAAATAATAAGAAAAAAGTATAATAACAAGTCTGGCTCTTTGCTATGTTAAAGGTAATCATATCTTATGTAACAGTCCGGCAGCGGAACCGTGTTAATTCCCTGAAGTGAACATTTTCGTATTAAGTTTTTTTTTAACGGATTCTCGTAGATTTATATGTCTATTTACCATATCCGACTGATGACAAGCTGGCATCTTTGAGCAGCTTGAGATACACAGGGTGTTTCAAAACAATAAGATGATTGTATGTTTTTGGCTTTAAATTTGAATACTACTTTATTATTGTATGGTTAATTCTGAGTTAACTTATTGAATTTATTGATTTTACAAGTTTCAGCTATATAAAGAGTGTTAAAAAATTTGTGTTATAAAGTTTTAATAATATTAATGAATTTCTGATATAAGAATAACTAAAAATAACAACGTACGTGTTTAAAAACGAAGCTACATGACAGGTACAGAGTGTCCCAAAAATTTTTTGCTGAAACAACAAACAGACACACAAAGGTTGGAGAAGGTTTCTTAGGTAGAAAGCAAACATAAATATTCCTGTATCATGGTAATACGATCTCTAATAGAGATTTCTTTTTCAGATTCGAGTATAGTGTAACGTCTAGTTAAATATGAGTGAAAACAAGTGTTTTTTTAACTTTACATTTGCTTGTGAAAAAAAGTGTAAAACTTTCCGTTGCTGGTGCCCAGCGCATAAAAACTTATAAAGTGCAGTAAAGTGTATGAAGATCAAAAGTTTGAAGAACTTAAAGAGATGTTTAATGCCAGGAAATGCTGTTAACGAAGCGGGAACTTCAACAACGAAAATTTAGAGGCGATCAGAAGTGCCAAATTTTAATTTTAAAAATGACTGCCTGTATTGTGAACAAAAGTGCGCAGTGGAAAAGAATAAAAAGAACCTTCATCGATGGCGACCGTCCTTACAATTCCTAGCTTTAGAATACCAGGTAAAGAAAATTTCAAACAAGGAAGCCATTTTCCAAACGTAGGTGGAAAGAAACGATACCTGGGCTGCTGAAATTAGATTAAGATTAGCTGACTGTGTGGCAGACCTACCTGCCGTAGATGCCAGATACCATATGGACTGTCGTAATAAATTCATGGGTCAAAACGCTGTGCTTTCAACAAAACGACAGTCTAGTCAGGATACCGAGGGAGAAGATATTCCTTACGAGGAAACAGTACAATAAATATTGACAGATAAAGAAAGAATTTGGAATTCGATAGATACAAACAATATATACTCGGATCGCGGAGGACATAAACTTACTCGAGGTAATTTAATGAAAACCCTTAAGAAACAGTTTGATGAACTGATAGTACACTCTGCCTCAGGATATGCAAATATAATATCATTCCCTAACAAAGACGCGGCGACCTTAAGAATAAGTCGTGTTGATGATAACGCTTATGATATTGAGACTGTAATTGGTAAAATAACAAAAGAAATAAAACGCGAAGTTGCTGATGTAAAGAGGAATAAAGAGAAATATAAGTTACATGTAAAATACGAAACAGTGTTAACGGATTGCAGTAAAACTCTATTAAAATTTGGCGAATCGCTATGACCTAAATTGGACCAAACTCCACCGGCACTTTTAATTGGGAGTATCGTCTCATCGACTTTATATAATACATTTACAAATCTTCAAATAGGTGTAGGCGTTAAGTTTAGATTTTCAAAAGAACTAGTGAATATTTTGAACCAATTTAAAATATCATGCACGTATGATGAGCTGTTAAGGTTCAAAAAGACTGCCGCTTTTGAGGTGGTTAAAAATGTAAATTTAACTGGAATTACTAAAGGAAATGATGCTACACTAACCCAGGATATTGTTGTCAGTTTTGACACAGAAATCTCATCGCAAAATGGCAAAACCAGTACTCATTCGCTAGCTGTCCTTGCCGCTCAAACTAGGTCAGCAGGAGAATTTTTAATATAATAATATACTTTTGGAACACCCTGTATTTAAAATTTTTTGTTTTTATTTTATATAAACCTTATTATGAGAAGCAAACCATTTGTAAAAAAGTCGTTCATTTACGTAAAATTTAAAAATAATTTAAAAAGGGTGATATTTAACCTACTTACTTATCGGACACCCCGTATCTGGAGTTACTCAAGGATGACACTTTGTCATCACTTGGATATCAAAACCAGG
Source organism: Agriotes lineatus (assembly GCA_940337035.1). Taxonomy (NCBI): domain Eukaryota; kingdom Metazoa; phylum Arthropoda; class Insecta; order Coleoptera; family Elateridae; genus Agriotes; species Agriotes lineatus. The sequence goes on from CALNHX010000535.1 coordinate 131,197, forward strand.
AGACCCTTAGAACCCAAATCCGTTTTGAAAAAAACTTAATACGAAATTGTTGGGTTTTAGCCCGTGGCAGCCGGACTATAAGTAAAAAGATTGACAAGCGCTTTCGCGGGTGGTAAGTTTACCGCAGATTCACATAAAGTTGCATAATAAACTTAACCATTTACTGTAAAAAAGCGAGAGATCCAAAAAAACTGACCCTCAGCGGGCTGTGGAAATTTAAACGTGTGAACAATAAGTTGGTGGCACTCTAATAAGTCTGTCAAATTCGAGGTTAGCAGGTCAGATTTTCCGTCAGTTTTGACATAGACTGACAATCTAACATGCTAACCTCGATTTTGACATAGACTTACAGAGTTACCAACATATTATTCATAGGTTTTGTGTCAGTTTTGACACATTATTTTTTTCCGTCCTTCAAGGAAGCAAGGGGGCTAAAACCACCACCGCAGGCTTGCCAGACTTTGGGTTTCCTTCTCAGTATATTCAAAGGGACCTTCCATAACAGTTACAGACTTGTTAAAAATACTGTAAGAAATCCGTTGCTGGCTCTTGGACTATTAGGTTATTGTTTAGAAGTAAAAGTGGCCATCTTGAACACTTCTAAGGGGTGCTATTTTTGTTTTTATTTTTAGCGTTGTGTTATGTTTTAAATAATCGTTTTATTAAACAAATTTTGATATAAACTTTTGCGTTTTATTCACAAACATACTCGTACTTATCGTACTCATTAACTCATTGACCACAACCACTTACTTTGAGGAATTACATCTCTATTCTTTCGTTAGTCCACGACCGACCTCAAAAAATGACACCTAACGCGCATCGAATAGAGACCTATATTAAATGGCGTTCAAGATTTACCGTTAAAAGACACCTTATTATACTTTTTCCGTTTTCTGTTCTCAAGTATGAGATAATAATAATAATAGCAAACAACTCTTTAACGGTACGCATATGACAAACCTTTCACACGACAAAGGTCGATGTGTACCTACTATCTGAAAATAGAGATCCTATACGTACTAAGAGATAAGCCATTGGATCAAAAAATCAAGTACCATATGATTTATCAAAAATATATTTCATTTGTTTCATTTCAAAGAAGTATGCGTAAAGTTCAAAACAGCAAAAACCAGTTACTCGATGGTAGATCCATGGTAGATCCAAAACAAATCGCCTACTTGTCCCAACTCGTGTATATACAGGAACTATATCTAAGAACATTGGGTTGCTCTCCCCCACTCTTTCTTATTTTGGGATCAACCTTATCAATCCGCGGGATTATAAAGAGGTGATCTACCTAGGTGGGAATACGGCAGGACTGCCGTAAAAAAGGGAGGGTTGTCTGTTGATGTGTAGGTTTAAAAAATGTCAACCTTAAATTTTAGTAAAAAGTGAAATGCAAGCTTTCGTTTAAGTACAACCCAACTTAACTACCAAGGTAAGTCATCTCCTTATAAACGCACCGATTGATAGGGTTGATTGCGGGGTGAGAATGGTGGGGGGAAACAACCCCATGTTTTCAGTAGATAAGTATTCATCGACCTCTATCGAGTGGGAGCTTTGTTATATTCATACCCTTCAAGATTTGTTTGTCATTATTATTATTATTATTATGATTATTATCTCATAATTGTAAATAAAAAATTGAAAAAGTATAGTAGGGTGTCTTTAACGCGAAAACATGAGCTTTCAGTTAATATAGAGCTCTACTCTATGCGCGCCAGGTGTTAGGTTTTGCGATCGGCTCTACTATTATGTGGTGTGTAATGTTTATTAGTACTGAAACAATGCATAGCCACGTTTTTAAATAAAATTATACATAGCTCTTATATATACAAAAAGAAAACTTCCTTGTATAAAACCTACAAGTAATGTAATAACTATGTAAATATTAAGAAACAATACTATATACGCGAATTTAAAAATCTGCTTTAAAGTAATCGTGTTTGATAGCATAATGCGTTTTCATACTATATTTTCTTCTTGAACGATAAGAGCACATTGAACACTGAAATTCCAGATCTTTTCCACAATCTAATCTCATGTGGGTCCTTAATGAAGCCAGATTCTTGTATTGTTTCTTGCACCTGTCACAGGGAAACTGATCCTTTTTTGGGTTGGTTGTGGTGTAGTCTTTCTTAGCCGATCCATCTAAAATTAATAGCATTGTCGTTAGCAATACTGGTTTCATACAAAAAACAACAAAATATTGCATGTGTCTAAGCCTACCTATAACACCAGCAAAACCAATTACTAGTTTTATATCCTGAAGGATGCACATAATTATAAACATATATAACTTATCGGATGTCCTGTAAAAAATGTACCTCAGAATTCTGCACGAGCTGCGACTGATCCAGTTGAGATGTTATTATTCACTATCCGCTGTGCTTTGAAAGTCACACTAAGTAGTAGACTCTGCTTGCAATGACATTTTCCCAAGAGGTTGGACCAGTACCTTGCCCCTCCTGCATTTAAAGGATTGCACAGATCCCAAGCATTCTGATAAAAATGAATCACTCATTACATTTCTTTTAGAAGAAAGAAATTGCATACTTATTAATAAAATAATATATTACTATTGTAGGAGAAAATGTAAATGATATTGCGTTGGAAACGAAAAGATACAAACACGTCCAAGAATAGTGCTCCAGAAACTGAATGTTATGGGCAAATGGAATCACACTGAGTGCAAAAGTAAGCATATACAAGTCATGCGTCTTACCCAATAACAAGAAATTCATAGGAGTGCTAGTATGTTTCTAATAAGTAGAAACAGACTAAAACTCGAAACCTTTAAAATGGCCTACCTACGAAACTGATACAGAATAGCCTTGGACATATTAGATATGAAGGGATAACGAACAGATTAAACATAACAGAGACCATAACTGGTTACATTCTGATAATGCCAAATTACACTTAGAGTAACTAGGCAGAGGAAAGTATATAAGAGCGCGTTCCACACCAGCGAAACAACTTTGAGTCCAGCTTCATCCAGCCAAAAGATCACAAGCCATATGACAGGCCGGAGCTGTACTACAGCCACCCCAGTCTCGACCCAACCTCGCCGAAGTTGCTCTCAGCTTCGCTTTCGAGACAGACTACCCCGAGTTCAGATATACCACAATTCCCAAACCACGTTCTGCACAAATCCTGCTCGTCCGAAGCTGTCACAGGCCGGCGAAAACCCTCCGCGAAGAAAAGCCGTGATTGTAGGCATTTCTCGGGCAACGAGCGTAAGAATAAATAGCAACCCAGAACTTTATGTAAGTAACATAGTGCGATTCTGCTAGTCACAACTCACATATTTTGGTGTTGTTGACATTTTGTTTCAACCAGCTTACAGCGGATCGCCGGTAACAAGGAAATCTGCGTTTCCTTGGCGGCCATTCACGTTTACAGAGTCAGCCGACGACCGCCGCGGCTACGCCAAAACCGCAAGTTCATCTTCGTGAACTAACCTTGAATAATATTTAATTTGAATTTATAAAATAAGTTGTAATCATTATTTAACTTATCTTGCATTAAGCACTGTACAATTGGTAAATAGACAAATTTATTGAACGTTTACTTGTTTTACTCGTTTATCTAGCAAAATTCCACTCCTGATTCTGAGCTACCACCAAGCAATCGCAAATGTGGGGAAGAACAAACTAAGCACCTCTGTTACGTTACAACTACACTATTGTTTAATATCCCGGGCACAGAGAGTTATTGCATTTTTGAGTTGGAGTTGGAGCTCAGCTAAAAATTACTAATAATCTCAAATATAGAGGATAATATTCATACTACTATTTAGGACGTTATAAACGATGTTTGATAAACTACGATTAATAACTGCCATCTTCTCACTAAACTTTGATCTTCACGAGAAAATTTTTACTGGTTATTTCAAAAATAAAATTACTGTGACGGCATTGATGAGCAAAAGCAGTTTTACACGCAACAAACTAAAACACTGGAAACTTAAAAAATTGTTTAATTGAAATAAAATTGAGCTGTGTGCAACCGGCTTACCAATAGTATCATTCTATTCAAATTTATCGCCCATTTGTGGGAGGGTCTTCTACTGAATCTGTTCGTTAAACGTAGTATAGTCGCTTAGGTATTTTCGAATTTATCATACCGCGATTTTTGTCCGACCGCTACGGCGTATTATAGGCCCAAATATTCAACCTATCACAGCCAATTTCGTGTCTTTTCGCTCTCCAGTTTTTGAATGGTTATACCGAGCTAAGTCGTTGCCGCTTTCATTTGCATGGTTTTTATGCGCCTCATGCAAATTTGATTGTTTCCACGCTGTTATGGCGCATTTGTTTAGCTTGTTAAGTCATTTTGCTGTTTTAGATGCTTAATTGCATTTCACGCCTTTAGGGCAACTTGTTGCTATGTCAAAACCATTTTTAATCTTTGCGCACAAGTGCAATCTTATCTTCCGCACATTTGATTCAGGTCGTTTTGGTATTTTAAGTGGCCACCTGGGCTTTGGGGCGGCGTGCCCGTGTGCTGAACCCTTTTGGTTCTTTATTTGGCTCCATCGCCTAATTCCAGAATCACGATGTCGCACATATTTAGCTCCAAAAGCAGTATTTTTCGTCGGTTGGAGCTCCCCTCTGATGGCGTTTTTCCGAATTCCGAATCTCCTAGAAAGCACGCCGTTGTGGCGTGATACCATCGTGGCCGGCATTAATTTGTTTCATTTCATCGCCCCGCAATTGGCTGCCGAGGTTTAGTCACGTGGGGACGCGACCAAGGTGACCTTTGCCAGCGCTTTCCTCTGGGCATTCAGCCGAGAGCCGTCGATCGAGTAAGAGGTCGGATAGTGTGTTCGTTCGTGCGACGCTTCCGCCCTTGGCGGGGGCGTCAGCCTTTTTCCCGTCGAGTGCTGCTTCAGCACGTATGTGACATACGGTTTCGCCTTAAGGGCAGTTGTCCGCAGCCCGTTGCAAAGAACGCTCGTGTGGTGGTTGTGAGTCGGAGTTTTTCGAATTGTCTTCGGCGTAGCGTGGGTGTTTGGAGCCCAGTTCCTGCTTCCGTAAGTAAGGGGTCGTGCCCCCTTCATCTCGACCTACGAGGATCTGTTCCGCAGAACGAAAGTGGCCCATTTTTTTCGTCGTCCCGTTGTACGCGTCCTGGACGCGTCTCACGTCGCCATTATGGCGGTTGTGCACACATCCCTATAACCGTTGTAACATCGAAGGTACCTGCCACCTACGACTGCAGCCTGTCGCAACTCAACTGTACCAGGCTCCCTCGCCGCCTACGCATTAAGGTATGTGTCTTTAACCTGATTACCGCTGTGAACGCGAGTGCTAATTTAATCTTCGCTGTCCGCTGCATAAGGCGTCGCACCAGCATATTGGTGCATTCCTTCAGAATTGCAGACTGCCCATATCGCGAGTGCTAATTTAATCTTCGCTGTCCGCTGCATAAGGCGTCGCGCCAGCATATTGGTGCATTCCTTCAGAATTGCAGACTGTCCATATCGCGAGTGCTAATTTAATCTTCGCTGTCCGCTGCATAAGGCGTCGCGCCAGCATATTTGTACTCATTACTACTCATTACTGTTCATTACTGTTCACTACTGTTCAACATCTGTCGCTAAGTTTAGAGCGCGCGTGCCAGCTGGTGCCCTTAATTATAGTCTAAGTATAGATATAGGGCGACGCACTCTGCCGCCCCATTGTAACCCAAAGTTCAATACATGATTGGTTAGTTAAGGGAATTATTGTTTTGTTTCGACTTGTGCATGTTCTGTTACAGATAGACGCCCCCTTCATTGTACTGATTATTGTACGACGGAACGAGGGAGCTTTGAGCGTGCAGGTGGGTGAGACAGCTGCGTAGTCGCGGTCGGATTGACACCTAATTACAATCCTTGCATAAGGCAATCCCGAAATTGTTATTTGACCTTGCAACTCTTGAGTAATCCTATTGGCGGAGTATTTTGCATGCTTCGCTCCCGTCTAACCGTCCAGGCCCGGTTAGCCGGGTTAAGACAGGCTTGGTGGCGCCCTCATGATTTCGACATACCCTGTATATATTATGCCACCACACGCTTGCCCAGAACGTATCGTGTGACTCACGCCCGACTCCCTGAGCGTCCCAGCCGTGGCCTTTTAGCCTATTTCGAACCGATTTCAGGGCAAGTGTGCCAGTTTTTCATGACTGATTCCGTGGTGCGATGCTCACCTTGGGTGGGTGTCGTAAAGTTCTTTTAATACCGTAACAAGCTGCGTAGCTGGAAAACGTAATTTCTCCTATCAGCCCTAATTCTACTATAGGGTAGGTCGCATGGTCAAGCATACGCGTTCTTTCGCATTGGCGGCGGTTCTAACGTTTGCGGAATTTCCAGTTCTTTTTTCCACGTCGGTATTTCTTGTGCTTGTGGTAATTTGACTTTGTGGGACCACGTTATACTTTAACTTTATTTGAGCTGTTCGTAGTCCAATACGTTTGCTGCCCCTTTCATGTGCCCTGGAGCCGCTCTGCACCTGTGAGTTTAGAGATCGGGATCAATTTCCTTCTGTGGAAGGTCTCGTTTCGCAGCTGTTATGTTACATGGAGCTGCTATGGGCGCTTTAGGACCATTGATCGAGATAATGTAATCTTTTAGTCTTCGAGCTAATTTCGATTGGTGTTAGTTGTAAACAACATCAAACTTTGCGTTCTGATCATAGTAAGCGGGTCTCGCTGGATATTGGCTACTTACGTAACTTTAAAAAATCGTTTTACCAAACAATATTGCTCTCGACAGGAGCTCCTCCAGCCTCCTCGAGTTTGTGTTGGTTTGTGTAAACGTGATTTACCGTATTTATTACCTTTGGCCATTTCATTAAGTATTTTTGGTATTAGCATAGATTTACTGTTTTGTCGGCCGATCATATCTGGTATACAGTAGTATTACTTTACAGTTAACATTTTTATACCGAGTACACATTATTGTGTAATATTTGCAATTTTTCAGCTGTATGTATTGGGTAATGTATTTCCTGTATCAAGTGCTACTGCTTGTTATACATATGTGAGTTTGTTTCAAATTATATTATCGATTATATTTTTGAGTTTATGAGTTCCCGTCACTGTCGTGGGCATATTTTTTATATTAAAAGCTTGTAACACGGCCTTTTGCCTAGCCCTGCACCCTACTGAATTATTACGTTACAATGCCCTGGTTCGCTAGCTTATCCAGTCGGTGAGCAATGAGGCTCTATTCACATCGTCAGTGCAGCTAAGGAGCTGCTAATATTGTTTGAGGTCAGCTCGTTGTCACCTGAAATATTGAAGTCACACTGGCGAACATGGCAGCAATGAAAGTCCAACAGTTTACATAAAAAGCCAACATTTTACATAAAAAGACATATAATCTGCAATAAAGCACAAATACCAGCAAATACACACATAAGAAACAAAATACAAAGGCTATACGCCTGGGGCATACAAAACAGTTTAAACAGGCCGCTAAAGTTCGAGTATTAGTGCCAAGTTTAATGTCACTGCCGCGAAATGGAATTGAGCTCCGCGACGCTTTCGATTCTTATAGCGCTCGGACACGTTGCGCAATCTGGCCCGTTTAATTCACACAGCGGATTATGGTTGCTACGATTTGTGTTTATTAGTGAAATGAACTATACGCGGTTGTAGGAATAGATTGCACTTTAGTTAGCTATAAGCCATTTGTATCATATATATTTTAAGGTAGAATTCGTAAGCAAAATGTCATATTAAAACTACAACAAGCGAATGTTTAGCCGATGTTTAGAAACGTGCCTTCCTCTAGGAAGCTGGAGATATTTCAATCGCACGAATAGATTAGAGTAAATTTATGCAGGGTTTACTCCGTAAGCCGAAATATTGAGCGAAGGTATATGGTTAGTACGTGGTCAGAAGTGCAACTGTTGCAACTCGATCATAAAAATTTCGTGTCTGCTGGAGCAAATTCTTTTAGTAGAATTTTAAAACTGTATTAGCGATAATTTACGAGGGGTCGAACTTGTCAAATTTTAGTGTGTGCAAGCTTCAAATTTGTCAAATTCGTAGAACTATTATGAACTGTCACGTCCGTAAGTACGTGCCAAAAGTCCAAAATTTAGACCTGCTCTGATAGGCTTATTTGGAAATTTATAAACGCCTATGGTGTTTTCTTGGCCAGACTGAACTTAGAGTTTAGTTAGTTAATAAGAAGATGTTAATAAGTAAAGTTAAGGAGTGACGGTATTAAACTTAAGTTATTCTGTAAACGGCAGAAAAATAAATGCAAGTATTTGTACTTAAGTGTTCTTATTAATCTCGCAACAGCAGCATTGGTCTTCGTGTACAAGTGTATGTTAACTAAAAGGATTGCCAGTTACCCCGAATTTAGTCGTATCGCGACACGGTGAACGATGACTCAACAACCATGCGTCAGCTGCTTACAGGTAAATCCCTGTCGTCTTTGGTACACCAACATGCGTTGGAGCAGCGCCCAGGGATGTGGCAATCGCCACTTATTTGGTAGCACAGTTTTTGTATAAACTAACCTGGTTTATCACGGCTTCCTTCTACTGAATGCTGCAGCGAACCTTTGACGGGGTCGCCCAAGTGGTTGAGGTACTCTCGCTGCGTATTTCAGCGATCAAGCTGCTTCGAGGGCCGGTGGCAATTACTGCCGGCCAAACATTCACTCGCGGATGGCAACGCACTGTTTTAGGGCTTTCTTGTGACCCTTGTAGGTCGCAAAGCACTTTATGGGAGCCTTGGTGCGACTGACTTGCTGCGCGTTCACAGAGTCGTTGTAGTTCCCCGTAAAATGCAACGCTGCGATTTTGTTATCACTTGGCGTTCCGCTAACTTAATATGCTAGGACATAAACGATACGGTTAGGTTTGTTGCTGGCAATGTATATAAGAGAAGTGCATAAAATATATAAATACAGGTGGCACGAATTGCCCCATTTCAAGCTCATTGGCGCCCTTGGTAATTTTATTTGATTCGTGCTTTTCTAACAAAACCAGTAAACTAATCGGCCTTAAAATATGCGGATGTAGTCACGGTAACTTGAAATTAATTAAAAACTTTCGTATCAAGATGAAAGGGTATCCTACTAAAAAATTATTAGTTGTCACTTAATTGTCAAGTCTTCAGTTTATTTCTACTCATACAGATTGCGGCAGGCAACTAGGACCATAGCAGAAGCAAGGGGACCTTACATGTGGCCGTAATTGTGTTTAACAATCGAACAATCAATGTACGATAGCGGTAGGTCGTTAGGATCATTATAAATACACGGTATATATTCGATGTTTAAATTTTTAAAATACAATTACGGCCACATGTAAGGTCCCCTTGCTTTTGCTATGGTCCTAGTTGCCTGCCACAATCTGTATGTTGTACATAATAATAAGTGTTTTGTTAAATTAAATTAAATTACAGCGACATAATGTTTACATTCTAAATTAATTACTAACTTAAATGATTTAATAGATTTAATATTTTTTACTTAGGTACCCTAATTTTTAATAAATGAACTGAGATTCCAATAGTTAGAGTTTTACTAGTTTTAATGCTATAAGGTATTCAACCTGTTAAAACTTAAAAAAAATAACGATTTCATTGTACCGCACATTTTTGTTTTCTCAACAGTAACATTCCAAGTGCATTAAAATAGCCGATTACATTTTAATGTTTTCTGTCGGAATGTTTTGCTAAGAAATTGAGCAAAACATTTCGACAGAAAATCGTCAAAATTTATTCAGGCTAGTTTACATGCATGCGGGATGTTCGGCGTGATTATTTCCTGAATAAATAGGTACAATTCAGTTGGTGAACCACTTTTAATAATCATGTTAAAATTATGCACAAGCGATTAAATCTTGACGTTTGATTTTTTGTCGTTATTAAACTGACAGAAACCATAGTGATTACGCATTATTATGGATATGAAGGAAATAATCAGTACAAGGTGCCCCAAAAAGGAGTGGTAACTCTTCCGAATTGTCTCAACAGATGTCGCTTTATCTAAAGTACAGCGATCAAATACTTATAATTTTTAAATTAAGTGATACCAACTCACCGAGCTCTGTGGCTTAGCGCGTAGCACGTCCACTTAGCATTCGGGAGGTCGTGGGTTCGATTCCTGCGGCCGCCTGCCTTGATTCAGGTTTTTAGGTGGTTTTCCTGAGTCAACAGAGTACCTTCTCTGAGGCGAATGCCGGGGCAGTATTTCTCCACCTTTCCTGACCTTTCTTCCAGTCTCCACCCCACCTTTCTCTCACCCATCCCGAGTTTCCAGTTCTTGGCTGAAGAGGGACGGAAGGTTCCTATAGCAGCCCGCCCCCAGTTGGGGGAATTGAAATAACCTTTACCCTTGTCCTTTATACCAACTCAATTTAAAAATTATAAGTATTTGGTCGCTAGTGACCTTAGCTGTACTTTAGATAAAGCCACATCTGTTGAGACAATTCGGAAAAGTTACCACTCTTTTTGGGGCACCTGGTATAAATATTATATTTTTTCTATAGCACATGTTAAAATGTGCTTTTATCAACTCAAAACAAAGGGTCAAGTTTTACTTTAACAGCAAGGGTAGATAAAGTAGCACTTTAACATCAAGGATAGATAAAGTAATTTAATTTTCTAACTTTTGTTTAAATTAAATATGACAGCTTCGTATTATCGTAGCAACCCAATCTAGCTACTGACATTTTTAAATGTGATTGACTGTCATTATTTTCTTTTGAAATTGTTAAAGTTTTAAAGTTCTTGCTATAGAAAAAAATATTGTATTATACACGACGATAAAGTTATTTCTATCCACTCTTGAATAATTAACGTCTCGACTTCGTCTCGACGTTAAACGATTCACTCGTGGATAAAATTTAACTTTATCGTCTTGTATAATAAATTACTATTATTTCTGGTTTCATGCATATGAACGTCACTACTAAGTTTAACAAAATTTCTTAAATAAGTAGACAGTGACTTTCGTGAAGTAACAGTAGTTATTCTATGAAATTTTATATACAAGTTTATTACATTAAAAAAAACTACTACATACTGTTAGTATCACCATACAACTTACTGGAACAGCAGATGAAGATAAATGCCCTTCAGGTATACCTATCTGCATCTTTTAAGTTTTCCTAGCATTGCTCCTTTTATGTCGACATGAAATATGTTTCTTCATTAAATGTTAATTCCAGCTGTATTACTATTTAATATTTAGTGTGAAAAACAAGACACTACGTGTCTTATTTTTCAGTGAAGATTTTTTTCAGCTAATTTTGATATTTTGATTTACTTTACTAATAGTTGTAAGATAACTGATTAGTTGTATCAAACGGGTTTATATAATATTTGAAAATGACACAAACATTTAACGTTACGTTTCGCTAATTTAATTTAGCTTCCTGAGACACTTTAAAAAAATTTACATTTTGAAATTTAGGACAAAACATTTAAAAATGCACATGTATGCTTTTATCTTTTTTAACTAATAGGTGCGTTTATATTTTGTTAAAATTCTGTTGTTTGGTTATTAGTCCATGAACTGCATATTTGAAGTTACACAAATTATTTTTCTGCTTCATATTTCTTACACCTAGGTACTATTTCTGATTTTACGAGTGTTTTAATTTCTACTCATGTTCCTAGTGTATCGGGTATTGCTAAATAGATACCAACAAATACATATTTAGGAGTTCTTTAGTTCTTTTACGAGGTTAGTCTATTAATTTCTATGGTTTGGGGGAGATGTGATTTATTAGTCATTAAGTATAACAGCGTGCGACTGATGTAATCTAACGACTGTCACTGAAACGTAGTATGTATTGCGCATCCAACTGTGATGGAATAGTGTCGCAAATTTAAGAATGGAAAAGAGGGGACCATGGATGAGCCGCGACCAGGTGCACCGTGTACTGCATCAACATAAAACAAGATGACATGTGTGGAGAGCCTGATTACAGAAAATCGTCGAATTTTAACGAAAGAAATGGAAGGTTTTAAAGCATCCACCCTACAGTCCAGATTTATCGCCTTGCGATTTGCATATCTTTGGACTGCTGAAAAAGGCGTTAAAAGGTCGGCGTTTTAAGTAGGACGCAGAAGTACAAAACGCTGCAAAATAATGTTTAAAACAGCAGCCACAAGAACTGTATGAGCAGGGTATACCTTGGTTGGTAAAAAAATAGGTTAAGAGCAATAACTGTGCCGGTAATTATTTGTAATTATATTTTTGATCAATTTTTTAATGGACTTAAGTTGGATTTTAATTGAACATACCTGGTATATCCCCTGTCATATACTATAATACACCTTCGAATATACTTACCCTTTCCACAGTCTTTTCTAAAATGCTCACTCAATATTTATTTTTATAGAATTGTCTTCCACTGGCGTCGGGAAAAATGATAATTATAGAGTAGGTGAACGATTCATTATTACTTAGTAGAAATACCACTATTTAATACACATGTGATGGTAAAATATTAACCTGTAAATTTAGTGTTTAATAATTTCTACAACAAGAGGGCCGATAAATGTTTGTTAAAATGACAGTATTTGTGTTATACTTGAAATCTTTTTCAGAGACATATTCCTGAATAATTGATAAAGATCACTCCAGTAAATCAGTTTAAATACAAAATTAGCAAAAAAAAAAAATTCATTATGTAAGGACATTTTTAAACCTTTATGGAAATAGTATAAGGCGTGCAAAATATAAGCAAGTAGTGCACCTACCGTCTTAAACTCGTATCTGCCTTTTCAGTTTTATGAAGTTAAATGTTGTTAAAAAGAGCAATGAAATGAGCGTAAAGCTATTTAAAAAACAGCTTTAGAGATTAGACCGTGTTAATGTTAAGGTAAAAAATCAGCGTTTCATCTACTCTCGTAACGAATCCTTATTTTTCTAACACACAATTAACAGAACATTCCTAGTAGCAAGTTTTATATTAGCTTTTATATAAAATATAAGTTCATGGCTTTTTATAATATGTGGGAGTTGAAGAAAAAATGTTTGATGTATAAATATAAGTTTTTAAGTTTTGAAATACAGGCAGGTAAATTAAAACGCTCATTATTCGAATTGCTTTATTTACAACAAAAAGTACAAATAAAAACAATTAAGGTTTAAAATGTATTTTATAATGTCTGTTCAGAGCGTATCTGTGATGAAAGCATTTGTGACACACGTCGCACGTAAATTGTGGCGTTTTTTCGCAATAAAACTTTAAATGGGCTCGCAGACTTTTTTGCTTGCTATAGGTTCGCCCACAAGTCATGCACGTGAATCGCATTCTAAAACAAAACGGTGGATAAGTGAAATCCTAATAGGAAGGAAATTAAAAAATAATCAATCACTTAAGTTAGTAGAAATTTATAAGAGGCCGGGCTTTTCAACTTCGACGGCCAGTAAAAGTATTACTTTTTTCACCTCCAGGCACTACATGTGTAACGTTAGCACTAGAAGCGAAATTCAATTAATGCATAAACGTGCATAAATAATATACTTGGAGTAATAAAAGCTTGAATCTCGTATATGTGCGGATTGGAGATAAATGAAATCACACAGAAATGCGTATCGGCGCGTGTGACAGAGCCCAGCGCGTCCCACTCAGCCTCCCTAGCAGAGCTCCCAAGATAGTGAGGCCTAAAAAGTATATAATCAGAATGTTTGATCTGCTGAAGACACTTTGATCCACCGATCCGTCCAGCAGCTCTCTAACGGGAGGAGCACACACCTCCAGGCTCTTTTGGGGCTTAGCTGAAGCCGTCCAGAACCGTAACATTACTCGAGTCTATAGGCCCAACTTTTGTAAGCACTCACAACCTTTCTCAACCCACTCTTGTGGTCGCCGGATCTGGTATCAAAGAGCAACCCTGAAACCGTTTCACGGTGCTTGTTTGGTCGCCAGCATCCAGTATTAACACACATCTCCTTGAAACAGCGTTCGCTGTAGCTGTGGTCGCCAGATACGGTATCAAAATATGACGCTTATATCCGCCCTTAAAACCAACCCTTTATCCCCTTTGGGCTAGGACTCCGACACCCTATCACTAGAAGCGATAAATAATTGGCCTTCATAGGGATTCAACGATTGTGTAAATTGCGACTTCTGAGGCGTCCCCAGGTCATTCCTGGCCAGAAGTAACTAAGCGCACGATGTACCTGTTAGAAGGGTACTTTCTTATCTGTCGGCGATATCCAACCGTACTGCCATATGAGAATTACAGTTTCGTTTAGACCCCGAGCCCCGGAGCCGACCAAATTATCCGTGTCCTCATGCTTTTGACGAGCTAAGAATTTGGTTTGTTATATCACTCTGGGTGCCGTCTAATGTGGTCCAAGGAACCGTAGAGAACCAGTACTGTCGATTCACCCTCGAGGAGAACCACAACACGAGTATTTATCGAAATATTAATATTAATGTTTGTTTGACAGCAAATATAAACAAACGCAGCCATTTTAGTAGCCATGTTTAATTCCAGAATCGCCCGTTCCAAACTTCAGCGTGCAATGTTACACGATTATTCTGCGGCAATCGTTTCGACTATCAGCCATACATACCAATCTTGGTCCGTATAAGGTGGGTTGCAGGTTCCCCAGAGTCAGGTTAACGTCCACCGTCAATAAATTTTAATTTATTAATTTAACATTGTACATACTGTTACTAAATTACTGTTAGTTTAAGACCTAAATTGTAGTTTGCAGAATAATAGAAACTGTGTATCTAATGTGTTTTCTGGCTATAAACTTGAGTTATGAATCGGACCTTGCATCTGAACTACCAATGGCTAAATTAAATAAATGACCAAAGTAAATGCATAAAAATTATCCCGGCAAAGTAATCAGATTACTTTTTGGAATCATTATACGTGAACAACAAATCGTTTTAATAATTTTTATTTGTCTAGCTGTAGGATACACATGATAATAAACAGTAAAATAATTATAATTCTTATTATTGAAATTATTATGAAATTGTGTATACAACTTTAGTTATAGCATAATTAATACTAAAAACTAGACACCATGAAATTTACCAAAACAGGATATAAAAATAAACGCCTTTCAAGCAAAATCGATTTTATGGTTTTTTTTCTATCTGTTTCTTTATAAGTTTGCATTCTGTAGGATTATTCTCCATACGTCGACATAAAATATGTGCTTTCAGTATGAACTTATGACTGCATATGCAACATTGAAATTGAGGTTCTTTGCTATACTCGTATTTCAAGTGTGCATTAAGACCCCAATAATCTTTATACCGTCTCCCACAGGTTTTAGAGTTGAAGAAACAGTTCTGCGACGTTAGTAGATCATCTAAAAACAGTAATCGGGTAGGTATAATAACCATAATCCACATGATCCTATAAATATATTTGTTTTAAATTTTTTAAATACATACAGTATACGAGTTAGATTTGGACGTAAATACAAGTTTTAATCATTTTAACTACACTGCCAGCTTCACCATTAAATTTATTGTATACCATGATATAAAAATAAAAGTCTTTTATGCCAAATCGATATTATGGTTTATTATTTCTTCTTTTTAGGCTTGGTTTCTATAGCATTTTTCTATGTTGATGTATAGGCGATTTTGTACGGCTTCCCATGGTGAGTTCATAAATGCATTTGAAACACTTACACTGACGTTCTTTTCGCCCTTTGTTACACTCGTTCAAGTGTGCGTTAAGTAACCACTTGTACTTATATTGTTTACCACACGTTTTACACTTCAAATAGTTCTGCAATGTTGGATCACCTAAAAACAATAATCAACTGTAATAAACACGATCGCATAATCTGATAAAATTAATATAAACTATTTAGCAAAACTACAAAGCATGCTTGTAGATGCGTTGACGAAATTATACGACTGAGAGACAATTATCTATTTTCAACGAGTTACATTGTATAGAAAAAGTCCCCTATTGTTTAAAGTGCTTTTGTAACCTTGCATGCACACACATCCTGTCACGTGCATTCTTGGAAGATACGCTTATCTTAGTAGATAAGCAATACTATAAGCTAGTAGTGTGATATTTTATCTTTAGTTCCTAGTTCACATGTTAGATGTAAGAAATTGTCTGACTGTGTCTTTGAGTTCCAACGTGTAGCATTGCCGTTGTAAAATTAGTGTCTTTTAAAAAAGTCGTTTCGACGGACTTTTTATTTAACCTAACGTTCTTTAAGCAACGAGATAACTGTAAAAAATATCTGGCATCTGGCATTTGATAAGATTTCCAACAAATGCTGATATTACGGCATTTCGAAAGCACATAGCCTCCTCGTAAGGCATTTATGTTTTCTCTTGTTGCTTTGTACACACTTTGACCGCTATACAATACACTTAGTTCGAGTTCAGAAAACGATTGGTTACATACTTTCCGTATAGGAAATTTTTATCCTTCTTTTGAGAATACATTCAGAATACTTACGGAGAGAGAGTAGTGATCATATGAGCACGCTAGGTATTCAAAACAGAAAGGAAACAGTTAGTGTATTCTTCAAATATTTAATTTTCTAGAATCAGCTACAACTTGAGATTAGTTTAAAAATTTACAATTCTTGTCTAGTAACAAAGTATTTCACAATATGTAGATGGGGAAGTATTTGTGTTTAGTTTAGTAAAGACAGTAAGATATTTTGTAAATAATCTTTTTTCTGAGATTGAAATATATCTCAGAGAATAGTTTTTCTTGACAGCTCCTCCGGGAATGGTTTCGTAAAGTTTTGTTACACAATTTGAAAGGATACTTTTAAAAAATTGGCCAGAGTATTGTTAATACATCATAAAACCCGGTTACATTTTCAGCAAACATTAAAATTGTTGAGAACCTAATTACCTACATAAAATAAATCAGAAGGAGTCAAAGATATTATAAATTTTACTTTCTTTTTCGATGACTTGATAGAAGGAATCTGCCACTTTGCTTGAAAGTGGCAAAAATGAAACCTTTTTGGCGGGAGGTTTTGTTTTGTGTGGTATTAAGTATCAAATCCGTTAAGTGTGAGATTAACCGTAGGCATGGTAAGTCAGAAATGTGTTTACTTAAAGAAAAAAATGTTAACTACATTGGTGGCCTGATTCCATTTGTTAAAATTCGTCTTTGACTTTTTGCAGCTTTAGTGCTTTTCTGAAGATGCCATTTAATAATACCAGTGGAGTTAGGAAAGGAAGATAGATTCATAGACTCATTGTGGAAATATGGCATCGAGAAGTGTTAGCTAACGAATGGAATTATAGAGGAATAACTCTATATAACACCTAATATGAAAAATTTGCCAATATATTTTATGTACGATTACAGCCTTAGTCGGAACCAATATTTAATAACTACCAGAGGGGCTTTTGGAGCAGGAAAATCTACGATAGATCAAATATCCGTTATCAAGCAAATACTAGAGAAAAAGTATGAATTTAACATCGGCACGCATCACATATTTGTAGATTTCAAAAACGCATCTGATACCATTAAACGAGACATGCAATGCGAGAATTTGAAATTCCTGAGAAGCTAGTAAGATTGGCCGAGTTAACATTAAGAGAGGTAGAATGCTACGTTGACATCCCTTCTTGCCTGGGTTAGTAAAACTACTCACAGCAAACCCCAGTCCAGCTATCCGGTTCGATAATTTTCATGTTAACAGGCTTAAAGAGTTTGCTCTAATACCTAAATGTTTCCTAGCCCGCTTTCCACATTGATATCAATTTAGGTTGATAACATCGTCAGGCTATCAGTTTATGTACTGTTAAGGGCGCCCACCACCAAAAGCCATAGCTCGATGTAATAATTCGGCCCTCAGGTAATAAGCATCACCAGGCCAGACCCAAACGTCAAATTAGGTCCCCAAATTATCTGCCGAGAACGCGCCCATGGGGATGGTGTTCACATTACCTTGCAGAAGCTTTTCGTTTGTGCTCGAAGATCGAGCTACCACACTCAAAAAAGGCACCGGAGGCCGCCAGCTTATGCAGCATTTAGCAGGCTCGAACTTTTAGGCGGTAACGCTGTCTTGTAGGCACATAGCTGATGCCGGAAAAAAACCTGTAGTCCAGCCTATACTAGTGCACACGTTTGCTCTTCACTTCCTGTTCCTGCACCCGCAAACATCCCCAATTCAAACATTTTAAAGTAAGAATTCAGCCGCCACTAAGTCAATCTAATTACAGCCTGCAGTTAATCATGTTTCAGTGAGGTCAGAGATAGCTTTGTGGTTTACATAATAGACTGTAAATTTTGTATGTTAAAGAAAGAATAAATATAGTTTACCCCATTGGCTCCATTTAAACACTCTACAGACCTAAGTTCTAAACCACCTCGTTGGCATTGCAAAATATTATTAATTAAAATAAGAATAGCCAGCCGGTCAACGTGACAATCCAAAAATAACTATTGTAATTTAGTCATGTCAGGTTAGTAATATGCAATGTGGCAAGAATGAAAGAATTACCAAGTGGTGGTACAATGCTCGGTGAAGAATACCGACGTGTCCTTCACGAGTTTACATGTTTACCCCTGGATTATTTTCAATAAAATAATAACTTTTTGATGGGGGCCTGGCTCTCTCTCGCTGGGGCCCTCTAAAGCAGGGGCCCAGGAAGCAACTGTACATTTTTTCCTTTTAAATACACCAGTAAGTATAATAAAACAATCAAATAGAGATATTGTTACCGTACAAAAACGACACAACGACATGACAAACCACCCCTCAAGCGTGCACAACAAAATCATACGCTCGAGAGCCGGACTTGTTAGTCGCGACACGATAAAACGACAAAATCGGGAGGTCGATCGAAAATACAAGGCCCTAACCCCTTTAGATGACGGTAACACGAAGGGTTGCTCGACTACACTCAACCGGGAGGGCGGGTTCTTTTCTACCTTCGAGTTAGGGCTGTACATCGATACATAAGAGGTTAAAGATGTTAAATAATTAAAGCGCCACCATTTTCTTGACAGATCGGGAAAACGACAATCGCAGCACAAGTGAAATGACTTGAAAATGGAAGTAGGCAATCCACTTGGCTACGTTTAAACTTGGCAGAGTTTGTTCGGCGAGCTAAATACAGTTTCGACTTACCTTACAACAATAACTCACAAACCAGCTGCTAACCTCCTCTTACATCTGTAACAGTACATAAAACAGCCTGCAAATACCAAACACAAATGAAAAACATCGATACTTGACCAAGAACTCTATTAGGATGAAATAAAATATATGCAGGTGGCAATGATCATTACATTGACTAGTTAGATTTAAAAATACTCAAAAGGTTAGTTAGGTTAGATTACTCGATACGTTAACTTTAATTACAAAGGGTACACTTGACGGTAAACACATTAAGAATGCATAGGTAAATCGTTAAATTTAGCAAACGGCAAAACACATCATTGACAACAAATATACTAATCGTTCAGCACTCGACGGGGCGTTCACTTTTTGTTATACACAATAAAACTAATTTACAATAACTTTTACCTTGAGGAAATTGGCTGGCTGCACAATTACGGGCGATACTGTATGTAGCGTCGCTTCCCAAACAAACTGCAGGAAAGCACGGACGACGGCGAAATCAGCGGACGAAGACGTGATGCGGGCATAGCTTCGAAGATGCTGGCAACAACTAAGGGTGGCATGATGCAATAGAATCCCCCGAAGGGCGAAGTCGACATAGCGATAACACGGGGTAAACCCCTCGACATGCCAGTTTCGAAAATACGACGTTAGATTCAAATTAGCATTGGGTTCGATAGCAAGAGCTCGTTAGGATCCGTATAAACGATATATTCAAGGGCCTCGCAACCCTCAACGATAAGAACTCTTAACCCCACTAATTAATGCTTCACATGCACATCAAACGAAAAGTTTAACACTGTCAACGCCGAAGATTTCTTGCCAAACGGAACAGTTCGAAAACGTTAAAAATGGTACGACACAGTTCACCAAACACACACAGTTATTCACAACGAAAATTACGAAAGTTCGAACAACGTCCCCCCGGCCGCAAACAATGCGAGCCGGGAAAGAAGAAAACCAAAAAACGCTTGTTCTAATTCAACAGTCGGTAGCGAAGTGAGAAGTTACTCCTCAGCGGCAAGCGGGAAGAATCACATAGTGCAGACGCGTCTTATATGCATCTTTCTCTTGCATATGCGAAGACGAAGGAAGGTAACGGAAAATTTCAACAGAAGCGCAAGAAAGCTGACTCGGCGATCCACACGGGACTCGAAGGTTAAAAATCTCAACTAGCGAAATTCTGAGAAACGATAATCTGCAACCGCCTTGCAGGCAACAAAGAACAAAGGGTGAATTTAAAAATGGAATTCTGCTAACGAAACGTGACTATCTGAATTAATTTTAACCGATACACGGACTGCGAGGTACAAATGCCTAAAATGCCTTCAAAGCAGAGAACAGGCAGGGCCGGATCGAGCCCAAAATTTAAAATGACGACCGGACTTAAAGATGATCTAACAATATACTTATTAAATTTAAGAGATAAATTTTAAGAAAAACACGTAATTCTTAAGAGAGAATCTGTTTTTTAAACAAACCATAGTAGGTACATGTATAAAGAAATAAAATACATATCTTCATGGGTTATATGTCCATCACAATTTTATTAGAGCAACCTGTACACTTTGTAATACGGAAACATCTTGTTTGCACTACACATACTTTGAAATATCATATATCAATCTAATTATTTTTGTATCAGGTGCACCTACTTTTGCAGCTAACACTGTTTATTATTCTATGAAATTGTGTATTATAACAGTATAGTTACAAGGTTACAACAGATATTTAAAAAATACACACTGCCAGCTTCACCATTACTTTCAAGCCAAAGCGGCTTATGGTTTATTCTATCTGTTTCCCTTTAAGTTTGCCTTCTGTAGCATTCTTCTCCATATGTCGACAGATAATATGTGATCTCAGCGATGCTTTGTGAGTGCACTTATAACTGCAATTCAAACACTGAAATTGCGGTTCCTTGTTGCACTCATATTTCAAGTGTTTGTCAAGTGACCGCTTATGCTTATATCCTTTCCCACATGTTTTACAGTTGAATAGATAGTTCTGCGATGTTGGATCACCTAAAATCAATAATGGGGTGTAATAGGCATGATCTAAAAGGATAAAATGAATATTTACACATTCTTATACTATAAACTTTACACATTACTTATACTATAAACTATTTTACAAATATACAAAGCGTTCACGAAGGTGTTAGGTAATCTATGCTTTGTTAATGTGTTGTTCATGTTCTTAACGATATAACTGCACCAAATGTCTGGCAGTTGATAAAATATAAAACAGAAGTAAATATTACGTAGTTACAGAACAGATAGCATTCTGGATAATAAAACCTAGCAACAGAACGTTTGGTTTTTTGGTACACTCTTCAGCCATTTGGCTGGCAAGATAAATTCTGGCTAAGGTACACCGGAATATGTTTTGTATTTTTGTAGTTACCAATTTCTATCTTTTTTTAACATACCAGAATATGTTTTGTCGAATAGATCAGTTCCACTTAGGTAGTACTGTTTTATGTAACGTGTGAAAAATTTGCAATTTTAGGTTAATAAATATGGTTGTGTATGATCGATCAAGTATAGCATTTCTTAGATCTCATTTTCAGGCGTAAAGCAAGTCTTTGTCCCCCTAGGGCGATAAAATTCTCTTTCGCCACATTCTAGTTATTATTTATAAAAACGTATTCATAAAAACCACAGGTACAAAGGTACTATTCAGCTAAAATAACTATTAGAATTGCTTTGTTTTTATTCGCAATGAATTATATAATCTGGATCTCCTTTTTTAAATAAAGTTTTTTATGCATCTCAGGCATAACCAGCGTCTTTAGTCCTTGTAATGTTATAGCTCTAAATGCCTCATACTTCGTGCTTTAAGTTTTACTTCACCGGCCAAAAACGCCTATTTGGGTGCCTGCGATCGCTGCACTCACCTATTAAGACCCTCTGCATTTGAGTTATAAATAGCTAAAGAGATTCATCTCTAACTCAATGCTTGGCCGTAAATAGGATAATCTTTCGTAACCTCTTACTTTGTGATATGCTGATAGGCATTTAAGTAAAACAAACTGTGTTAATAAATGTTTGCTGTCAAAATGATTTCCAAGTGAAATGTGTTAAAAGAATTTAAAAATGAGTGATTCTTAAGATAATAAACTATTAAATGTGGAGGTAGCTGTAATTTGACAAATGGAGCATGTTGCAAAAATTAAGTTGATCACGAAGAAAGTTTCGCGTGTTTATTTTTCACAACAATGTAAAATTAAAAAGCTTCCGTCATTGTAATCAGTAGTCAATGCTTAGCTTTTTATTGAATGAAACAAAAACAAAATTGGCAAATATACTAGCTTTCTTGAAGTAAAAGTCAGAAGGATATGTGGCGGGTAAGTTAAGTAGTTTTACTAAGCTTTAATTTTAATGTAATTCTGAAATATGGCGTATCAAAGTGCTTTATCTTAGGTCCATTGCTATATATACCTACTTTACACATCTAGCTTATGCAATGTTTTAATAGCTATTTACGTTATTAGACCGGTAGCAACATTTTTATGGCCGCGCCAATACTTTACAGGTTGAGCCCGTAGGGCGAGACTTGTATGTTTGGCAAGGCCATAAAAATGCTACCGGTCGTGTATCGTATAAGATTTTTTAGGATACGAGTCCGGTAGATAAAATTTACCGGCCGGTAGTTCTACTACTGGTCTAGGCCGA
Organism: Agriotes lineatus; assembly: GCA_940337035.1. Lineage (NCBI taxonomy): Eukaryota > Metazoa > Arthropoda > Insecta > Coleoptera > Elateridae > Agriotes > Agriotes lineatus. The sequence goes on from CALNHX010000535.1 coordinate 153,946, forward strand.
TAAATTTTATCTACCGGACTCGTTTGTAACTATGTAAACGCTAGTTACCAATGCAGTATCCTAAAAAATACTGTACTTATTATCAATATGCTGAACGTGCAAATGTATTTATCATTTCCTGCTAGCAATATAGCAATCTATGGTATAAGACGTCGTGAGCATATCTAATATGAAATTTAGGAGAGCAAATGGATCAACATGAAAAACAGAAATTACTTTATCCATTAGTCTTTTTTCATAATACCATTACATTTTATTTGTAATGCTCCGCTTTACTTGGTTAATAAAATTAAATTCTGTACGGCTGTTCATCATTTAACTATCAGGCATAGAGGTCTAATAACTCCAACAATTAATCGTATAGAATTATTCAAACATTTTTCTCTTACATTTCCAAATTTTAACTCCATTTCTTCGAATTTCAAAAAAACTTTCGGTATTTGATTTCAGAGAATGATTAGTTGATTGAATAATAATTGATCTTAATAGTTTTTCCTCCTATCTGATTGCTTTTAATATCAGGTGGGATTGGGTAGTTGTATTTTTGTGTAGTTGAAATTTTGTACAATGGCTAATTTAGGTATTGAAATTTTTAAATTAATTTTTTATCTTTTTTGTACTGGCAATATTTATTTGCTTACTTGTCTGTTTGGTAAGCTGATAATTTATTTACATTTTTTGAAGGTTTTATTTGCATACGGTGCCAGGGAAGAGCAGGGAATTTACTTGTTGTAGTCAGCTGATTGCCATGGTGTTTTCATTAAAGCAATATATTCCAATTTCATACATTTTGTTTAGTATGTTGTATTATTTATGTATTATGGAAATAAACATTATTATTATTATGTTCCACAAAATATGCGACAGCAAGAGTGGAAAAAATAAATTATTAGCTAATTTTGTATTTTTTATGATTCAAATTCACTCCAATCTTTGGATGTGATTTTCTTAAAAATTACTGCTTTTAGTGATTCCAGGAGTGTTAAAAGTTTAAATTTTTCAAATATCCAACTACAACTGACTGTAAAAAGTGTTGATAAAGATAACCCCCCCCCCCATGTAAAAATAACTCCTTGTTTACAAAATAAGCATAAAAAATCTGCCTAGATGTTTGTAACACTTTGTATAATAACTTAATTAATGCATCAAACACACTTATTTAACATTTTAAACCAGTTTGTCAAAGATTTTGAAACGCAGAGGTTATTCTTTCGTGTTATTGAAGCAGTAAACAATATCGTACGTTTTAGGTAGTTTAAATAATCATCATTAACTGAAAGTGAATAGACAATTGATTATAATAGGAATACAATTAATTTCCTAGAAAACAAGCGCCAACTGGGAAGTGTTTAGTAAATTGGAAAAGTTAGCAAACAACATATGCCTTATAACCACAAATAAGAAACAATTGCAAGAAAAAACTGCAAGACTAATGAACAGCAGAAAAAAGGTAAGCCTGCAAATAAATGAGAAAAACAAAAGTACTGAAAAAGGACACCAACTCCAGAGTAAATAAATATATACATGGGAAAATTAAATTAGCACAAAATGCCTTCAATATACTGAACAGGATAGGTATGAGCGTTGGCAAATATACAAAAACTAGGCAGTTTCACATAAGAGTGAGGAGTGTTTTATTATGTGAAGCCAAAACATTGAAAGGCACTAAAAAATATGGGAAGAGAATACAAACATGCATCAATAAATTTCTACGCATTATGTCTGAATTGAATTAAAAATGAAAAACTACACAGAATGGACAACAAAAATAAAGTAGAACTATTAAATTTTTTTAATGAAATTAGGTTGGACATACACTTAGGAAACCAAATTATAACAGCAGCAAAACAAGCACTAAATTACATTATACCAGAGAAAAGGAGAGTTGGAAGACCAGCAGATTTGTGGAAATGCACAATAGAAAGTGAAGTAAGGCAGTATGAAATGACAAGGAATGAGATAAAAGGCATAAGAACTAGGGAAAAATTTAGAAAACTGGTGAACGGATTGGAAGGAGAATTTACAAGAAGTACGCAGGACTAGCTATCCTACCACCTAAATGGTTTATTCAACGAAGACATCTACCTTAAAGAAGCTATACAACGAAGAAGAAAAATTTTACTTGACGTTCCCACTCGTTGCCAACTACCCTAGAAAATGCATTGACATTCACTATGACCAGCTCACCAGTGGGACACTGCCTATATAGCTAAACGAAATCAGCTGAAAACTACCAAAGATGAAACACCCCACAGTTAGAGGTAAGTAAGCAGAAAAGTCGATGGAATAGTTGTTTGTTAAAAAAAAGAGGTTGGCCGTGTGACCAAACACCAGGTGAACCACCAAGGCATGGAATTTCCACAAGACCGAAAGTCCGCGGCAAGAAAAGGTATGGTACAGGCAAATATACTACGTAGCTGAGAAACTATGGTTATCGTCCAGAAAAACAGTCTGATGGTGTATGCAAATTATGTTAGGGTTAAAACTGATTTAGATTTAGTAATTTTAAAACTGTTTTTAATTTAGTTAAGGGAAAAAAACTAAAATTACGTATTTTGCTAAAAATTTAGGTTATGTTGAAGAAGTAAGCAATATACTTACGATTTCTACAATCCTTTCTTACGTGCGCACCAAATGAATGTTTATTTTTATAGACCTTGCAGCAATTTACGCAAACATATTTTTGTTGGTTTTCATTGGCATCGAAAAAATCTGTAACAAAATTAATCAAAATTATATCCAGTAAGTAAACTATAATGATAATAAATTCATTGGTCCTCTCGATCAGACAATGATATAGGACATGTCACAAAAAAGCTTACTTAAAATTACAAAAACTAACTACCCCGTAAAAATACTACTATTTAATGTTCTATATTATTGCAAAACTATTAAGCTGCAAACTTACCGTTAGACACATATAGCTTTATATTACTGTATCCAGCTTTCTCCTTATTACGGAATTAAATAATCTTTGTCAAAAACTAGTATTTGTGGTAAAATTGCAATCTCAATAAAAAGTGGTGTTGTTTTCTCTTCGATTTCAGATAGAGCTGCAATTGACAACTAGTACAGCCATTTGCTTCTTGTCGATTGATTGTAGGCCAGGCGGTGTGTGATTTTGAACCACAAAAAATCTGGGAAAAGGCTTTTCGGTTTTAAAGTGTTCCTTAGGTCAATATGAGAAAACAAGTTCGTTTTCCTCCTCCACCAACCTGTAAACAACTTTTGACAGCGCATAAACATACAAAAAATTGGTTTTTGTTAACTTATTTCTTTTAAATTTTTTTGCAAAAACGCCTTCTACTAAAATTGCAGTAGGTATACAAAATTATCTACAAAAAAGGTTCTATTCATTGTTTAGGTAGGCCCATATTTTTGAAATAAAAGCTGTTCTAAATTTGAGCAATGTTTAAAAGTGTTGAAAATGACTCGTTCTGGAATAAGATGAGATGCATAAAGTGAGACACAACTATTTACATGCTAATTCATGTTGAAATACATGTTAATTTACAAAAGTAAACCAACAATATAGAAATAAGTATCTTTTGCTGTTAGAATGGCAAAATGTTAATAGAATTATTCTGTACACCTTTTGAATTTGAAGGCTCTTTAAAAGTATTTTATTAATTAGCACAATTTTTTGAAGATGGCATATTCTGGGTGGCCAATGAGAGTGGAGGTGGAAGGTTTATTGTTCAAGATATCTTCATACTTAGATGTTCTTCAATCTGAGGTTGCTGGTTGGGCTTCAATTACCATCACGTTACCTGTATTCCCCTCTTCACAATTTTCATCACCGTCTGTATTAGCAGAGTCACTATCTGACTCTAGGTCTTTCTTGCTCAATCATTCATAAATAGCTCTAGTTGGCTATCGGGTCCTTCATCAATATCGCTGGTATCCACATTGCCGTTGACATTCGTACAAGATTGGGCATGGCAGTTGCTACAGATGGTTCAGCATCGTAAACCAGTTTTTCTGCAGCTGTAAATTGTTTTGCAACCTTTGGTGAATCGGTACGAATTTGTCTGTAGTAATTCTTGGGAAGCGACGTCTTTCAAGATGGGAATTGGTGTAAGGCCATGTTTACTTCTTTTCCAATCCCAATCTTCTGGACATTTAATGTTTCCGTACTACTGTTCAACTTGATAGTAGTCTTGGAAAACAATTTAACAAAGCACTTGCATCTGTGTTCATTTAATGATAATTCGACACTACTCACTCCAACTCCAAATACTGCTGCTACGAAGGTTTGCCCTGTTGCATCGATATGTTGAGACGTATTTGGATCCTTAACCACTTGCATGACTTTTCGCAAGTTATCGTGTTTAACTAGCATTTTATGGATTCTATTTTGCATTATCCGTAAAATGCTGAAGTTGTATCGCATCCACTGCATCAATGAAGCAGAAAAATATTTTCTGCTTCTTCAGAATAATTAAAGCTTCTTGAAGAATACTTCACCATCTGCGGCTTACCTTTACTTGAGCCCATAAAATAGTGTTGGAATAAACAGGGCTGTAAGCAATATAAGAATACCAATAACTTTGCCAAATACCTACTACAACAGAAGTATTTTTACTTGATAGATCCAGTGCGGTTTCGACGATGAGTGTATTGGTATTTTCAGTAGTCTGCTTCATGATGAACCCATCAGTTTCTAATTTATCCCTCGCCATTGAAATGAGCCGAAACTTGCTCCTAACACTGGAAAGGACTTTTTCTTATGACATTGTTGCTTTAATTGTTTTATCAAACAGTACATCAGCAGTCGTGAGTCTGCTTGGCTGAATTTTGTGTTCTTCATTTGGTATCCATTAATCCATTGAAGATAATCACGCTGTTTGGTATGTCATATTTTTGAATGTACTGCACATATTTGGATAAGATGAAACTGAATGTCTCACACATATACCATACAACTCGATGGAGTAGGGAAGCGCCGTTTACTACATTAAACACATAATTGACAGTAGAAAACGTCCCACATGCTGATTTTTTGGTTTTCCTCATTCCTGATTTATCACAAAGTGGGAGTGAATAGGGAGCAGGTTCAAAATTTAAATACTTCTCCACATCCTTATTAGATTTCTTACCAACTGCTATTCTCATAAAATGAGAGAAGACTCAATTGTAACGATCTCATCATGAATGTTAACTGACGAGTTCACTGCTTTCAGAATTATTACCCTTCATTTCTTTTAAACTTCACATCTGCATAGTTTTCACCAACTACGGCTGCCATAGAAGAAATATCGATTTCAAATGCATTGCGGCAATTGATTTTTTCATTTCCTTGAGCTCCGTTGCTGATGGACATAATATCTGGATGGGCTGGAAAGAGTGGGTGAAATGACAGCCAGTTATTACACTTCTCAAAATCATGCGTATCTCTCAACACCTGCGATGCTCTGGTATCAACATGCGGTTCGGAGCAAGTGACATTTTATAAATTAATGTTCTCTTTCTTCCGCTACTTCTTCATTCATAAGCATTGCAAGGATCCATTTTGCGAGAACACTATCAGTGGTTCCTCAATCATGAGTCACGCCATCAGAACTTTTCATGGATCTCATGAGAGTTTGCTCTATAGTGATATCTGACCAAACGCCCACACAAAAATTTTTCAGAATGCCTGATTGTGAAAATACCTTTACTGACAAAGTGATGCACTGATGATATTCTCTTGGATTCAACCTCCTTTTGAGAGTGAACATATCTTGCAGATACAACTGGGTGGATTTTGGATACATGTCTGTTCGCATGAAAGTATGGCAGCACTTATTAAATTGTCTGCAAATTCAAGTCTCAGTTTACAGCCCTCTCTGCCTCAATAAATTGTTTATTAAATATTAAGGTAACCATATTCAAATATTGTACCCATAATTTTGCTGTAGATCCACATTCTCCTAAGTTCACTCATTCTCGGAGAATTTTCGACACACAATAATATATAAATAATGTGTCTCACTTTATGCACCTAATGCCATTCCAGAACGAGCGATTTTCAATACTTAAAACACTTCTCTAACTTTGACGCCTATTGTTCCAAAAATATGGGCCCTACCAAAACAATGAATATAAAGATCTCTTGTAGAGAATTTTGCATAGGTACTACAATTTTAGTACATATAAGGTATTTTTGCCAAAAGATTTAAAAGAAATAAGTTATTAAGAAAAAACATTTTTTTCTATGTTTATGCCACTGTCGCAAGTTGTGCATAGGTCGATGGAGAGGGAAAACTAGGTAACTTGTTTTCTTATATAGAACTAAAAGCACTTTAAACCCAAAAAAATTGTGTGCTGCTGTCTGGACCCTAGGCTAAATCAATAGCTTTGCTAAATGTAGTTAACCTAAGTTAGATAGCCTACATATTAGATTAGTTGAGTCTAAATTTACTCATCTACCTAAACTAAGTGAGGGAAATGTATACTGAATGTGTGTTTTCCAATAGGCTGATTGATATACATAGCTAAATGATATCAGAAAAAACAAGGATTGTTAGCTTCTTCTGAATATTCAAATACTTTTTTACTGTTCATTGGCAATCAATGCTTTCTTCAAGTATTTTCGAAAATTGAAAAAGCACGTTAAATGCAATTCTTTACCTCACAAATTTTTATAATCATGTTGAAATTAAAGAAATAAGATCATATAAATATATTTTTTATTTTTAAAATACAGGCAGTACCTATACATGCTATATGTAGCAGGTAAGTAAAAATGTTCATCCTATTTATTACTTTATTTCAAGTAACACGAACTCAGAATAAAGCAATTTCAAGATTTAAAATGTATTTTGTAATGTGTTTATTTATAGTGCATTTGTGATCATAGCATTTTTCACATAAGAACCAACAACTTAATCTGCTTCCCGAGGCAGTCTTACTGCCACTATCGGGTGGACACCCACCAAAGTGCCGACTGCGGCTAAAGTTTGTGCAGGTAATCCCAAAATAAATGTTATTATGTCTCCTCACAGATATAAAACTGTATATATTAACAACATTTACTGACTTTTATAATTGATTCAACGGAACGATAATTTTAAAAACTATGTATATATTTAACAAAAAGTTGTAAACAATTACGTAATATACCTATAGCACTGTTTTAAGGAGTTTTATTTCCATTAGTAGTTTTTGTAAATATATAATTTTGTGATTTTTTGAAAAACTGTAAACTTACAAAATAGTTTGTATACCAAGGCACTGAAGTTTAACATTTTATCACGAATATGGTCGCCCTACCACCTACAAAAACTCGTAAAACAATGAATTACTTCATTGTCGATTTCTCGTATTTATTTAAAAAAAAAATTCAAACAAAACTTGTATATAAGTTTATAATTCTTGTTCTAAAAAATTAAAGTGCTACTTTAGGTATTAAATGAAGATAGTACTAGAACAGTCCCAATTAAACAATAGTCTGGGTTATCCAGCATGGGCTTGGGATAAATTAACGGTATGTCCATAACAACATTTAAGCTGTTTGTAGTTGGATTCACACTTCACACTTCAACTAGACAATACTGCTATTTAATAGGTATTTGAGCCAACATTCAATTTGGATCAGGTACTAGAAACTCTACATTTTTCACTGTAGCCTGTTTTATTACTACCTACAAGTGCATCTGTGTACTAACACCCTTGATTAGTTGAATCCTTAAAGAAATTCAATTAGAATTTCACAGTTACCTGTAAACTGTAATTAGCATTTTCTAAATAAATCGGATCTCTTATTGATTGCTACTTAATTTGATTAACTGTTACGATATTACAGGTAACAATAAATTGATTGAATTTTCATCACTTCTCAGCTCTTTTCATATTATAATATTCTACATTCTTAGACCGTCAAGATGTGTGGATATGAGAAAGACATTTAAATTTTTAAAAATAGTGAGAAAATTGTAAAAATAGCCGAGTGATATTCAGATTCATAATTTTCACGATGTTATTACCAAATACTTATAACTGAAGCTGTCCTTGGATACATTGTACATATAATTCCTAAGCTAGAAATAAAATAAAATAAAACCAGAGTATTTAATAACATACTCTGAAAAAACTGTATTTGAGGTTAGGTTAAATAGCTTACCATTTCAATATACTGGTTCAGATAAACGATTATATTTACATTAATATCAGCGTTCTCACTTATATCCCAAAATAAAGTTTAATAATACCACCACAACAGTAACGTCAACATGTTTCAATAATTAGGAACACAAAGCTTTAGGAATCACAAAAATAAAAACAAAAGCACGTTTTTATGTCAAGGTCGCAAAAACACAGAACCTACCTGCAATCGGAAAACTTCTCCATGAAATAAAACGTTAAAAATTTTGCCGCGAGATGGCAGCAACGCCCTCCTTTCATCAAAACTAATTGATATGAAAGGTATACAAAATAATAAAAAATAGTAGCCAAGTACGTATTTTCTTATTAATAAACATTCTAGGGAGAGGAGATATCTGGGGATGTCCAAATTTCAAGCAGAAAAATGACCATGAAAATTTACGAAGATGTTCTGTGAAGCTTTGGAACGATGGTACCAAGCTGTGGATTTACTAGTGTAGCATTCCACTGCCAGTTGCTACTAAAATTCATTAATAAACATTCCAGGGAGAGGAGATATTTGGGGAAGGGCCAAATTTCATGCAGAAAAATGACAATAAAAATTTACGAAGATGTTCTGTGAAGCTTTGGATCGATGGTACCAAGCTTTGGTTTTACTAGTGTAGCATTCCACTGCCAGTTGCTACTAAAATTCATTGTAAACATTCCAGGGAGAGGAGATATTTCGGGAAGGGCCAAATTTCATGCAGAAAAATGACTATAAAAATTTACGAAGATGTTCTGTGAAGCTTTGGATCGATGGTACCAAGCTTTGGTTTTACTAGTGTAGCATTCCACTGCCAGTTGCTACTAAAATTCATTAATACACATTCCAGGGAGAGGAGATATTTGGGGAAGGGCCAAATTTCATGCGGAAAAATGAACATGAAAATTTACGAAGATGTTCTGTGAAGCTTTGGAACGATGGTACCAAGCTGTGGATTTACTAGTGTAGCATTCCACTGCCAGTTGCTACTAAAATTCATTAATAAACATTCCAGGGAGAGGAGATATTTGGGGAAGGGCCAAATTTCATGCAGAAAAATGACAATAAAAATTTACGAAGATGTTCTGTGAAGCTTTGGATCGATGGTACCAAGCTTTGGTTTTATTAGTGTAGCATTCCACTGCCAGTTGCTACTAAAATTCATTAATACACATTCCAGGGAGAGGAGATATTTGGGGAAGGGCCAAATTTCATGCGGAAAAATGACCATGAAAATTTACGAAGATGTTCTGTGAAGCTTTGGAACGATGGTACCAAGCTTTGGTTTTACTAGTGTAGCATTCCACTGCCAGTTGCTACTAAAACTCATTGTAAACATTCCAGGGAGAGGAGATATTTGGGGAAGGGCCAAATTTCATGCAGAAAAATGACAATACAAATTTACGAAGATGTTCTGTGAAGCTTTGGATCGATGGTACCAAGCTTTGGTTTTACTAGTGTAGCATTCCACTGCCAGTTGCTACTAAAATTCATTAATACACATTCCAGGGAGAGGAGATATTTGGGGAAGGGCCAAATTTCATGCGGAAAAATGACCATGAAAATTTACGAAGATGTTCTGTGAAGCTTTGGAACGATGGTACCAAGCTGTGGATTTACTAGTGTAGCATTCCACTGCCAGTTGCTACTAAAATTCATTAATAAACATTCCAGGGAGAGGAGATATTTGGGGAAGGGCCAAATTTCATGCAGAAAAATGACAATAAAAATTTACGAAGATGTTCTGTGAAACTTTGGATCGATGGTACCAAGCTTTGGTTTTACTAGTGTAGCATTCCACTGCCAGTTGCTACTAAAATTCATTGTAAACATTCCAGGGAGAGGAGATATTTGGGGAAGGGCCAAATTTCATGCAGAAAAATGACCATAAAAATTTACGAATATGTTCTGTGAAGCTTTGGATCGATGGTACCAAGCTTTGGTTTTACTAGTGTAGCATTCCACTGCCAGTTGCTACTAAAATTCATTAATACACATTCCAGGGAGAGGAGATATTTGGGGAAGGGCCAAATTTCATGCAGAAAAATTACCATACAAATTTACGAAGATGTTCTGTGAAGCTTTGGATCGATGGTACCAAGCTTTGGTTTTACCAATGTAGCATTCCACTGCCAGTTGCTACTAAAATTCATTAATACACATTCCAGGGAGAGGAAATATTTGGGGAAGGGCCAAATTTCATGCGGAAAAATGACCATGAAAATTTACGAAGATGTTCTGTGAAGCTTTGGAACGATGGTACCAAGCTGTGGATTTACTAGTGTAGCATTCCACTGCCAGTTGCTACTAAAATTCATTAATAAACATTCCAGGGAGAGGAGATATTTGGGGAAGGGCCAAATTTCATGCAGAAAAATGACAATAAAAATTTACGAAGATGTTCTGTGAAGCTTTGGATCGATGGTACCAAGCTTTGGTTTTACTAGTGTAGCATTCCACTGCCAGTTGCTACTAAAATTCATTGTAAACATTCCAGGGAGAGGAGATATTTGGGGAAGGGCCAAATTTCATGCAGAAAAATGACCATACAAATTTACGAAGATGTTCTGTGAAGCTTTGGATCGATTGTACCAAGCTTTGGTTTTACTAGTGTAGCATTCCACTGCCAGTTGCTACTAAAATTCATTAATACACATTCCAGGGAGAGGAGATATTTGGGGAAGGGCCAAATTTCATGCGGAAAAATGACCATGAAAATTTACGAAGATGTTCTGTGAAGCTTTGGAACGATGGTACCAAGCTGTGGATTTACTAGTGTAGCATTCCACTGCCAGTTGCTACTAAAATTCATTAATAAACATTCCAGGGAGAGGAGATATTTGGGGAAGGGCCAAATTTCATGCAGAAAAATGACAATAAAAATTTACGAAGATGTTCTGTGAAGCTTTGGATCGATGGTACCAAGCTTTGGTTTTACTAGTGTAGCATTCCACTGCCAGTTGCTACTAAAATTCATTGTAAACATTCCAGGGAGAGGAGATATTTGGGGAAGGGCCAAATTTCATGCAGAAAAATGACCATACAAATTTACGAAGATGTTCTGTGAAGATTTGGATCGATGGTACCAAGCTTTGGTTTTACTAGTGTAGCATTCCACTGCCAGTTGCTACTAAAATTCATTAATAAACATTCCAAGAAGAGGAGATATTTGGGGAAGGGCCAAATTTCATGCAGAAAAATGACCATAAAAATTTACGAAGGTGTTCTGTGAAGCCTTGGGTCGATGGTACCAAGCTTTGGTTTTACTAGTGTAGCATTCCACTGCCAGTTGCTACTAAAATTCATTAATACACATTCCAGGGAGAGGAGATATTTGGGGAAGGGCCAAATTTCGTGCGGAAAAATGACCATGAAAATTTACGAAGATGTTCTGTGAAGCTTTGGAACGATGGTACCAAGCTTTGGTTTTACTAGTGTAGCATTCCACTGCCAGTTGCTACTAAAATTCATTAATAAACAATCCAGGGAGCGGAGATATTTGGGGAAGGGCTAAATTTCATGCAGAAAAAAGACCATAAAAATTTACGAATATGTTCTGTGAAGCTTTGGAACGATGGTACCAAACTTTGGTTTTACTAGTGTAGCATTCCACTGCCAGTTGCTACTAAAATTCATTAATAAACAATCTAGGGAGAGGAGATATTTGGGGAAGCGCTAAATTTCATGCAGAACAATGACCATAAAAATTTACGAAGATGTTTTGTGGAGCTTTGGAACGATAGTACCACACTTCGGTTTTACTAGTGTAGCATTCCACTGTCAGTTGCTACTAAAAGTCATTAAGTATAAACTGTAACAAAACTTAAGTTGTTATACAAATTATGATTCTTTGAAGATATGCCGGTTGCATAAGCCTTAATAAAAAACCAAACAGTGGAATAGTTGAGAAATTTTCAAAAATAAAAGAAAAAGGTATTTCCTCTTTTTTGAGAAAACAATTTCTTCTTGCTAGCGTCCAGCAACGAAATAAGTTGGGTGTTTTTCCTAAATTCTGGGATTTACAAATTTAAGGCCCCTTTTCTGTAAGAATTGAGATTAAATTAATTCCACATTCAATTATATTGTAATAGTTTTTCAGGAGAATAGATTTTTTGTACCATGGCTTTATTAATTATAGAAAAGTAGTTATAATTCGAACTGGTAGGTAGATACTTCTTGAATTATTATTATTTATTCTAATGGGTATTTTTTCAATTCAGTTTTTTTTGCCTTCGATTAATTATTCTCCTTTCGATGCAGTTGAAGTGCGGTAATTCAAGTTTTGGTTGGATACTCTGCGTCTCTGCAAAGCTTTCCGAGCGACTGAACTTAACTATGGTGGCAAACTTAAAACAGATGGCTATAACCATTCCTTCCCACAACTCCGGCTTTGTCACTCTTCCGATTGAGATGCTTCAAGTTAAAAGCTGGCCCTGTACGCTAGTGTAGGCCTACAGCTATTTCTCAAGAAGAAACTCGAACAACCTGAAGTACTTATGCTAAAATTATAAATCGGTGTGAAACGTATGAAATTTCTCTCACCTTATACAGGGTGCCCGAATTTCGTAGGGACAACAGGGTAACTTTTGTATTTGAAGAGATAGAGAGATGGTTAAATTAGCAAAAAGGTGCAGGTTTGAGAGCTCATTAAGAATCCATCTTCAAATTTTACTTGTCATGGCCCACTTGTCTAAAATTTAAAAAAAAATCTCCTAATATCTTTTATATGCCGTAACTTTTTTGTTACTTAAGATATTGAGATGCGATTTGAACTAATTTGAATGGTAATTTAAATAAATTTATTGGCACTTAATAAAACTAATTTTATTTGTGCAAATTTTTAGTAATCTAATCTAACCTCAAAATTTAAAATTGGTACCGTGCAATTTTTTTGACCCTTTTAAGAGAGGATTTTTTTCTGAATGCAATGATGTATTACATAATATAAAAACTTCTTCATAATTTTGAAAAACTGAGTCTATTCTTTTTACATGCAGAAATCACTAGTACCATGATCACAATAATTTTGTTTTTTATTTATTACGTTATCTGTGAAATTATGTTTCGAAATAAAAAGCACGCTTATCATCATACGTGCCTTCCAGTATTGTCAGTGTGTTTCGTATGTTTGACGTGTAAGTTCTACGTCCTTGTAGCACTTGATTAACGCACAAAATACATCATATTTTCAAAATTTTCCATTATAAGTTGAAGTAATAACACTCACACTAGTGACAGGCACGTATGATGATAAGCCTGCTTTTTGTTTCGAAACATAATTTCACAGATAATCTGATAAACAAAAAACAAAGTTATTGTGATCATGGTACTTGTGATTTGTGCCTGTAAAAAGAATAAACCCAGTTTTTCAAAACTTTGAAGAAATTTCCTTATCATGTAATACATCATTGCATTCAGAAAAGAATCCTCTCTTAAAACCAAAAAAATTGCACGGTACCAATTTAAAATTTTGAGGTTAGGTTAGATTACTAAAAATATGCTCAAATGTAATTGGTTTTATTAAGTGCCAATAAAGGTATTTAAATTACCATGTAAATTAGTTCAAATCGCATCTCAATATCTTAAGTAACAAAAAAGTTACGGCATATAAAAGAAATTAAGAGATTTTGTTTTTTTCTTAATTTTAGACAAGTGGGCCATAACAAGTAAAATTTGAAGATGGATTCTTAATGAGCTCTCAAGCCTGCACCTTTTTGCTAATTTAACCATAACTCTATCTCTTCAAATACAAAAGTTACCCATGTTGTCCCTACGAAATCCGGGCACCCTGTATAACTTGCTTGTAAAGCACCATAACTAAATTCAATTGCCTTTTCCCATTGGGAGCATAAAACAAGACCGTTTAAATAACCATAGGTTATGTCCGATAAATGTCATTTAGGGTTTAATGTTATATTACGGGTTTGTCAAACAATGGACATTTCATAGACACAGGAGGTGGAAGGTAAGAGTTAAAATAATAAAAAAATATTGAAATTTGAACGGAATATATTCGCGATCCTAAATAGATCAAGAAACTATAAGGAGCTCTTTAATTTCTCTCACCTATTTGCTTATAATTTTAAAAGAAAAAAGTAAACACTTTTGACTAATGTTTATATTTACATAAATATTTTCCTTGAATTACTATAATTTCAATTACTTATCTACATTCTACGAGATTCTCTAATTGCCATCTATAACCATAATTTCGACCATAAGATGCATTCTTGAATATAATATTTATGTATATATTGTTCTCTAATTACAATTTATTAAAATTGTTGGCGCCCAGTACTTCTTTCTTAGTGTGAACCTAAAACCTGTATGCAAAAGTGAAGTAAGCAAAAATCCCACATTTATTATACCCGTATCGCAGCCGAGAATTGAGCTACCGGAGTTATGTGAGCTTTCTAAAGGTAGGTTGCTTATAGTCGGTACAGTAGGATGCACCGTCTGGTATGGGAAGGCCCAAAATACCCCAAAAAATGCCTAAAGAGGAACAGTTTTTTTCAAAAAATGGCGCTAAAAATTTTGATCGTTTTCACAGATTAAAAATTTCTTCTTACTCATAAGTGATACTCCATAGTCAGTATCTACCCAAAAATTCCAGGGATGGGGATATCAGGAGGTACAAATTTTATTTCAGTGCTGAGCTTATGGGGTATACAATCTGGAATTGGGCGAGGTCTACTGATCACAGAAATATTAGTATAGATGTCAGGTCCACTATTTAAATTTATAATTCGAACAGAAGTTTTTTATTTTATTCATTTTTAGTTGTGCTCTCTGACTCACTGTTATCTTTTTAAGTGTTGCAAAGTAGGCATTGTGCATATTATGTATGTTTAATGTAAGCTGTAAAAAATTATGAGCGGGTAGAGCCATCTAATGGACAAATAATCGTTAGGTGCCTGAGGATGTTAATGTCGGAAATTTAGATAAAAATCGGGTCTGACGAAATGCAAAACTAGTTGATATATTGAGTGATGTAATAAATTTCCACTCTTGGTGTGCCGTTGAAACGAAAGCCACGTCTTAAGTTCGGTACTAGTTTTGAAATTAATGTATGTCGACCAGCGGACAATTGATAGGGTTAAAAAAGGGCACAGCTACGTATTCAAGAAGGCGATGAACAGCTTCAGCATTTATTATCAGTACTTCTTAGAAAATAAATATTCATACGGTACAGCAACCTTCCATGTACATTCACATGAATGTACAAACAAAGTTGAAATAAAAAGAGGCGTTAGACAGGAAGATGTCACCTCACAGAAGCTTTTCAACATTGCTCTTGAAGTGGTATTTCAAGAATTCCAATGGGAAGAACAATGAGAACATAGGCATTCCAAGTGATGTTTTTATTATTACATCAAACGAGTGCTTCCTCTGTCAGCTTACTGACCTATGACCCGACAAACAGCAGTGTCGACAAGTTTTTTGAATCTTTCTTGAAGTTAACAGACCGCTATTGAGATACTTTTGTACTCTAGCGGTTCCCCAACGAAATGTAGGAACGCTTGCCGTTGATAAATGTTGAGCCATACCTTCAAAAATAAGGTCCCCCGGCGTGTACTTGTGCTTATGAGAGCAGCACACATTCTCCTTATGCCAGTTCCAAGCAGTCTCTGACGCACTTTGCACCACTGCTCGTGTTCATGTGCGGCACTGCGATATGTACAAACCCAATGGCGCTCACATACACTTTTACTCATTTTACTAGATCTAACCACTAAAACAAATTACCAACCATTAAAATCTATTACCAGTCAATGAACACTATACATGTACACATCGGCTGCACCTACACCTTAAAATGTTACTTTTAATTTACATGCCCTCAGGCGAACAAGCTAAGGTTTCCGTTACAAGGCCTGTACCCGAACATGGATAGAGAACGGCTGTAAAGAAAAAGAAAGAAACATTCGTTCTGAACAGCTATTGGATACATTTCACAAACACAACGTGAACAAAGTGTGGTTTACTTTGTATACGGAGATGTTATTTTCGTAATACTTCGAATCGTATCTGTATCTGTATCTACATATACTAGACGCACGAAAATATAAGTTAAAATTAAGTGGTATATCGATATTACATTAGCAAATATTTTGCGCAAGGCTTTCGAGCAGGACTTAGAAGTACAAACAATTATATCCCATATGTTCTTTCACTAATTGTGAAACTCTCCATGGTAAAGTAACATTTTAATGATGAGGATGGATAAAATGTTACTTTATTCACTAGTGAAAAAGATAATCAATAATCCATAGCAACTAGCAAAATGCATACATGTTACCATGGTAGCTAGTACACAACCTAGTAATGTGCTTACTTATTTAAAATGATTTAGTCATTTTTAAAAATGATTTATGTAACTAAATGTAGGTATTATTTAGAAAAAATGTTATAATGCTACACGTGAATAAAGAGAGTACATACATTCGGGGAAATTATCTCCCTGGGCTTTGCCAGTGAGCTAAAGTTTTCTTCTTATGGATAAAATGCCTTTTTATTTTGTTGTACCATACGTAACTATTTTTACGTTGCTATATTGTATTTTATAATAGGGATGGGCGCGTGACGTGAAAACAGTCGTGTCACGTCGTGAACGTGACTAATATTTGAAAATCGTGACGTGAACGTGAGTGAAAATTTCCAAGGCATGATTCACATCACGTTTCACATTAATTTCACGTTAAATATTTAGTAACGAATAAAAAACTGCAAGGTATTTTTAAACCTACGAATTAAAAGTGTTGCCTAGGAACATATACCTTCTGCACTCATACCAACAAGGAAAACGTCAACTTAAATGACAGCTTTTGGTATTAAAAGTAATGTCTTTGAAGACAGCTACAAGAAATGTATTTGCGAGAAATCAGTATTTATCCCTTGTCGTAAGTTATTGTAGTCAATTTTAATTTTCTTTTTGTGTCAACTATTCTGATTGCAACATATCACGTAAATTATGTCACGTGCAAATAGTATATTACAGCCCGAGATGGAAAGTGTTTCATTACTGTCGAGAGATTAGTTAGCTGATTGAGACGCGAAGCGTCGAAATCAGCTATTATCTCGAGACTAAAGAAACTTCCTGTCGAGGTTAGTATACTATTTTATTCGCAACCACTTTACTGTAAACAATAATTGGAAAAATTATTATATTATGATACGTCAGGTTGTGACGCGCATGAATGGATTAACGAGATTCCCAGTGTCCCTACCCACTCAGCGGTCGGGAATGTACTTCCCGTACTCACTTCCCGTACTTGAGCGCGAAGTCAGTGCGGGAAGTAGCGGGCTGAAATGTACGACTTCCCCCACTCAAATGAGGTCAGGAATGTTAACATTACATATATGGTTGCGAATAAACATATTTTTAAAGCAAGCGTAAAACGTGCGTGACCTGAGTGAAAACTCACTCACGCGCCCCTTTCTATATTTATACTAATAGTATATTATGTTATTAGGAGAAAGAACGATACTTTGTGTGGCGAGATCGGACGCGTTGACAAGCGCAGTCAATTAAACAACTTTGAGCGAGACACACAAAGACACTTTTACTTCGAATAGCATATTTTCCAACGTCCGAACTAATGTAAATCAATATATATTTCAAAAATTACGATTGTCAATCAAGTCACATATAAGCTGTCACTCTTACGACGTTTGAAAATAATAGCTATTTGTGCAACAAGTGCTAAAAGTTAATGTTTATGCACGAGACATGAAAATTATGAAACGAAGCGGAAGGCTGAGTTTCATAACATGTCTCGTGCATAAACACTTTTGGCACGAGTTTGTACACACTATTTTTTCTACGGCCTTAAATTTACTGTTATTACTCCATAAATGTCGATTTAACAAAGGTTTGCATTTATGACAGTTATAATTTGTCATAGTAAAGAGATGGCTGTGACGGCGCAGGTGACTGTTTTTGCAACCGGTAGTTGTCAAAGTTAGTTATCAAAGGTAATTATAATAGTACACAGTTTACTTTATTTATTATATAATGCTTTAATTATTTAAAAACACTTTACCTCCAGCGAAAGAAGTAACTAGAATAACTTTATTACCTCACCTACAGTTTAAAATACTAAATTCAAAATCAGCTGTATACTTTGAGTACATGTGCTAAAAGTAAACAACTGATTTCAGTTTTAGCACCCTGATGTATAAAAATCATTTTTAGTTCAACAAGCTAGTGCTAAAAGGATTACTTTTAGTAGTGGTGGTAGAAAAACGCCTTTACACAGTGTTTCATTGTGGTGCATCCTTAGAAACCAATACGTACTCCTAACAATAAAATCCTCATGGATACGGCTAGATCACATTGCGATTTAATAGCTATTTATGCAACAAGTGCTAAAAGTTGACGTTTATGCACGAAACATGTCTCGTGCATAAACGACGTTTAGCACGCGTTGCATACTAGTATATTATTTAACGAGCGTAAAATGTAGGTCATATTACACGAGGATGCTTTACGACATGACCGAGCGAAGCGAGCGAGCGTTGTAATTATCCGAGTGTAATATGACCATTTTACGATACTATACTTTATCTACAACTGAACAAATACGGTCGCTGAAATTCAAATCTGGGCACTTCCTTTTCCTTACTTTATTTTAATTATCAAGTTGCATGTAAAATCTGTCAAAGTCAAAATAATGTTTCTAAAATGTCAGAATGTCCCATTGAAACTATGAACAAAAAATAACCTCGATATGCCAAAAGAACTATTTATTAATAACATTGATTGTAACATTACAGTTTGAAATATGAATACCATTGAGGTTATCAGTAGATAGAGACATATTACATGTAGAAACAGTGGAATCTACAACGGCACTGGATATTGTAGTTGGGCTAGAAGTAACACAATTATCAGCACTAATTTGAGTCGCAATCTTTTTAGAAATGTCCATTTTATTACGTTTGGAATTGGTTATATATCCTTCTGCTACAGAAGCACTTTTCCAGCCGCTATGTCGTTTTAGTGTCGTCACTGACGCTCCAGCATCAGCAACCAAGGTAGCAGAAGATCGTCTTAACGCATGACCGGTGTATTTCTCAGGATTGGGTAATTTCAAATATGTTGAAATTTGCTTCCCCATTCTGCCAAATTTATTTATTCCAATAACTTGTTTTACACATTTTCCATTTTGATAATTAAGAAAAAAAGATGGTGGTGCATGTTTTGGGCGAATATCGAAGTACTTCTTCACAATATTATAAAAATTAT
This sequence comes from Agriotes lineatus, assembly GCA_940337035.1. Classification (NCBI taxonomy): domain Eukaryota; kingdom Metazoa; phylum Arthropoda; class Insecta; order Coleoptera; family Elateridae; genus Agriotes; species Agriotes lineatus. Next base: position 173,304 of record CALNHX010000535.1, read on the forward strand.
CTACTATTGTAAAGTTTCTGGGTATTTTTGATTTTGTTTGTGGAATGTTTACTTGAATACAGCTTTAAAAAATTTTAAATCATTAAGGTTCATGTTCTTTAATTCATGAGAGCGACATGCACCCATTATACCCATAATTAAGGCAACCTTAAAAAGTAATGTTGGGTTATGTTAAACTGTATCAATCTTTGTTAATTAACTTACTTTCGTTACAAGATACTGGGCATCTGGAGCTTCCTTAATAAATTTGTTGATTTCTTCGGCAGTGAAAACTTCCGCTGTTTTGGGTACAAAACCTTCAGAACGTCTCTTTAGATATGCACGCAATCTTCCATATTTTTCAATTTGAACATTGTGTCTGATATCCAATATTGATCTGATCATTGAATATTTCGTCCATAATATAGATGATTTAAATTTAAGTGATATTTCCGTAAAATACACTAGTAACGTGTCTTCCGAAAATAAAGATACATTTTTGCTTGCCCGCCACGCCATAAATTTTAGCTGCATCTCGGATTTCCGGAGGTGTACAGGTAAAATTTATATCGTCGTCGTCACTAGTAGTTGCCATTATTAAGTATTTTAGTGTGGTTATCAATAAAACACAATTTCACGAACACTTATATGACTGTCAACGGCGCGGCGATCTGTCATTGTATGTCGTAATCATGGCAACTTTGTTATTTATTTACAATTTCATATGACACATGTGTAATATGAGCGTGTAATATCAGCAACATTTTACATCCCTCTATAAGTGTAAAATGTGCATATATTACAACAGTTGCGCGCCAGCGTGGCTCTGATGGTTAGAGCATCGGACTACGGCGCGGAAGTCTGGAGTTCAAATCCCAGATCGATGCCTGGCGGGCGGCCTACCCAGTCGCTTTAAATAATTGGGAACCTGCGTTCGAAAGAACAAGGGGTAATAATGCGGTTGTCTAATGCGTGGTGCTCACCACATCACCACGTGTCATGAATTTGACAAGCGACAGCCGGGTGTGAGAGCGAGGATACGGAAGCTCTAACCTTCCGCCTTGCAGGCCAAGCTCCTTCATGGGGTGTTAGTGCCTCACCATTATTATTACAACAGTTGTAGATAAAATATTTTATCTACGACCTTAATTTATTAATCCATAAATATCGATTAAATAAAAGTTTGCATCTACGACACTGATAATTTATGTCGTCTCTTACTGAACCAATTAACACGGCAAGTTAAACTAGAGCTGGACAAACATAGAATAAGATGCTATCAGAAATATCTAGAAGACCTCCAGCCCGCAGATCATTCGTTATGGCGAGCTACCAAACGGATTATTAGCAACCACCGACCATTTCCCCTCTGAAGAATAATGGCATCACATACTCCAGCGACGCGGAAAAGTGTGAAAGCCTTGCAGACCACCTGGAGATTGTTTTCACCATGGACAACAACAATGATAATGATGAAAATACACACCACGTTAAGAACTATGTCGCCAATAATTTACCGGGTACTCCGGGGGAGATAAAACATATAACCCCCACAGAAATAATGCAGTTCATTAAGAAGTTGCAGCACAAGAAATCTCCGGGGCACGATCTTATTACTAATTTGGTCCTCAAAAAACTCTCTCAAAAAGCAATTTGCTCTATAACAGCAATATTTAATTCCTGCCTTAGAATAGGGTACTTCCCGAATACCTGGAAGAAAGCCCACATTCTGATGTTTAACAAGCCAGGCAAGAATCCTCAAGAGCCCACCAATTACAGACCACTCAGCCTTCTGCCTGTATTGTCAAAAATTTTAGAGAAAGCTATACTTAAAAGACTAAACATATAACTTTCAATGAAAAATGCAATTCCAGCTTTTCAGTTTGGTTTTAGACCGAAACATTCCACCAATCATCAACTACTAAGGATAACTGAAACCATTGAAAGAGGATTTGAGCGCAAAGAGCACACAGTAATAGCTTTTCTCAACATAGCAGAAGCTTTTGATACGGTCTGGTTTGATAGACTGTTGTACAAACTGATTAATCTTGATTTACCGCACTATCTCCTGTTAATAATAAAATCTTTCCTAGAAGATAGAAAGTTTCAAGTCAGAATTAACGCTACTCTCAATAACCAAAGATATATTGGCTGGAATACCGCAAGGATCTATTTTGGGACCAATCCTGTATAATGTGTTCATGCACGACATCCCACGCCTGCCCAATTCTACCATGGCAATGTATGTCTGCATCGTCACTCAAAGTCAGAACATTGATGTAGCTGTCCAACAACTCCAAGAAAACTTAAACGAACTAAATGACTGGCTCAGGAAATGGAAAGTAAACCTCAATCCCTCAAAATGCGAAGCGAAAATTTTTACTTTGCGAAGGCCGGCTACTCCAAACAACTTAGTAATAAATGGCCAACCCGTACCATGGAATAGTCCTGATCAAGGAGTAAAGTACCTAGGAGTCTATCTTGATAAACGTCTAACTTGGAGGCTACATTTAAATAAGAAACTGAATGAATTTCATGCAAGGTTATCACAATTATATCCGATAATAAACCACAACAACCCTCTAAAACTGGACTGCTCTCTGCTTATTTATAAGTCATTGCTACGACCAATCATGACCTATGCATGCCCTGTATGGGGTGCTGCCTCCAAAACAACGATAAAAAAGCTGCAAGTTTTTCAAAATAAAATTCTACGAATAGCCACTAACTCACCATGGTTTGTACGTAACGTTCAAATACATAGAGAACTACAAATGCCTACAATTGAACAATTTATCAAAAAATGCATTAGGACCTTCCACGATACATTCGGTGAATGCCCTGGCGCTACCCACTATGGAACAGGAGAAAAATCGATCCACAAGCGACTCAAACGCAAACTACCGCAAGATATATTGTCAACATCTGAAGAAGAAATTAGTGATTGAAGTTATTCAGTGAAATGACTTCCCAATGCGATTATAGTGACAAGTGAAAATATACAATGAACAGTTCTGTGTATAGCTCTTGTATAGCTGATCCGGAAAAATGTATAATAAAAAAAATATGTCGTAATAAACAGTAGGCCTTGGTGCGCGGGAGAATGTTTGCGGAGCCAGTACTGTCAAGGTCAGTTACGAAAAGTAATTATTAATACTACACATCTGACTGTATTCATTACATAACGCTTTAATTATTTCAAAAACACCTTACCTGTAACGCAAGAAGTAACTAGAATCACTTTACAACTTCACTTCCAGTTTGAAATTGTAGTTTTATAACCTCACTTCACTTTATACCACACAAGCGCTTAAAGTAAACAGATAATTTTTTTTAACCACGCTAAACTATAAAACGTCACTTTTAGTGAAACAAGCTAGCGCTAAAAGGCCTACTTTTAGTAGTGGTCGTAGATAAAATAAATTCACTGTATAGTTATAACAAGATGCAGGGTAACTGTATAACTTACTGAAGTTAACAAGACGACCATTTTAATTAAAAATGTAAGATCTTTCTTATATAAGCGGTACACTTACACATGTGGCTTATAACCATGAAAAATATAAACGTGAAGTATTGGATCTAACTTTATTTATTAATTCTATTGGAAATATTTTTACTATGCTAAAGCCTATCAGGATTAAAACTATTTAACATTTAATAATATAGTAATTGATTTTACAGACTAGCAGATAGCTGATGGTTTAACAAAATGTGTTGCTTCAAGCGATATTTCCATTTATACTTCCGACCACAGTAATTGCATGAAAATTTTGGTTCAATGCCACACTCATCTTTAATATGTCTCGATAGATTTTTTCGATGTTTATAAGATAAACCACATTTAGGGCAGACGAATCGATCTTTCTCGAGTGTACTTGCAGAATATTCTGTGAGTCCTAAAAGAATATCAACTTTAGTGTTATTTCTCGGTATGTTATTACAAGTACAAAATGACAAAAGAAATTATAAATAGTGCAGACAACATACATGTATTTTAATAAAAGGCGCATTTTGCTTACAAAATTTACTCTATTGTAATAACCGTTGTCGAGATATGTCTATTTCACTTCCTCAGTAGAACTCGTTTAAGTTTCATGGTTTCTAGCTCACTCTACTTGTCACAGTTTCTGTTCTGTGTAGAATTTTCACTGTTTGTAGACGCTGATTATGCCTTTTTTAGCTTTCTTGACTATGTGCTCATGATGGTATCGTTTACTTTAATCAATTCTCCTTGTTCTTCCTCTGCTTGAAGTAGCTTCCGCATCTACTGGTTGTTGGATGTGGTCGTGGCAACATTTCCCAATCTTGTGATGTGTAAAAAAATATTTATGTCATATAAATAGTTTATTAGTACTAAATACATTAATTACAATTTAAACACTTGGAAAATAAATGTGTTAAACATATGTAGATTAGAATTCTCCGTTTCCATGTATTCGAATCATGTGTTTCTTTAAATTCCCTTTTGTCTTCGATTTGTAGTTGCATTCCGAGAAGGGACAAGCAAATTGGGGTTCTTTCCCGCATTCGAATTTTTTGTGCTGGCATAATCCCTGCCTTCGTTTGTATGTTCGATTGCAACCGTTGCATTTATACTGATTTTCGTGCATATTGTTGCCATGGAGAGTATCTGCAAGTAATTAAATGTTATAAAGTTTCTTGACCTTACACCTAAAATAGTATTTGCAAAAGCATTTCCCGGCGGTAGTTTAACACACGTGTCTTTCATCGATTAGTTTTTAGACGTAATTTTGATGCGATGCTCGCTTTAATCCGAGTATTATTTCGCTAAAAAAAGAGTCAATTGTGATAGTAGGAATGAGAGGGAGCGAACGTTTTGCCCCGCCTCCGTCTGGCTCGTTGAAACATGTGTGTAAGTTTTGGCAAAAATGACTGCGCAGCCCCTCCTGTTTGGCATCGCGTGGCTTTGGGCTGGTGAAGGGACTTTAACGCCAGCTTCCATGAAGGCAACAAATGGTCGTTGGTTCCGCTACGGCGGAGCCCTTTGGCCTTCGGCTTGCAATGTGAAATTAAGTGAAACTGTGTGGGTGTTTATCGGTCAAGTTCTTGGGCATTCAAGTGACGTTTTTTATAGTTATTAGCCGAAGAGTTGCTCTTATCGCAGAGTTGTCAGCTTTGAATAGCTCCTCGTTTGGGCGGATTAATATTTTGGGAATCTCTGCTGAGGCTTATTTTGGCATAACAAAGTTCCGTTTATTGTAGCGAGTCCTTTACATGTTCTTACGGACTCTGTGTTACCCTTGATGTTGGGGATGTTAACGTCGTTCAGACCCCCCCCCCCTTCCTCGACAGCACCCCCTGGGCTATTCCGCAGTTTATTCAAGCATCTTGGGCGCAGTTTTTTGGGAACGACCACCTGCAGCTTCTTGGGACATCGGTTGCAGTAACCTGGAGGCATTAAGGTACCGCGTTTTTGTAATAGTTTTATAGTGCCTAGATTACAGTGAATAAAGTGTCGGCGATTTTTGCATAACGTTGCTGTCCATTTAGAATTTACTGTTTAAACTGTTCTACCTGTCAGTACTTTGAATTGAACATTTGCCGTCAGTTTTAATGTTTATGATTACCCTAACGTTGTGGAGATTAAGGTATTTACCGCATTTGCGCCACGTTTATTTGTTGGCCGTCAAGTTTTAGTGTTTATGAGCCATTTTCTTGAATAATTAATGTCGTTACCGTTTGAAAGTCATTTAGGTTACATGTTATCCAGTTTACAGCTTTTAGCTAATTTAAACGTTACGTAATTTAATCCTTACTAATCTTTCGTTACATTTAAATTGTTCAACCAATGTTTATTTACATATTTTTAATATAGTTTACTTTTCATTTAGCTGTGATTTTCATTTTGATGTTTATGTTATTTGCATGCGAATTTGTGTGTTTTTCTTTTGCAAACGAAGTTTAGAAAGCTGCACAACAGTTTTTCCGCAAGGTAAGTTCAACGCTGTTGTTCGTGGTTTTGTCGACCAAGCACTACCAAGGTTGAAATTAGAAGGTGTACCCATTTGCTTTCAATTTTTCTCGGTGGGATCACCTGTATCCTTCCCCTATTACGAAAGTGGTGGCGCCTTGGCATCTAACATCTGCTTTTATTTTAGTAGGCCGTTGCCCGGGCTAGTCTAGTAATGGACCACTCCCATCTCCCTGAGTGACGCCGACATCCTTTTGTTACAGGTTGAGGAAACGCTCCCCTGTAATAATTCTTTCTCGATTTGAGTCATTTTACGCGCTAGTCACTTAGCTAGTTATTGTCGTGTCATAAAGTCCCATTTATAATGTAACAAACTGACGCCTTGTCGTAAAGTAGTAGCAACTTACTACACATATTAAAGAAATACTAATTAGTTGTGTGAATTTGGCATGTGTTCAAGTTATAGTTGATTAGGGGTACTATGATAATTATCTCAACTTTTGTAAGTTCTGGAAGGAACGTTTATAACGAAAAGCCATTAAATGATTAGAAATACGAACTTCCACATATTTTACATGTGGAAGACTGAAACTTCAATGTTTACTACAACATTTACAAAATCATGTTGACCGACTACCAAACTCGTATAATATACGGTTTGCTTGTGTTGCACCCCGAGTTCCTCAAGGCGGAGTTACAAACATTGCTACGATGTAATATCTGTACCTAACTAGAGAGATCATTTTAAAAATTCAGATTATTCATCAATGTGTTAGTTCACATTTGCAGCTCAGACATTTTTGGTTTGATGTTAGAGACAATTTTTAAATATTACTAGGTAGCTGTTTTTGAGAAATCATGTGTAAGACGTCGCAATTTTCAAAATAGGGATTCCCACGTGGTTATGTACACGAAACGAAACAACACTTTCCGCGCAGGTCTGTGTCAGATAACATCTGAACGCCTTCTGACGATCCAAGGTCCGTAAATATAGCAAACTTAGAAATATGGGCCATCCCATGTATTTCCACTATGCAGTGGGCACAAAAATGGCACCAAAATGGCGGAAAATTTAAAACTTGTACTGCACTAGTAAATGTCTAAGGTTATGTTCTCAAAGTAACCTTAATGTTTTTTTCTTTATCATCACTAATCATGTTGTTCACTACGTCACTCTTTGAAGGTTTTGTAAACGCAACATTGCACATAGTCATCTGTAGACCAGACTGGACGCGACAGAGTATCGGCAACCTTGTTTGTTTTTCTGGTTATGCTTGTATCTGCAATTCCCATCGATCTAGGCGACCCGATGACGATTTATGACTTATTGATTATCGTAACAATTGGTAATCTGTCCTTATTAAAATCTCAGCGTACGACATGTACTCTCGAAATTTCGAGAGTGACATAAAACAAGTGTTAGTAATCGGCCTCCATACCCCACTGCGTCTTCTTTATTTTCGGAATTCTGCATTGGTACGGTAGCAAGGGCACAATGGCTACTTGCATCCCTACTGAATACAAACGGCAAATCTTTATCTGCCGTCATTTCTGTAAGTGCTTGAATACATACTGCTGCTGTTCTTCTTATTTTCAAACTGCATTTTTCTTAAGAAGATCTGTTAGATCTCCAGCATCAGGAAAGTTAAGGATAAATATACGATACCAAGCGCATATTTGAATTAATGGTTTGAGATGCTTCGTATAGCGCTAAGCGGGAAGATGTAATGTAGCAGAAACCTTTTCTGAATTAATCTCTACCTCGGTAGGGCTTATTATATATCCGAGGCAGTCTAAACGATATGGAAACGTACCAAATTGTTTTTTCTCGATTCATTGCAAGTTAAAATACCAATTCTTTCGAAAACAGCATGTAAGTCCGCTAAATCGTTACAAGTACACAAAAGTTAAGATATTCCCTAGCACAAAAAGCATCGCGAACTCGGCCAGAGGAGGCTTTGAAGCGTCCGTCAGCGATGCCGCACTAGATCCCGTGAAATAATCTCCAGCCTGGTAACTTGTAAATCCCGCCTCACCTACCCCAAAATATTTCCTGGTCCGCAAGAAGAAACTGTTCCGATTATGCATTTGCGCTGGCTCATTGACGTGTCTAATCACACCTACGCTTCTGAAACCCTGAAACATCCCGCAGTGTTTAGGTGACGCTAGCTCGGTGCACTAGCTACATTTTCCGACCGCTCCGTGATCTCGACGATGCACTTGATACTTATATTCCTGAAAGTCCCCCAAATGCAATCAACGCTCGTAAGAACTCTGAACTCCACCGTAGAACTTGACAGGAATTCTTCGCCAGCTTCCCCAAAGGGCAGCATATATACATTACCCGCCTGGAAAGCAAATGCAATAGCCCTTGGAAAAACGGTGTCCGAGCGCAAAGCTGGTACTCTAAACTCACAAGTAAACGCATACGACACTAAGTTCAAGCACAAGTAAAGGCCCACCGCCACGGTGCTACTGTTTTGAGACAAAGGTTGCAAATCAGTTGATCTTGCAACTCTTTTGGGGATCAATATAATGTACACAAATTAAACCATACATCCCTAGCGCTGTTCACCAAAAAATTTAATGAACATCCAAAAATCTTAATGGAACCCAAATTATTATACTTCGGAAAATGAGAACAGCGCCACTAAAATAGCTATGTTGCGTATTGTTTTACCATTGCTTACATTTTAAATTCCATATGTCTACCAATTTTACTAAATGTTCACCAAATTTAGAACGCTCAAGTTACGCGCCGGTGCTGTACATAATAAATATTCGCGCTATCCATTTATATTTAGTCTTTTTCGAAAAAACTACTTGTGCGTTAAATAATTATTCTGTTACTCCAAATGAAATAAGCTCGAGCATCTCTCCTTGTCGCTTCAAGACAAACTTCTTGCAGGCTTCAGCTTGCAGCCGCACACTGTGTTTGGTAGCTTTAACAGTGAGTGTAACCAGTGTATTGCCGTATGAAAATACTTAATAAGTTTAAATTTCAATTTTGTTTTGTGAAATTTGTGTTAGATTTTTATATATATACTAGCGGACCCGACAGACGTTGTCCTGTCCGCTGCCTGTTATCAGTGGGTTCAGCAAACGTTTCTTCGATATTCGAATTTTCGATTTTTTTTAATTTTAAAAAATATTGGGGGGTGGTGAAATTTTGGGGTTATATGTTTTGATGCGAGAAATCTTAAAAAAATTAAAAAAGAAATGTCGTTAATTTTTTTTAAATTATCTAGAACCCGATTGCAGCGCCACGTACCGAGCCCAATTGTAAATCTAAACCATCCAGGGACCCACTTAAACAAAAAAAAAAAATTATCAAAATCGGTCCAGCCGGTTAGGAAGAGTTCAGTTACATACAGACGTACAGAAGAATTATATATATATATACAGTGTGGTCCATTAAGTGTGCAACAAATGGGAAATTTTTTTATTAGTTGTAAAACCGAAATTTAAATACCGCCAAAAGTTAGTGCATGTTCGATAACCATATCAGATGCCCTTAGAATGGCTTCAAGTCAAACAATATACAGGGCAGGACAAAAAATATGAAATTCGTTCAAGAACAAAGTTACCTTATTTCAAAAAATATAGCAAAATTTTATTGAGAAAAGTTGTTTAGAATTAAAAGTTATGCTCAAATACAAAGTCACGGCCTCCTATTCGAATTTTGATTCTTTTTGGAAAATTTTGTATTACCCCCCTATGATACATATTTTTATATTTTGATTTTATATGCATTTAAAGTAGCCACAACCATATCCCTTTTAAATAACTTTTAGCAACTTGAAGTGTATTTGTAAAATTTACTTGGATTTATATTTTTTTAGGTAAGCGTCCACTTCATGGTTTGTTGCAACGATATTTAACAGAACTTTAGAATTTCGCAAATATTCTTTTAACAAGGCAAATGCTTTAATAATAATAATTTACATATGAAAAACTCTTAATAAAATCAGAATAATAAAGATATGTATCATACGGGGATAATACAGAATTTTACAAAAAAAACCAATCAAAATTCGAATAGGAGGCCGTGAATTTGTATTTGAGCATAGCTTTTGATTCTAAACAACTTTTCTCAATAAAATTTTGCTATATTTGTGGGCGGTGGGCCTAAATTCTGTTTTAATTTTAGCATAAAAGCGGTATCTTGGGTCCATTACAGACGAGGTTCTAAGGTCACTATATCAATAAGGTACCGCCATTCCATTCCTCGCGTGAGAATGTGAGAAAATTGTGAGATAAGGATAACAAATACAAATTTCCCAAGTGCAATAAGGAAAACATTAGTTTTTGGGGATTTTCTTTTTGATGTAATGGCACTGCTGTAAAATCAAATTATTGTTAGTTTTTGTTTTTATCCCCAGTTGGAGAAAATTGTGCGACAAGGATAGATATATAAAATCACTAATGGCGGTACCTTTTGATATAGTGACCTTACGAGTTCAGTCGGGCAGCGCCACCTGCTGACAGATATCCCAATCTTTCCGTGTCAGGTAGTCTGCAGCCAGGCTATGCTAGATTAATATAACACAAAACACTCTTCATTTACAATCACTAGTTTATTCTATCAAAATATTTGATTCTACATTTAACAACTCTCAAAATAACGTAAGTACGATGACTATTGATATATTAGTGGATGGTCTCAGTCTGGTTCGATAAACAGTTCATAAAATTCTTAAAAAGCTTTTTACTACTACAAATATACTGACACATTATTTTGACTGGTAAATATAGATTGTGTTAATACAAAAAGTAATTGATCCTTAAAAAATTATTTAATTTAAAATCTACATCTGCATCTTCAATGTATGTTATGTTGCTGTTAACTGGCATGAGTCATGTGTTTCTGAGTAATAATGTCAAAATTTAAAAAATCTAAATTTATATGACAGGTTTGAATAAGCATGAAATTATTAAACTAGTATCCAAATACTTTGCACTGGAAATCGTGACATAATCGCTACTCATTTTCTTCTTTCTCTTATTACAGGCCAGTGGCTTGTTTAATTTCAGAAAGTTGTGGTTCTGTGGTACTTACCAAAGCGTCTAAAGTTATTTTTATAGTTCCCATTCTAAATAATCAGAGCCGCGTAGTAATTAATTTCTTTGCAGAAATTAAATTAATTTCTGTTAATTTGTTTTGGAATCGAATTCCTTTTCAAAATACCGCAATTGTAATTGATAATTGCAATTTTTTACAGAGTAATTGATTACTACGTTTAATTACTCAATTATTTTGAGTATTTAACTTACTTTAAAATTATTTGAATTACCTGTGGTAATTGAAATTATTCACGGTAATTGAATTACTTTCTGGTAATTCAGTTACTAAATTATTGCCCTCGAGTGGGTGTTAAATCTCGGAACGTAAAAAATAAGATAAGGCCCAATTACGTTACACGCTAAGGAAATTGCAATTGGGTATTCCTGGAGCAGTATAAATATAATTTATGATTTTGTATCACCAGTCGAATAACAGCTAATTTTGTGCAATATTTGCAAACTCCAAGGACGTATACACAAGCAAAGAGACAAATATTTGGTGCTGCCGCCTATGATCACAGATGTTGTGTTTTATGTAGCAGTGTAGCTTGTTAATAATTATTGTGTAAGAAGCGAAAAATATGTCTGCGGTAAGTACTACAGATTGCAGAATACAGTAAGATAGTAATAGTTTTATTAATTTCAATTTACTTGTTTCAAACTATATACTAGTACAGAGCTATCTAAGTACTACTAAATACAAATAAAGTAATACGACAACAATTTATATAGAAAATAATTGAAAAAGTCATTTATTTAGTGCAATTCCAATTACCAAGTACTTGATAATTGAATTGCTATTTCAATTGAGTAATTGAAATCACTGAGAATTCAATTACTTCATTGGGCGGTAATTATACAGTAATTAGGTTTTAATTACTTCTTAAAAGTGATTTGCCCAGTTCTGTAAATAACTATCTAAATTACTTCCTATTGCGAGGTCTCTTTAGATATTTAACCACAGTAGATAAATTAAGCAAACAGGACCTTAGAAAGCAACATTTCCGTATATGAAAGAAATAGCAAAGATCGTCAGATTCACAAAGAAATATGTAGAAATCGTAGAAAACTAATGAAAAAATACAAGAAATTGCGGTAGCACGTAGATCAAGACCATAAAACTTCTCCCAAGGTGTGAATTGGTCTATGATCCATTATGGGAAGGTTTGATCTTAACATCACTGTTAATTAAGGCATATGTTATTTCATTATGATTTTTGTCGGTATAACATGTATCCACTACTTAAAAAAAGGATTAAAAACTGAAACGTGAAGCAATGGCATGATGTTTCCGTAGTACGTGCTTTCTTAGATTTCCTTTAAGTTTACATCTGTAGTCGCATGAAGGACAACTGTACTGGGGTTTCTTCCCGCATTCGTATCTCTGATGATCTAATAGTGCTTTCTTCGTTTGTATGATCTTGTACATTCATTGCATTGGAACTGCTTTATTTCAGTACACAAAGGTTGGTATCCAGGGTATATGTTACCTACAAAGTAACTATATCATTTATATAAAAAACAAATATATTTCATTCTTTCAACTAAAAACCTTTAACGCTAGTTCCATGTAAATATATATGTTGCAGTTAATACCCAAATTTAGTGAAAACCCCAATTTACTAGTCGAAACTAGTTCCAACAAATTTCTTTCGTCAATAATAGTTTTAACAAACTAGTCAAAACTAGAATTGCTCTCGAAGGATATGTGGAGAGAAGTCAAATCTTTGCAAATCACTAAAAATTATTTGCCTAGAATGCTGCCTACAGCACTGCAAAATGCTGACTGACGGTACTAACAATTCTTTCTTAGACAGCATTCCTCCTCCACTAGCAGATCTAGATTTGCTTTCAAGCTATGCCAACTCTAAAACTGATAATCTTATATCCGAATTATCATTTAAAACTGTAGATGTCGATGTAGTTGCAAAATACTTACGAGATATCAAATCCAAATCTAGCGGCTGCAATCGATGAAATGCTTATATGGTGAAGCTATGTTGCCCATTAATTTTTTCATATATAACACATGTAATTAATACTGCAATTTTTGAGAATAAATTTCCAAACACTTGGAAAATGGTCATTATTGTGCCGATTAAAAAAAACGATCCTACTTCATACAGGGACTTACGGCCTATTAGCCTCTTACCAATTTTATGGTAACTCTTAAAAAATGTCATTAACTCGCAAATAAGAGATCACTTAAGCCTAAATAGTATTCTCCCTGAGTCACAATCTAGATTTAGGCCTTCGCATAGTTGTACGACGGCACTACTCAGTGTTACAGATGACATCATTGCAGCTAGTGATTGTGGCAAAATAAGTGTACTAGCTTTGCTGGATTTTAGCAAAGCTTTTGACACCATTTCCCATCCACTTTTACTATCAATTTTGTAGTTTATTGGATTTGGCGCCAGTGCTATCAAGTTTATAACTAGTTACCTGTATAACAGCTCGCAGGTGGTTATATTACCAAATTCAGTATCCCACAATAGAAATATCGTAAGCGGGGTGCCACAAGGCTCTATTCTTGGACCACTACTATTTACAATATACACTTATACCATGCGTGAACTTTTAAAAACTTGTAAAATTCAAATGTATGCTGATGATACGCAGCTTTATCACTCCTTTTCGCCTGATGAAGCTCATCATTCAATTAATGAGATAAATAGTGATTTGAAAATACCTGGCTACCGTATCGCACAAACATTCGCTTTCAATTAATTCGTCTAAATCAGCTATACTAATATTTTTGGCAGTAAAAATGTTGCAAGGGATTTTAGAGACATTGCCAGATTCTCTATTGATGGTGTTGACATTCCTGTAGTTGACCACGCAAAAAACTTAGGTAATATCATGTATTCCTCACTTAGATATGGCTTGCACGTAAATAGTATTGTACAAAAAACTTACATAAATTTAAAACTTGTATATCCTCACAGGTATTATTTAAACAGAAGGATTAAGACTATGTTGTGCGAGGCACTTGTTTTATCTTTCAGTTTACGAAAATGACTCGAAATAACAAATTCTCCAATGCTGAAGTGTTTGTTATGTGGCAGCATTTTCGTAAACACAACATTATTAATTGATATATCATTGTTTTTTACTAGATCGCCGTCACTATTCATAGTTTTTATGTTCATGGCTACTTGATAATTGCATGTCTTAATGACAACACAAAACTTTCCTAGGAATTTTAAGGTAAACGGTTGCTTTTAAGGTTATGAACCAAGAGTACCTTACTCTTAGGCTGTTTAATTCCGTTTCAGATAATAACCTAAAATTTCTATGAAATGTTACAGATAACAAAGTTGAAGCTAAAAAAAGATCTCAGAGATAGGTAAAGTGCTTCTTACAGTCAAATCTAGTTTACTAAAATGTTTCCATTGGTGCAGTACATAATAGTAAATACGTGGCAGTACATAATAGTAAATATGTGGCAGTACATAATAGTAAATACGTGTACCGATATCTTCACATTTGTGAAAATTTACATAAATAAAATAATAAATAAAAAATTGTCTTACAACTTCTTACTCGAGGGACTGTGTACTGAGGTATATCATGTTTAACCACTTAAGGAATTTATGTCCAATCGGTGTCCCAATCTGTTTGAGATACCCTGTATACTTCGTAGAAAAAAGCTAAATTCCATGTATTTTATGTAGGCAGCAATCAACAAGAATGTTTATTAATTTATTTTTTCGTACACTAGCATTGAAAGAGCTACTTTGCCGTACAATTTATTAATCAGAAAGTTGCACTTTGCGGTATTCGTACGGCAAAGTAGCACTTTGCCGTACGTTTCCTTAGTTACAACACATATAATATTACATGACATTAATATTACTCTACTTATTTGCTATATACGAGGATAAATTTAGTATTCCGTTTTGTATGCTAGTGTACGAAAAAATATTGTACGAAACTCGTATGAAAGTGGCTTTTCCATACTCGTCTCGAAATTCCGGACTCGGCCTAACGGCCTCTTCCGGAAACATCTCACTCGTACTGAAAAGCTCCACTTTCTATACTTGTTATGTAAATTACTATAGTTTTGCGTATTCGTTAATAAGTAAAAGTTGTTTACTACTTTGGGTGAAAATCAACTACATGATTTATGCATAAACATTGTGTTGTGATTTTTGAAGTCCAAATTGTTGCGGAAAATTTTCTACGTTAAGACGTGTAAAAAATCACTTGTGATCGAACGCAGGACAAAAAAGCTAATTCTATTAGGTTTATGACCATCGAAGCAGAAGCACTGGCTAACATGGATTGCGAAGAAATAATAAAATTTGCAAGACAGAAGTATTTGAATTAATCCCAATTTTTTTAAATGATTGCCTATGATAAAAAATTGATAACTTGCTGTGGTAATAATTTATTTTCTTTTCACACTTGTTAGTTTAATTACCTGTACACTTTATTATTTTTGTGTTTTGCTAAGTACATGGGTTTACTTTGACGAGTGAAAGATTAACCGTTAGTGCAATGAGTAGCTAACAACATCCCGTGCTGCTTCTTTTTTGTAATTATGAACCATTCTCACGTGGGCTGTCAAATTTGATTTCCGATGAAATTTCTTGCTACAAATATTGCAAGAAAATTTTGCATCCACTCCACATTCATATCGAATGTGGCTGCTCAGATGTACTTTTCGTTTATAATTTCGACTGCATCGATGACAGAAGAATCTTGGTTTACACCCTGAAAAAGAGAATGACAGGTGAATAAGTGATCAAAGGGAAATCTAGTTTAAATTGAAAAGAATACGCAACAGTTAAACAAAGAGCCTGCATAATGTGAATGATAATAGCAATCTTTCATTTAGGACTTCAAGTACTTTGGCACGAGACTAACATAATTTTAATCCTGATGTTTGGAAGGAAAATATTACACATCCGAAACATAAATCTGAAAACAAATATGGTATAGAGAATTATAGACCTATTACAATAATATTGGCTGCTGCTAAGTTTTTTTACACGAAAAACTGAAAAGCGACATGGTTTGGTAACTAAAGTAACACACCGGCGATGTTCAATTTCCATGCCAGCTCCTATTTTTTTTTATTAAGGTTTGATGGTATTCAAGTGAAGTAGCATAAGTAATACGGCTGAATAATTGAGTCAAAATAAGAAGACTAAGACAAACATACCTTAGTAGAAGTCGCAACCGGTTGACTTACAGCCCTTTAAAGGGCAAGACGAAATAACATATTTAAATTAATTAATCAGGAATGCTTCGACACAGAGTACTTATATTTGGCACAAGTAAGTATCTATCTTTGAGTAATGCATCCTCTTAGTGGTTCAAAAATTTATGCAGCTATCACAGTTGCATTTTTTGGCCTGTAGCATTAAAAACATTTTTTGTATTCGCTCCCCAAACTGGTTACTTTGGAAACTGTCTAGGATCCTCAAAATGGCCATTTAGAGGCCTTGTACTTAAAGTCGTCATGGCAACATTTTAGCGGACTCAAACATTAGTTGCCATGACGACTTTAAGTACAAGGCCTCTACATGGCCATTTTGACCAGTAACCAGTTTGGGGAGCAAAAAATACATTTTCGCGCGGCCTCCTAATATAATGCCGCGTTAATGGTAATTGAAACTTCATATTATAATGCTTGGAGAGCTAATACAAAAAAAAGTTGTATGCAACACGTCCTCAAATGGCTTTAGAGGACTCATCTTCATATTACGGACTCGGCTGCGCTTCGCTCCGCCTCGTCTGGAAACATTACGACTCGTCCCCTAAAGCCTTGCTTTGAGGACTAGTTACATAAAGTACTATTAAATTATGATAGACCAATTGTGTCTATAGATTTTTTGTCTCAATTTTTTTATTGGAGTTTTATGATAAATGAAAATTAAGAAAGATCAAAAAATACTTGAAAAATCTATAAATCCAAAGTTTGTTATTAGTGTTGTGTATACAGTTTGAAATTGCGCAAGGAACAATTTCTATATCTATCTATCTGACAGATCGTTTGAACAGTCGAATGCGTTACAAGAAAATGTCGTATGTGCTAATTCACTAAGTACCCTACAATGTCGTATACACCAGTACTTAAACTCACCTAGTGCTGAGTGTGATTGCGCTTGCGTATAAATAGAGATATTTTTAATTTTAGAATTGTATTAATTATTATTTAATATTGTTGTTACCCTTATATAGTATTGTTGTTTCTTGCGTGGACAGCACATGTTTCTAACATTATGTAATTGAATATTGTAACTGTGCTTAATAGGTTAGGTTTGCACTTACTTCTATAAATAAATATTACGTTTTTAATTTATTTCATATTACAATACGATAAAAATATTCATTTAGCTATGATGCGATACGTAGTGACCACAAAGCAAAGTGTGGTAGTGACATTTAGCCTTCAAACTGACTGGCTGGGTCCGTGAGGTTTCGTAAAATCGTTTTGTTTTTGTTACATTTTTGCAATTATTTCTTAAAACTTATTAGGTTCTATGTGCCTTCCTATCGTTAATAGAGGCAAATTTCTGAGTACTTTTTATATTCTAACCCCAACCGTTGACTACAATACGGGTCTAACATAACCCAACTTTATTTGACTAACTTATTTTTCCAAATTTGGTAAGAGCTGATCTTATATTCGATTTATTTTTTAAAAAGTTCCTAGTTTGTTCACCTGGTTCCTGAATGATCGTACAAGACGTTATTGTAGTTAAGGAAAGATTTAAAATAGCGTACGAGGGTAGGACTACTGGTAGCTAATCGGTTAGGAAATGCTGCAGAAAAGCGCCGCAGACGCAATCCACCACTCCTAATTATTGTTACTTCCTTTTACGATAAAGGAAGTATTGGATTCACCCCAAAAATTCGAAATTGAGTTTGCAACAGATCTTCACGTTTTAGAGTCCCCTGATCCCAAAAAACATATTTTTTTTCATTGGTCTGTCTGTCTGTGTGTCTGCCTGTGTGTCTGTCTGTCTGTCTGTGTGTCTCTGAACAGAATATCTCAAAAACGAAAAGAGGTATGGCATTGAAACTTCATATATAAGTTTTATGTACTATGTAGATGAGACAGCAAGCTTTTGAAGAAAATCGCATAACCAGAAGTAGGGGTTTACTCTTGCGATTTTTCAATTTTTTTCGATGTTTTAAAAAACGGCCCTAACGACTTTTTTCAAACTTTATATTTTTTTACATTTTTAATGTGTATTGATATAGGTGATTTTCCAGTTGAATACTTCTAAAATGGGTTTCTTTTGTTTTTTTTCTATTTTGTTTATTAACTCCTATTTTAAATACAACACCCGGTATATTATTACATTTTTAATTCAGCTTAAAATTCTAGAAAAAAAATGTCTCTTCAACTAACCCTCTATTTTGTACCGTTTTTGTAGAATTCGCAATTTTTCGAAAATTTTTGACAAATGCTTAGAAATTAAAAATAAAATTTTTGGCTAATTATAAGATCACTGTAAAAGGAAGTTGTGTGAGTGTATCACACCAGATTTTTATATTTGTAATGATATGCCCATCAGTATTACCGATCCTTTTTGGAAAGAATTTAAGGAACACGAATAGCAAATGAATTGATGATCATTTCTTCATTCATTCATCAAAATTAATACCCCGCCTGCTGCAGATAGGATTATGCTTTACATAAGCTAAAGAACAGAACAACTTTATTTTTCACTTAGCTGGTGTACGTTTTTAAAGTGCATTGAAGATGATATTTTCGGAATGCAAAATACTTGCAATGCTGACAACCGAATAACCGCTCTCTGTGACATTCATGTTTGCTGGCGTATGCGTATCAGTGTTTTCCTGTACCCTTTCCACAACCGCAGTAAAATGTATAGCCTTAAGAAGTGCCAACGTTATTTTCTAATAGTTACATTACAAGAGCGGTAGATTGTATTTTGTAATAGTAATTTACAGTCCAGCGCGGACAGCAATAGAGTGCGGTCATAGTTTACAACGCTCTCGTGTTATCTGTCTCACTGAACTTACATTAATAAACTTAAACAGTGCTTAGCGTAATAATTATTAATCTCGAGTAATATTCACAGTTACAAGCAACTGACCCCCCTCGGGGGTTAGTTACCAATTAATCATGGGCGAAAACAAAGAAGATGCCATTCCCGGCAAAAGAAATAGCGATCACCTATCACCAGAAGCTACCAGTCAAAAGAAATATGTCTGGGACGTAAGTCTACTGGTAAGCAAAAACAAATTTTATCTCCCCGTGCAGCTTGAGCGCCAACTGCAGGATAGTGATACGGCTAGCGGTTCGCAAAACAATTCACAGACTACACTTGGGCCAAAGGTCGCAAAAATTCCTCCGATATTTTTGCATGAAGCAAATGACCATCAGGCGATTGTAAAGGACATCGCTACTATAGCAGAGCCCTTTTACAACTTAATATAGGACAGACTATCTGCGAATCAATCTCACCTGTGAACAAGATTCTCGGAAGCTCACAAAATTTTATACGGATAATAATTTAAAATATCACACATTCCAAAATCAAAATACCAGTCCTCTATCAGTTGTTATTAGGAATGTACCGATTTCAATTTCAATTAACGAGATTGAACAAGAACTTAAACAGCGAACTTACCTGTGCCTTCTAAATAAAGCCAAAAATCCTCTGCCACTCTGTGCTGTTGACTTAACGCATAATGAAACCGCTAAAAATATATTCAAATTAACTCATATCTACTATTCGATAGTAACAGTCGAGCCCAGGCGGAAATCAGTTGACAACCCTCAGTGCTCGAGATGTCAAAGATATAACTACACAAAGAACTACTGTAAACTAGATCCTCGCTGTGTGAAATGTCTCGGTAGTCACCTGTACAAGGACTGCCCGAAGAGACCGGGTGAGCCTCCTAAATGTGTTAACTGTGGCGATAGTCATCCTGCCAATTACAGAGGATGTAAGCACTATCAAAACATTAAGATGAGAAGCCAACATAAAAGTCCCGTAACTCAACCACCGCACCGCAGCGATCATCAGAGCAACACAATTTTGTAGGCACTAATTCATACGCTAGAGCTGTTAGCAATAATTTAACAGAATGTCAATCCTCAACACCCCTACTACCAGAATCTACCATAGACAACATTCTTAAGACTCTCCTAAATCTAATCACCCCTTATATGAATAAAATTAAATACTTTGTTATCAACACTGTCCTTCCACTATTCCTCAATGGCTCCTAATATGCCTAATATTATACAAAACCTAACAATCCTTAATTGGAATGCCGATGGAATAAAAAAGAAAAGATCAGCCCTCATCACCTTTCTGGCGGACCATAACATTGACGTTGCATGCATCACCGAGACGCATCTCGTGGCAACTACAAAGTTTAACATACCTGGATACAAACTCTACCGCTATGATCGCGCAGATCGAATAGCGTCGGGAGGGGTAGCAATAATGATCAAAACAAATCTGAGTCACTATTTGTTACAACAGCAAGACCTAGTATCTCTTGAGTACGTCAGTGTAGCCCTTGAACTGGATAGCAATAAAACAGCCAAAATAATATCTGCCTACTTGTCCCCTAATAGAAGGATCCTGGCTGAAGATATTCAGTCGTTATTTGCCCAAAATGTGCCAACACTACTGTTTGGCGATCTGAACTCAAAAAACACTGTCTGGGGCTGCCATGCCAATAACCCAAATGGCCAACGACTTTATAATATTGTTTCACAAAACGGAATCGTTGTCTCAGCCCCCAGTGAACCGACGCATCACCCATACAGAACCGATCATATGCCTGACATTCTAGATATCAGTCTTATAAGGAACTTCTCCAAACCACTTTACCAGCAAATGCATCAGGGACTAGTTTCCGACCACCTTCCAGTAACTGTTACATTCATCCAAACTCCACAAGTTGCTACATATGTGCCAAGGCTCATTACAGGGCCAGTTGACTGGGACACGTTTCGAGATTGTGTCGATGAGATTCTTAAACCTCCAGCTGATTTGGCAACTGAAGCGAGGATTGACAGCAGCATTCAGAAATTTACCTCAACTGTAGTTAATTGTGTTCACAAATCCACTATACGCACAACACAAAGGCGTCGACAAAGTGAACATGCCCATCCACCTCAGTATATACTGGCTCTAATGAGAGAGAAAAATCGAATGAGAAGATTATGGCAAAGACGAAAACTACCGCATCATAAGAGATTGTTAAATCAGCTTGTCCATCAAGTGACTTATGAGATAGATAAGTATCGCATCAATAACTATCAACAATATATTTCTGAATTAAAAGTTAGCGATTCTTCACTGTGGCGAGCAACCAAAAAAATATTACAACGTACCGACACCATACCACCCCTTAAGGAAAATAATAGAAGTTTCTGCAGCGACCAGGAAAAAGTAACCTTATTCGCAGACCACCTTGAAAATACCTTCAAGTTAGACAATGACCGATGCAATATGCAATTTGTAGAAGAAGTTGTCCGGACTGTTAATAGAAATCTACCTAGATCAGTAGACTTAGGGCTGGTTGATTTTACATCCCCAAAAAAAATAACAGCTATAATTAAAAAATTACCAACTAAAAAGACACCTGGGCATGACCTAATCCCTAACACAGTGATTAAAAACCTCACGTCGAAGGCCGTTGTTTTTCTTACCTCAATCTTCAACGCCTGCTTATCTAAAGGCTACTTTCAGAGTATCTGGAAACATGCTAAAGTGATCATGATCCATAAACACGGCAAAGACGCCAAAAGGGCAACCTCTTATCGGCCGATCAGTCTATTACCAATGCTCTCTAAAATCCTGGAAAAAATTATTAAAGAACGACTAAACTCCTTTCTCGACAGCCATCATATAATATCTAAACATCAATTTGCATTCAAGGCTAAGCATTCTACTGCGCATCAGCTGCTCAGAGTTACGGAATCCATAATAGGTGGATATGAAAGCAAGCAACATACATGTGCTGTATTCCTAGACGTACATCAAGCTTTCGATAAGGTGTGGATAAATGGACTGCTCTTTAAACTGCTGCAAATATCGTTAACTGACAATCTCTTAAACATCATCCTGTCATTTTTAAGCAACACGACGTTTCAAGTGAGACTTGGTTCATGCTACTCGAATACAAAGAAAATTCACGCGGGAGTACCACAAGGGTCAGTAATCGATCCTATTCTGTTCAATATTTTCATGTATGATATACCAACACCAATATTCGCAAAACTAGCCATGTTTGCGGATGACACTATATTACTGGCGCAAAACTCAGATATTAATATTTGTGTAGAGTTTACAGACATGTCTAGATCAATTACTTCAATACTTTACAAAGTGGCGTATTAAATTCAATGCTACTAAATGTGAAAGCAAAATATATACTCTGAGACGGCCTCAAAACCCTGGAAACATCATTATA
Organism: Agriotes lineatus; assembly: GCA_940337035.1. NCBI lineage: Eukaryota > Metazoa > Arthropoda > Insecta > Coleoptera > Elateridae > Agriotes > Agriotes lineatus. Next base: position 195,706 of record CALNHX010000535.1, read on the forward strand.
AATGGGCAGGACATTGTTTGGAAACCATCCGACTCGGCAGTTAAATATCTAGGAGTTTATTTAGATCGCCGTCTTACTTGGAGTTACCATGTTAATAAGAATCTGAGTGAGGCATACACTAGGTTAGCCTTGTTGTACTCTCTAATAAACAGGAAATCCGCGCTACGTCTTAAATGTGCAACGCTACTTTATCAGAGCATACTACGACCAGTGTTAACGTACGCTTGTGTGGTGTGGGGTGCAACCTCAAAAACAAATATAAGAAAGATCCAAACCTTTCAAAATAAAGTGTTGCGGATAACAGTAAACGCGCCGTGGTATGTGCGAAACGAACAAATTCATCGCGAACTTGGTGTAATAACGATCGACAATTATATTCGCAATGCTGCCCGCAGGTTCTTTGTTAACTTACCTAATTGTCCCGGTGCGGCGCATTTTCAACTTGGGCAGAAGTCAACAGTTACTCGACTCAAAAGAGGCTCCCCCAGGATATTCTTCTTTCGGAACGCGATAGCGATATGAGTGATTAAATGTAAATATAACAATTTGAAAATTAGTTCTGGGGTAAAACCCCATTCTTGCGATTTATTGTTAGTTTTAGTTCAATTCTATTTCCAATCAACCATGTATAACATACTGTATGTTGAGTTGGTTTATACTATATTAAAAAAAATAGTAATTTTTATTGCAAGACCGTTACTTAGAACTTTACGTGCGAGCACGGCATCTAACAAGCTCGCTATCACTCGCTTGTTATCCGTGTGAGCACGTAATGTTGTGGTACAGGTCAAGCATTGTGCAAAGTTTTATGACATTCTCAATTGCAAATCTTTCATGAAAGATGACGTTTTTTCTTACCGACTAAGCGTTATTAGTTATTTAGCAAATTAATTTTTATGGTGCAACTATATCTGCTTATAAACAGAAATACACCCCTTAGTCGTGAATGCGCAGTCTTTCTTTATGAAGCTTTGTTGAGATCACTAATTACATATGCTTGTCCAATTTAAAGCACAACATCTGCTTCAAACATAAAGAAGATTCAGCCATTTCAGAATAGAGTGCTCCGTATTGCATGTAATGCAACCTGGTAGAAATGCTGTAGAAAGACGATATCTAGCATGCGAATTAGGTATTTCACAGGCTCGAAACCGAATATACTTCCTGTTAAATATATGTAAGGTGAGCACCTTAAAAAATAAAATGTTGTCTTTTTTGTTTTAGCTGAGGAAAAGATAAAAGCAATAATTTGCCCTTGACGAAATGAAACCCAACATATACAGGGTAAACGTCGTAAAAAGAGAAAAGAGAAACTAACGAAAAGGACAGAAATGTTTAACGAAGGCCGCGGAGGGCAATATCGCAGATACCAGCGATCGATGCACGCCGTACTTGCGTGTAAAGCCTTTTATAGATTTTTTAGTGTGGGAAACTACCTAGAACCAAACCCACAAAGTGATTTTAATAGTAATTTACTATACAAGTGCGTAAAGCTAGTCTTTAGGCACGAGTAGGGCAGAGTTAAAAGAGTGAGCGAGCGTTTTAAGCTCCGCGGGTGTATCGTACAATATTTTATCTACGATAGAATCTAGAAAACACGGTAAATATAAAAACATATGTATTTTAAATATAAATTACGATTACTAGCAACCGGTCGTAACTTTGCGTGGTTAAAAATTTTATCTACGACAGTGTGTAAAATTGACATTTAATAATATGTTTTCAATGGCTTACGTTGTCAGTAGCAACGTGTTTAAAATGAGTTCATTAGTCATGTCGTCAGTAACAACGTGTTTTAAAATTTTTAACTACGCAAAATTACTACCGGTTGCTAGTAATCATAATTTACATTTACATATTTTTTTATATTTACTGTGTTTTCTAGGTTCTATCGTAGATAAAATATTGTACGATACACATGCGTAAAGTGTCTTTGATCACTGGCGGAGCTTAAAACGCTCGCTCACTCGCGTTTTAACTCTGCCACACTCATGACTAAAGACTAACTTTAGACGCTCGTAAATTGCAATTAAAACACGTTGCTATTGACAATGTGAACTAATGAAAACATGTTATTAAACAGTCGTTTTACAAACTTAAATCTGCCAACTAAAAGTCAATTATACACACTGTCGTAGGTAAATGTTATTTTAAGGTTTTGAATATAGACTGTTGTTATTTTCATAAATGGATACTACAGAAGTAGGTAAGAGGCCACTAGAGATGCCCCCCACTCCTTCTCCTGACGTCATCTCTTATCATCGTGGGAACTGGGTCAAGGTCGTCTCTTATCATTGTCGACTGATAAGCTTGGGAACCGGGTCAAGGTCATCTGTTATCATCGTGGGAACCGGAAGTGTCGACTGATAAGCGTGGGAACCGGGTCAAAAGTTGCAGATAAAGGTAAAGGTGCATTTAAAAGTGCATTTACGGGGTTCAGGTGCATTTACGGGGTTCAGGTGCATTTACGGGGTTCAGGTGCATTTACGGGGTTGAAAGTGCATTTAAAAGTGCATTTACGGGGTTCAGGTGCATTTAATAATAATAATAATAATAATAATAATAATAATGTTTATTTCCAATAATAGTTATGAGTGTACATAAAGCAACAGAAATATATAAATATATAAATAAATAATTATTATTACAGGAAATACGATGGTGATCAGATGGTACTCCAGATGGAATACCCCTGCTCTAACCCACCACCGTGATTCGACATGTCAAACATAAATAACAAAAAATAAAAAATCCAGGTTATATTCACATAAATACAAACTAATAAACTATACAGTTGAGGACAGTGCGCATAACAGAATAACAATAACAATACCTAATGCCTTGGTGATAATATTTTAATTTTGACGACTATTAAAATGTACTATTGGAGCCCACATGGGAATGAAACAATGTTTTTTTAAAATTTATTGAAATAATTGAAATAACCACTGAGTCATATGACGCTTAAAGGACGGTAAGGAAAGTACCTTAAAATTAGCAGGTAAAGTATTACACAATTTGTAAATATTATAAGAAAAAGACCGCTTAAAATATTCAGTACGTCGAATTGGAGGTGTTATTAAACCCCTATGTCTCAAATTCAAATTGTGCACGTCTGTACGATATTTAATTTTATTTGTGAGATAGGGTGGGCTATTATCAGTAATAATTTTGTGGTACAGCACAGAGCTATGCAGTATGCGTCGCCTTTCCATGTTAAGCCATTTAGTCTCCTTTAATTTGTGCGAAATGTGTTCTCGTCGTCTAATTCCATGAATGAAACGTAAGCAGGCATTCTGCACAACTTGTATTTTTCTTGATGTGTCATAGTCGAGACATGGACCATAAAGAACGTCACAGTAATTAAAAATCGAAAGCACTAAGGAATCGCACAAAATAATCTTGACATTTTTGTTTAGAACATGTCGATTGTTATATAACAGTTTGAGGTTACCGTATGCCTTTCGAACGCATTTATTAACATGCTCTCTAAACCGAAGAGCATAGTCAAAAATTACTCCCAGATTTCGGGCTGAATCTGTGCATGATATGAGTACATCATTGATTTTAATATGAAAATCTGGTATCAATGCATTTCTTACAACAGATTTTCCAAAAATAATAAGTACAGATTTTGAAGGGTTAATGTTAAGAGAATGTGAAGCAGCAAGTGCAACCAAGTTATTCAGATCTTGGTTTATATGAGTACATGCTTGGATATAGTTCTGTGGACTAAAAGAAATATAAATTTGCGTGTCGTCAGCATATTGATGATATTTACAATATTTTAGAGAACTACATAAATTAGATGAGTAGATTATATATAAGAGAGGACCAAGGATAGACCCTTGCGGTACTCCATGCTTAATATTTCGCACATCGGACTTGTTATTATGTAAGACTACACGTTGCTGACGGCCCTGTAAATAACTCGACATTAAACGGAGAGCTGATTCATCAAGCCCAATATGATATAAAATAGAAAGCAGAATTTCATGATTTATGGTGTCGAAGGCCTTGGAAAAATCAAGCAAAACCAAGGCTGTAGCAAGACCACTATCAGTGGCAGAAATAATATCATCAGCTATATTAATTAGGGCAGTAGCACAGCTGTAGCTAGCTCGAAAACCAGATTGAAAGTTTGAGAGAAGTTGATTATGGACCAAGTAAGCTCTTATCTGAGAATCCATTATTTTTTCCAAGACCTTCGACAACACAGGAAGTATACTTATAGGCCTGAGATCTTTTAACTCTTTAGGTCTACTAGTTTTAGCTAGGGGAATAACACATGCTATTTTCCACTCATCAGGAAAAATGCCGTTTGACAAACAACAGTTAATTATATGAGTTAAAAATGGAATAATGTTTGGACAGCATAGCTGTACCATTAAAATGTTTATGGAGTCATTAGCAATGGCTTTAGATTTTATAGTATTTAAGTACGTAATAACTTCTTCATCATTTACAAGCAAAAATTTAAACTTAATTGCAATGCTAGGCTTCACATTCTCATACAGTCTCAATATGTTAGGATCAGGATCCTCAATACCTTGTACAGAATCAATATAAAAATCATTAATTTTGTTAACGTCACAAAGAGATTCTGGAATATTATTATGCTTGCTACTGTTATAAATACCACATTGTTTTAAATCTTTCCAAAATGTTTTGACATTACCTTGAGCAAATTTCTGATTTAGATAAGCCCTTTTCTCGTTTTTAACTGCCACGGTAACGAGGTTACGAAATGTTTTATAATAATTCCAATGTTCCTGGCGTTTAGTTTTTTTGAACCGCTTGTATGCTTTATCTCTTAAAGACATCATAAACCTTAAATTAGCAGTTAGCCATGGAGCTTTGGGCTTACTAAAAAACGAGGTTTTTGTGGGAGCAAATACATCAAAAAGTGCAATAATGTTTTCATTGAGAAAACGGACTTTATCATTAACGTTAGGAATATCAAAAATATAATGCCAAGGAACCAGCTTAAGGCAGTTTTGAAATCCCTCGACATCAAAATCCGAAAAATTACGATAAGTATGAATAATAGGTTGCAATTTAGGTGATGAGGTACGAACATTACAGAATATAAGATCGTGATCTGAAAAAGTATGTAATGTCTGAGTTCCAGAATCTCCGATAATGTCAGTGTTGGAGGTAAGTATGTGATCGATTAAGGTAGCAGTAGTCGACGTTATCCTAGTAGGTTCGCTGATTAACTGCTTCAGACCAAACTCATCAAGCATGGACACATACTGCATAGTCTCTGTGGACCCAATCTGTAAAATATCAATGTTAAAATCGCCAAGGCAAAGCACATGATCATAAACAGGCAGCAAGCTACTTAAAGTTTCTTCAAATCCTTCAATAAAAATACGATACTTGCTCCTGTGCGACAGATACACCACCCCAATTGCAAAATTTTGTTTATTAATATTAACACTAATCCAAAGCTGTTCATAGTCGTAGGTAGTAATTATATCAAGAACTGTAAACTTTAAAATGCATTTAATATAAAAAGCAACGCCACCACCAAAAGTAGCACGATCCTTACGCAACACAGAATAATTAGCAATTCCCACGTGGGCATCATCTATGTTATCGTTTAAGAAAGTTTCTGAAACGGCAATAATATCATAATTGTTAGACAATACAAATTCACTAAATAAATGAAAATCATTTGTAATTGATTGAGCATTGATATGCGCAATACTCAACTGCAGCATGCGAATAAATCAAGAAGCAAATGCAGAGAAAAAGAAAAAAAAATATATATATATATAAGAAAGAACAAAAATATTTTATAACGCTACCGTTAGTTACTAACAAAATAATCCTCGCCACTTAATAGAAAATATATTTTCCCTTTTTTACAAAAAGAAAATTAGAAGTTTAAAATTAATCAAAAGAATATTTGGAAAGCAACAGTAGGTACTCGTGTGTAATAATGACGGTCAATTGGGGTAAATAATTTTATCTATGTAAACAAATAAATGTCTACACAGGTGCGAAACTTGATTGAGCGATTGTGTGTTCTGTAGCGATTAGCTCAGAAGAAAGGCTAAATTTAAACAAAGTGTAAAGACAAGTTGTGGGTATTTGCGGCTAGCTTTAATGATTGTTCACATAGTAAATCACAACAGCGAATATATTACAGTTTCTCGAGATCATTCATGCAACATACGGTTGTTTTGGTATTATTGACGCTAATTACAACTCTCCCATCTACGGTCCATACATTTTTAGCTTGAAATTTTGCAATTGCTGCCTTTAACAGGTTGGCACGAATCCTGGTAAGATCTTCTTTAATGACGATCCGAGATCCTTTTAGTTGCTTTTTTACCTTATATACTAGATTTTTATAATGGTAGCTTATGAACTTTACTATTATTGGTCGAGGGCGGTTGTGTTCTCTTTTACCTACTCTATGACACCGATCAATATGTTCGAGCAGAATTGGAACTTTCAGTTTATCGTTAAACAGTTTTAAAACAGATACACTCACGGTTTCATTGGGCTCTTCTAAAATTCCAAAAATTCGCACGCTGTTCCTGCGCGAGTATTGTTCGAGGTTGTCCATATCAGCGCCTTTTTGTATACATTCCTCTTCCAATTTCTTACACTTTTGCTTCAGATCATCTATTTCCTGCTGTTGTACGATAAGTTTTTCATCCACGGTTTTGATAACAACTTTTGCCACTGTAGCGGCGATGAGCGAGACGAATGCCTCATTGCTGCAGAGGCTTTTTGTTGCTTCGTTGATTTGCTTTGTGATGGCCTCGGTATCTTCTCGGGTTAACATATTGTACACAAAAAAAAACAAAATTTTTCGATGGTATTATCGCTAATGTAATAAGAAAAACACTGCTGTGCCTAGATTTACTTTACTTTAGCAGCCACAAACCACACGTCTAGCCTTGCCGGGCGCACATTTACGAATTTTTTTTTACGGGGTTCAGGTGCATTTACGGGGTTGAAAGTGCATTTAAAAGTGCATTTACGGGGTTCAGGTGCATTTACGGGGTTGAAAGTGCATTTAAAAGTGCATTTACGGGGTTCAGGTGCATTTACGGGGTTCAGGTGCATTTACGGGGTTCAGGTGCATTTACGGGGTTCAGGTGCATTTACGGGGTTCAGGTGCATTTACGGGGTTGAAAGTGCATTTAAAAGTGCATTTACGGGGTTCAGGTGCATTTACGGGGTTGAAAGTGCATTTAAAAGTGCATTTACCTTTTCCCTCCCCCTGTGTCGCCGCAGTGTTACATATAAGGTACATGTAACTAGAGAAAAAATCCCTAGATTTAAATAAGTAAATTTAACTACGGTACGTTATCTCAATAATTATTAATAACGACGGACAACAAACACACTGTCCGATAAGATAATTATGTATGACAGTTATTTCTAAAGTTCATAGAACCCGTCTCGTACGTCACGGTTCATTTATATCATAATTAGGTCATCACGTTTCATACAAATCACGACCTTCTGGTAAGATAACATAACTACTATATTACACATTATGTTATAATCAGTGCTTAATCATATCTCCATATGACACTAGTTTACCTGTAAATAACTCTTGCTTACAATCCTGACCTAGCCTAACATTGCTATCTCCGACCCCAATACATTATCGCTTGATTTGTTACAAATAACGTATATTTAGTTGTATATTCATTGCACATTATCCTTACTAATAGCTGCTAGTCTCATTGAACCTGTTGACCACGTAAGAGAGGCCTCAGAGGGGCTCATGGGCAAATTCGATGTGGTGATCAATATAGAGATGATTTGTTCGATGCAGTTTAGAATAAAACACATTTGTTTTACAAGCATTTTATTATAATTATGCAACGTGCGTTACAGTGCAACATCTTGTGCTACAATAATACAATATACAGGGTGTTATTACATACAATTGTTACATCATACACTACACACATATCAATCTAATTTGGGTTTTTTATATCCATAGGGCACGGAGTCGTAATCCTCTACCAACCTCCTTTTATTAAAGGTTATTTTAAACGTTTTGGACTCCTCCTTCGTTACAACTAAATGATCACTTGTTCTGCGTATGTTTTTGTCTGTTAATAATACTTTATTATCCTCACTATTCAGGATCATGTTTTTCAGAACAGTCATGTTGACACTCTTTAAATTTTTGTGGCTTAAAGTGATCCCCTTAAATTTACATATGATGGTATATTCTTGGTTCAGTGGTGAGTAAACGGAGTAGGCATAGGTTTTAGGACCTCCCGAAACAAACGCTGTAATATAACTGCCCACACCGTACAGTTCCAACTCGTCTGTGAGTTCACCTAGAAAGTTACCAGATGCAGGCTCGTATTCATTTTCTTTGGCAACGTACTGGATAGAGTCTGTGTCCCCGTATAAAACCCTATCCCCAAGTTTTTCCATCTCGCTATAGAGTTTAAGCCGGGCCTGTGCAGTTGTAAAGGCTGCTATAACTACGTTCACGGTAGACAGTGATTCATAAGACTCCTCTTTATGTTCCCAATTAACAACTAGTGTCTCGTCATTAATCGGTAATATATGGCATACGTTAATAGAAGGGTTGGCTAGGAGAGCGTACAGAGCGTCCGGTGCTGTCACTATTTCTGTCTTGGGTTGATTCTCCCTCTGGCCAAACTTACCCCAAAAGGAATTCAAAATCAGCTTTGCCCACGACCGCATCCCCGGGTTATTGATAATACTAGAGAACTCTAGTTTTATATTTTCGCGGGACATATACTGCTCAATATACTCATCCTTTTCTTCGAGAGTTTTACATTCAGAAGGCCAACCGGAAGCCTGTTGCTTTAGTTTTAAGAATTTGTTTATAAATTCAGCAAAAAGGCCTATCTGTACGTCGTATTTCCAGATTTCAAAAACTTCCAAAATCTGATAGCCACGATCCAGTGCTACCCTTAACTCATCCAGTACCCATGTACCGGTTATAGCTCTTTCGTCTTGGCTATGTGTACACTCTTCTGTATTTGAAACAGCCGCGCACGCGTGACAAAGAGAACATTAGCTTATTATTCAGTTTTTCCGGCAGTACCGGATGATAGAGACTTTGTGGTGGTAAAACCTTGCACTTGATCAGACCATCCGTTCTCTGTAAATCAAGTTGACTGCAATCTTCGTTGCCCACATAGACAGTAGGATGACCGATTGGAAACTTTCCGTATTTGCAAACCCATGGGTACAAACTGCAGAAATCCTTATAATGAATTTTTTCATTCTCTCGTATACTATACAACAATTTCAGAGCCTCTGTTCGACCACCGAAAAAAGCGTCTCGCGGATTCAAAGGAGTTGCAAATGTGTACTCTTCAATCTCGGGGTTTAGCTTCATCTCTCTTCGAAATTCACACTCCCACATTTCTATCACCTCATACCCCATACTTCTGAGTCTTGCTGTTTTTGCCAAAGTACCCTCATACCGGGTGTTTAGAGTAGTCGATGGATCATCATACAGCGCTTCGTCGCGGTTATGTTTTAGACATGTATGGCCGTGATAGTAGCATCCGTGAAATTCGAATATTTGATGATCACAATATCCGTCCACCCTGAAACCACCTATGCTGGCCTCTCGGCCATGTGATGCGTTCTGTATTATTATCCCCCGCTGCTTTTCTTCCCGCAATAACCACTGCAATGCGATTTTTGATTGGTTATCAGCCATTCGATAGCCGGACTTTGGGATAATTCCTATAGTGTTTGGTTTAAGAAATTTACGCCGATATACTAAATTACATGCAGAGGCTATAGTTGTAGCTTCCAGGAAAGGCTCCACGTCACACTGATCGAGAAACATTTGCCTAAATTTTAAACATGCCGCTTTCAAGATTTTCACATCAGAAACACAATATTCGATTAGTTCTTTTTGCATATCGAATGTATTGTTTTTGTGCTCGCTGTACCACTGTAAAAATCGATCTCGATCCTCTGGTTTCATTGTATCCGGACTGTAGAACTCTATATCTGGTAGCTTCCCCAAGTAACATTCGTTGTCTTTTATATTAAATAGATGGGGAAAATAACCCTTTTTATAATCTCCACCGAGTCCGAAAGCCTTGGGTAATTTAGCCAATGCCATGGGGAAATAGTTTAGAGAATCCAGAAATTTAATATTGCACAGCTGCATAAGTATGATTTTCGTGCCTCGCATAATAAGCGTTGGTTTGAGTTTTGAGTTTAGAATATGGGTTAGAATAAACTGGTGGTCGTACGCCTGACCGTTATGGGCCAGCACGACAATCTTTTTAAATTTTTTTCTTATATCTAAAAGATACACCACAAAACCCTCTAGACACTTGGCCCCTTTTAAAATCTGCTGCCTAATGCCGCACACCTGGCATCTAAATGAACCGTTGTCTTCTATACACTCACTGCATACCTGTTCGAACACACACAGATTGGGTTCATGGACACTACTATTTTTCACTTCACATTCCAGGTCATAGAACACGTACAGAGTGTTTTTAGTGTCTGGATAGCGTCTGTCAGTCTTGATGTAACAGAAATGTCCCGTTGCCATGAAATCATTACACATTTTACAGAAAATCTCCCCACATATGTGGAGTCTCCCCTTACGAGCTTTTATGTTATAGGTTTTAAAACACTCGGGGCATTTTCGCACAGACTTGCAGGTTTCTAATTTGTGCTTATTATAACAAGGGATACCCCTAAACGATCTATTGCACTCGACACAATCGATCTCCACTTCTTGTTTTTCACAGGGCGGTTCATACCTGCAGCACGGGCATGAATCACCACAACGATGACGATCTTTACCGTTATAGGGTGTATGGCATCTCTCACAGTAGTAAGTACAACAAAATGCTGCAGTCAGGGAGGTTATCACGTTATAGTGACCTTCGTGATAAAGTAAATTTAGCTTAAGGGGCGCATCTGGTCCTTTGAATATCGTTGCACGTCCCTTATTACCATAGCTGTACGCAACTACACAGCAGTCAGCCCCGAGATGGTTTTGAAACGCTTGCAATTCAGGTATTCCACCCCCACATTCGGGTATACTAATGCCCGCATCCTTCATCAATTGCATGGCCTTATATGTCTGTAATTGGCCGGTATCACATCGCACTTCCCTATACTCCGGGTCTTTTTTGCCATGTGCAATGGCTACTACGAGAGCGCGAGGAAGGCACAAGTTGTCCTTGTTTTTTATTTGCACTATCCCCCTACGCTTCGAACACTCCTCTTCAAACGAAATGTAGTTTCTGCCTCGACCACGACCTACAGGCAAGCGTACTGATGTTACAGCCAGACAGAATGTATCCGTGCTGAAACCATCCGTATTCGATTGATACACTTTTAGTATCAGATTCCATACATCCTCCCAGGTAATGCTCGATGCCTTTTTGAAATTCATCCAACCCGGTCCACGTTTAAATGAGTCATCGCAAAACGTAATTCCCACCTGATCGTTTGACTGTAAATCTCTCGTAGCATATGAGATGATATTTTTAATACCGTCTCTTAGAGTTTCAATTAAATTCGAAGTTTCACTATCAGGTTTTAGTTTGAACTCGATATGCCGACCTTCAAGGTTAAAGCGGCGTATTTTCCGGGTCGACTCACTCTTGATGATGAACTTCTCCATTGATAACGATAGCACTTCCCAACCACTAATGAAACGACAACAACGTGCGCTATCACCTAATGTGGCTTACACGTACCGCTAATTAAACTCTTGCCTGCGGGGGCCTCCAATAACCAGGAAAAACCATCCGTTTTGTGCTAGTTTTCCATAAGAAACAATGCTAATTTGGATGTACCAGGTCTGTTGAACATAATAGTCGCTGCTATCTGTTATGAGTTGTACTTTGACCTCATACGATAAGATAAATAGGATGGTAGTTGTTTGGAATGAAACACCCTATATTAAAAGGCATTTAGATAAGACAGGTGTAGACACCGTGTTTGATCGAAAATTTTAGAAAAACGGTGATAAAACAAATTTGTTTAACAGGGAGAGATATTAAAAACACCAAACCTTCCCCCATGTATCACATTTAATGAAAGCAGAGCTAGGTTAATACAGCAGCGACATGTCTCGACTAAAAGGTCATCATCAGGCTAACTATATTATATTGTTTTAGCATGTAATTTGCGCCTTCACGACCGATTAGGTCTTTAATTTTCCATGTGACTTGACACATATGGTTTAACATATGTTCCTCCTCAAGGTTTAAACTCTGTTTTACTTAATTACGCTTTTACCTGACTTTTAACTACTGTTTTAACATGTAAGTTCTCGCCTTTTTAACAGTTCGATTTTACTAATTTATAATATTAATTGTAGTTAGCCTGATGATCAAGTTAGAAACCTGCGAGTATGTGCGAAAATGCGAGCAAGACATATTAAGCCGAGAATGCTGGGTGTTTATTTACAAATACTAGATGGTCTAAACTGAAATTTATAAAAAATATTAAAAATGTGAGATTAAGCGTTTCGCTATCAAGATATTCGTACGGAAACACGCCTTTTTTTCTTAATAGTTTCAATTCATCACTAGTCAACTTTTTAAATTCACGTTTTAAAAGAGAAAAGTCCTCATCGTTTAGATTATTTACCAAACTTTCTAGAGAAGTATCCATAAACCGAAGACTGCGCATCGCGCAGCGCAGGTCGTCTGCGCAGCCTGTCAGACTGCGCATCGCGCAGGTCGTCTGCGCAGGTGTCGGGCGCCTGGGGCGGAAGGGGGCCCCCATGCTGCGCAGGTGTCGGTGTCGGGCGCCTGGGGCGGAGTCCTGGTTCGGGGCCCCCTCCCCCGGCCCTCGCCCCCGGCCCCCGCCACCTGCCCCCGAACCAGGACTCCGCCCCAGGCGCCCGACACCGACACCTGCGCAGCATGGGGGCCCCCTTCCGCCCCAGGCGCCCGACACCTGCGCAGACGACCTGCGCGATGCGCAGTCTGACAGGCTGCGCAGACGACCTGCGCTGCGCGATGCGCAGTCTTCGGTTTATGGATACTTCTCTAGAAAGTTTGGTAAATAATCTAAACGATGAGGACTTTTCTCTTTTAAAACGTGAATTTAAAAAGTTGACTAGTGATGAATTGAAACTATTAAGAAAAAAAGGCGTGTTTCCGTACGAATATCTTGATAGCGAAACGCTTAATCTCACATTTTTAATATTTTTTATAAATTTCAGTTTAGACCATCTAGTATTTGTAAATAAACACCCAGCATTCTCGGCTTAATATGTCTTGCTCGCATTTTCGCACATACTCGCAGGTTTCTAACTTGATCATCAGGCTAACTACAATTAATATTATAAATTAGTAAAATCGAACTGTTAAAAAGGCGAGAACTTACATGTTAAAACAGTAGTTAAAAGTCAGGTAAAAGCGTAATTAAGTAAAACAGAGTTTAAACCTTGAGGAGGAACATATGTTAAACCATATGTGTCAAGTCACATGGAAAATTAAAGACCTAATCGGTCGTGAAGGCGCAAATTACATGCTAAAACAATATAATATAGTTAGCCTGATGATGACCTTTTAGTCGAGACATGTCGCTGCTGTATTAACCTAGCTCTGCTTTCATTAAATGTGATACATGGGGGAAGGTTTGGTGTTTTTAATATCTCTCCCTGTTAAACAAATTTGTTTTATCACCGTTTTTCTAAAATTTTCGATCAAACACGGTGTCTACACCTGTCTTATCTAAATGCCTTTTAATATAGGGTGTTTCATTCCAAACAACTACCATCCTATTTATCTTATCGTATGAGGTCAAAGTACAACTCATAACAGATAGCAGCGACTATTATGTTCAACAGACCTGGTACATCCAAATTAGCATTGTTTCTTATGGAAAACTAGCACAAAACGGATGGTTTTTCCTGGTTATTGGAGGCCCCCGCAGGCAAGAGTTTAATTAGCGGTACGTGTAAGCCACATTAGGTGATAGCGCACGTTGTTGTCGTTTCATTAGTGGTTGGGAAGTGCTATCGTTATCAATGGAGAAGTTCATCATCAAGAGTGAGTCGACCCGGAAAATACGCCGCTTTAACCTTGAAGGTCGGCATATCGAGTTCAAACTAAAACCTGATAGTGAAACTTCGAATTTAATTGAAACTCTAAGAGACGGTATTAAAAATATCATCTCATATGCTACGAGAGATTTACAGTCAAACGATCAGGTGGGAATTACGTTTTGCGATGACTCATTTAAACGTGGACCGGGTTGGATGAATTTCAAAAAGGCATCGAGCATTACCTGGGAGGATGTATGGAATCTGATACTAAAAGTGTATCAATCGAATACGGATGGTTTCAGCACGGATACATTCTGTCTGGCTGTAACATCAGTACGCTTGCCTGTAGGTCGTGGTCGAGGCAGAAACTACATTTCGTTTGAAGAGGAGTGTTCGAAGCGTAGGGGGATAGTGCAAATAAAAAACAAGGACAACTTGTGCCTTCCTCGCGCTCTCGTAGTAGCCATTGCACATGGCAAAAAAGACCCGGAGTATAGGGAAGTGCGATGTGATACCGGCCAATTACAGACATATAAGGCCATGCAATTGATGAAGGATGCGGGCATTAGTATACCCGAATGTGGGGGTGGAATACCTGAATTGCAAGCGTTTCAAAACCATCTCGGGGCTGACTGCTGTGTAGTTGTGTACAGCTATGGTAATAAGGGACGTGCAACGATATTCAAAGGACCAGATGCGCCCCTTAAGCTAAATTTACTTTATCACGAAGGTCACTATAACGTGATAACCTCCCTGACTGCAGCATTTTGTTGTACTTACTACTGTGAGAGATGCCATACACCCTATAACGGTAAAGATCGTCATCGTTGTGGTGATTCATGCCCGTGCTGCAGGTATGAACCGCCCTGTGAAAAACAAGAAGTGGAGATCGATTGTGTCGAGTGCAATAGATCGTTTAGGGTATCCCTTGTTATAATAAGCACAAATTAGAAACCTGCAAGTCTGTGCGAAAATGCCCCGAGTGTTTTAAAACCTATAACATAAAAGCTCGTAAGGGGAGACTCCACATATGTGGGGAGATTTTCTGTAAAATGTGTAATGATTTCATGGCAACGGGACATTTCTGTTACATCAAGACTGACAGACGCTATCCAGACACTAAAAACACTCTGTACGTGTTCTATGACCTGGAATGTGAAGTGAAAAATAGTAGTGTCCATGAACCCAATCTGTGTGTGTTCGAACAGGTATGCAGTGAGTGTATAGAAGACAACGGTTCATTTAGATGCCAGGTGTGCGGCATTAGGCAGCAGATTTTAAAAGGGGCCAAGTGTCTAGAGGGTTTTGTGGTGTATCTTTTAGATATAAGAAAAAAATTTAAAAGATTGTCGTGCTGGCCCATAACGGTCAGGCGTACGACCACCAGTTTATTCTAACCCATATTCTAAACTCAAAACTCAAACCAACGCTTATTATGCGAGGCACGAAAATCATACTTATGCAGCTGTGCAATATTAAATTTCTGGATTCTCTAAACTATTTCCCCATGGCATTGGCTAAATTACCCAAGGCTTTCGGACTCGGTGGAGATTATAAAAAGGGTTATTTTCCCCATCTATTTAATATAAAAGACAACGAATGTTACTTGGGGAAGCTACCAGATATAGAGTTCTACAGTCCGGATACAATGAAACCAGAGGATCGAGATCGATTTTTACAGTGGTACAGCGAGCACAAAAACAATACATTCGATATGCAAAAAGAACTAATCGAATATTGTGTTTCTGATGTGAAAATCTTGAAAGCGGCATGTTTAAAATTTAGGCAAATGTTTCTCGATCAGTGTGACGTGGAGCCTTTCCTGGAAGCTACAACTATAGCCTCTGCATGTAATTCAGTATATCGGCGTAAATTTCTTAAACCAAACACTATAGGAATTATCCCAAAGTCCGGCTATCGAATGGCTGATAACCAATCAAAAATCGCATTGCAGTGGTTATTGCGGGAAGAAAAGCAGCGGGGGATAATAATACAGAACGCATCACATGGCCGAGAGGCCAGCATAGGTGGTTTCAGGGTGGACGGATATTGTGATCATCAAATATTCGAATTTCACGGATGCTACTATCACGGCCATACATGTCTAAAACATAACCGCGACGAAGCGCTGTATGATGATCCATCGACTACTCTAAACACCCGGTATGAGGGTACTTTGGCAAAAACAGCAAGACTCAGAAGTATGGGGTATGAGGTGATAGAAATGTGGGAGTGTGAATTTCGAAGAGAGATGAAGCTAAACCCCGAGATTGAAGAGTACACATTTGCAACTCCTTTGAATCCGCGAGACGCTTTTTTCGGTGGTCGAACAGAGGCTCTGAAATTGTTGTATAGTATACGAGAGAATGAAAAAATTCATTATAAGGATTTCTGCAGTTTGTACCCATGGGTTTGCAAATACGGAAAGTTTCCAATCGGTCATCCTACTGTCTATGTGGGCAACGAAGATTGCAGTCAACTTGATTTACAGAGAACGGATGGTCTGATCAAGTGCAAGGTTTTACCACCACAAAGTCTCTATCATCCGGTACTGCCGGAAAAACTGAATAATAAGCTAATGTTCTCTCTTTGTCACGCGTGCGCGGCTGTTTCAAATACAGAAGAGTGTACACATAGCCAAGACGAAAGAGCTATAACCGGTACATGGGTACTGGATGAGTTAAGGGTAGCACTGGATCGTGGCTATCAGATTTTGGAAGTTTTTGAAATCTGGAAATACGACGTACAGATAGGCCTTTTTGCTGAATTTATAAACAAATTCTTAAAACTAAAGCAACAGGCTTCCGGTTGGCCTTCTGAATGTAAAACTCTCGAAGAAAAGGATGAGTATATTGAGCAGTATATGTCCCGCGAAAATATAAAACTAGAGTTCTCTAGTATTATCAATAACCCGGGGATGCGGTCGTGGGCAAAGCTGATTTTGAATTCATTTTGGGGTAAGTTTGGCCAGAGGGAGAATCAACCCAAGACAGAAATAGTGACAGCACCGGACGCTCTGTACGCTCTCCTAGCCAACCCTTCTATTAACGTATGCCATATATTACCGATTAATGACGAGACACTAGTTGTTAATTGGGAACATAAAGAGGAGTCTTATGAATCACTGTCTACCGTGAACGTAGTTATAGCAGCCTTTACAACTGCACAGGCCCGGCTTAAACTCTATAGCGAGATGGAAAAACTTGGGGATAGGGTTTTATACGGGGACACAGACTCTATCCAGTACGTTGCCAAAGAAAATGAATACGAGCCTGCATCTGGTAACTTTCTAGGTGAACTCACAGACGAGTTGGAACTGTACGGTGTGGGCAGTTATATTACAGAGTTTGTTTCGGGAGGTCCTAAAACCTATGCCTACTCCGTTTACTCACCACTGAACCAAGAATATACCATCATATGTAAATTTAAGGGGATCACTTTAAGCCACAAAAATTTAAAGAGTGTCAACATGACTGTTCTGAAAAACATGATCCTGAATAGTGAGGATAATAAAGTATTATTAACAGACAAAAACATACGCAGAACAAGTGATCATTTAGTTGTAACGAAGGAGGAGTCCAAAACGTTTAAAATAACCTTTAATAAAAGGAGGTTGGTAGAGGATTACGACTCCGTGCCCTATGGATATAAAAACCCAAATTAGATTGATATGTGTGTAGTGTATGATGTAACAATTGTATGTAATAACACCCTGTATATTGTATTATTGTAGCACAAGATGTTGCACTGTAACGCACGTTGCATAATTATAATAAAATGCTTGTAAAACAAATGTGTTTTATTCTAAACTGCATCGAACAAATCATCTCTATATTGATCACCACATCGAATTTGCCCATGAGCCCCTCTGAGGCCTCTCTTACGTGGTCAACAGGTTCAATGAGACTAGCAGCTATTAGTAAGGATAATGTGCAATGAATATACAACTAAATATACGTTATTTGTAACAAATCAAGCGATAATGTATTGGGGTCGGAGATAGCAATGTTAGGCTAGGTCAGGATTGTAAGCAAGAGTTATTTACAGGTAAACTAGTGTCATATGGAGATATGCTTAAGCACTGATTATAACATAATGTGTAATATAGTAGTTATGTTATCTTACCAGAAGGTCGTGATTTGTATGAAACGTGATGACCTAATTATGATATAAATGAACCGTGACGTACGAGACGGGTTCTATGAACTTTAGAAATAACTGTCATACATAATTATCTTATCGGACAGTGTGTTTGTTGTCCGTCGTTATTAATAATTATTGAGATAACGTACCGTAGTTAAATTTACTTATTTAAATCTAGGGATTTTTTCTCTAGTTACATGTACCTTATATGTAACACTGCGGCGACACAGGGGGAGGGAAAAGGTAAATGCACTTTTAAATGCACTTTCAACCCCGTAAATGCACCTGAACCCCGTAAATGCACCTGAACCCCGTAAATGCACTTTTAAATGCACTTTCAACCCCGTAAATGCACCTGAACCCCGTAAATGCACCTGAACCCCGTAAATGCACCTGAACCCCGTAAATGCACTTTTAAATGCACCTTTACCTTTATCTGCAACTTTTGACCCGGTTCCCACGTTTATCAGTCGACACTTCCGGTTCCCACGATGATAACAGATGACCTTGACCCGGTTCCCAAGCTTATCAGTCGACAATGATAAGAGACGACCTTGACCCAGTTCCCACGATGATAAGAGATGACGTCAGGAGAAGGAGTGGGGGGCATCTCTAGTGGCCTCTTACCTACTTACAGATAGATTTATATGCATATTCCTCGTATAAGTAGAGGAATGGGGCTAATGTTTAATTTCAAAATCAGAAGCTTGAAAATGAGCTGTTTATTACAAACCGTATTACATATTTGAAATAAAACAGTTTATCATGAATTTGAATGTTACACAAGAAAACATTCAAAAAACTACGAGATCCCACTTTATCTGTGAATAATTAAATGTCGAGCTAAATGGTGTTTATAATAAAAACTGGCACTGCAATAATCGCAAAAAAATCTTGGACTTTTTCCACATACGTAGTGTAGATGATTGCTGACAGACTTCTTGGCTTGATACAGCTTTCCACAATTTGGGCAGGAATACTTTTTTTCTCTAGGTTCATTCACGTGGAAAGAAGGAAACGTTATCCAGCCTAGAAAGGTAACAATTAGAGTTGGTCGTTAAACGATTCAGTTATTTTTAAAACTCGTCTCAAAAATTATTATGTTCTCACCATAAATATAATGATATTGTACTGCTGTAAAATAAGATGAATTGCAGAAAACACATAGATATTCTTTTTCATCCAGCTACAGTAACCTAAATAATAAATCCACGTACTTTTAGTTCTATTTAATATTCGCTCTTGCGAATCGTTCTTGCATCCATTCCAAATTGACTTTATGATATTTTCTGTCTACTCATTCTAGTTTACCGATCACACCTCTGTCGGAGATCGTTTCAGAAGGCAAACACCAAAAGTGTTGGCCTATATAACCTAATGAGTTATTACAATGTTTTAGTGCAATTTTATTGTTTATTTGCCATTAACAAGATAAGCCAGAAAAATGCCACAACCCGCATATACCATGCTGTTGGACAAATAACGATGTTTTAATTTCGGATAATAATCAAGTTAGTAGAAATATTATTACATTACATACTGCAGAAAAGAATAACACCACTGGTGTAGAATTAGTTGATGCTTGTATACTACAATTGTAATAACTCTCAATATATTTTTGTCTTTGCAATTATAACAGTTTATTTGTTTGTATCACTCCATAGTGAATTATAGAACAAAATTATATCTTTACGGCCTAATTTAAATAATACGTTAGTGAAAGGTCATCAAAACGATAAATATGTAGCTGGTTCTCTAGGCCACCAGAGACCTATTACGAGCAAAAGAAAAAAAATAGCCCTTTTGGAAGCTAGTAACTTTATATTTAGGTTATATTGAATAGTGTAACACAAACCAACCTTTCATCTTTATTAATGAAAAATGGATAGTCTTGAGCTGAAAAAAATAATTATTATCAACATTTACGTCAAACGATGTTGTCGATTAATAATCGAATGCAGGCTTTCACGGTCGTTATCCATAATGGTAGGTTCTTTCGGGTTATGCCGTGGTCGTCGATTTGAACTTGACGTTTCGCCGCTCATGCTGTCAGCTTCTTCAGAATATTTCCAAAGTCTGATGGCGGTGTCTTCTGCTCTTGGTTATATACCGAGGAGTAGTTACGGTTGGCTGCCCATGTAAATCTAGTATGTTATTGGGACTTGTCGTTTTTCCGTTTCATGTGTTAATAAGGCGGTAGCCGTCTACTCGGTTGAAATTGGTAGATTTTTAAACATTTCTTGGGATTCTCGAATAACACGAGCGAAGTACTTTTCACCAGGAGCAGAAGACACCAACAAAAGTGTTTGGATAAGTTCTGAAGAAGCTAACAGCATGCGCAGCGAAATATCATGTTTAAAATAGATGAGCACGGCATAATCCGGAAGAACCTACCATAATGTTATCGTTGTTGAGTTGAATTGTACGAGCTTTATCGTTTCATGAAATGCATTTGGAATTGAACAACTGCACGACTAGGGTAGTAATAACACCTAATGGCTCATAACAATATTAACAGCGGAATCCAACAGTGCGACTCACTGAGTCTGCTCCTTTCTTAATACAATAATAAACAAATTAATTAAGTGTAATATATGAAATACAATATAATCGATTACTCCGATGGCGCAGTCTTAATGGATGATAGCGAGGATGGTTTACAAGAATCCACCAATTCAACACAACAGACAAACAATGTAGGTAATACGGAAATTGCAGCGCAAAAGACCAGAGAGATAGTATCTTTACCAGACAATGTTTTCATATTGATGGCGAGTAAAAATTACCACACTATTTATACCTACACTTTTTGCTTTGATTTTAGATTAGGACATACATATTTCCAAGAAGGCGTGTAGCGCAGTTGGTAAAGCGCCAGGCTTGCATTAAGCAAGTATTCGGTTTGAATCCCAGGGCGGGTGGAATTTTTCCGCAGCCTTGGCAATCGGTATTGAGTTTGGTGAGACCATACACAGTTGGGCACCAAATTAACTATGCTCTACTCAGAACCACAGACCTAAGAGATAGGGTAACATGGTCAACACATCATCAGCACACACCTAACACAATGGCTGCTACACAAGCTGAAAAGGCACGCTCCAACTTTGTAACCCAAAACCGGGACAGGTTGAGCACTGAACCGCCAGATGCTAGCGTACAAAGCGCCAGCATCTACACCGGTAGGTAAAAGAGGTTACAGATAATACACACATATTTCCAGTTTCAATTTCTGAAAATTTTGTCTTTACTTCCGATGCCGTAAGACGCATTCTGAAGCGAAGCTAATTTTGGTGATACTTAGAAAGAATTCGAGTAACGATTTGGAGAATTGCGGAATGAGGATTTGGAGGTATCTTTGGAAGTAAATCCAATTTTTGCTCATACAAAATTGTAGGTACGGAACCGGTTAATCGCTCCACCTTCATGTGGTTTGATATGTTATTGGATTTATTTTATGCCTTCCCTTTGTTCCAAGTAACCCTCGACAATTTTCATGTTATCCTTGCTTATACTTTTCGATAGATTTTGAGCATTGAAGGAACTGTCCACGGTGTCCGCCATCTGTTTGACTGCACGTCTCACGTTGGGGGTTATTCTGCCACTTGGTAGCAACGAATTATTTTATTAAATCTGTCCGGACCTTAATGATAACATAATAAATTCACCAAACTGCAATGGTTGTCCAAACCAAACTTTGAATTAAAAAGTATAAAACATATGAGACTATATTTAAAACTTTATAAAATTTGGATATCCCTACAAATAACTTCAGAATTTTCGGAAACATTTCCTCCTGTGCAGTTGACTAGGTGAAGCGCGACTATAATTGTATAGAGCAATCACGCCATAGGTATTTGATGTGTTGCACCACATGCTAGTTATGTCGACTTTTTAAACTAAAATAATAATTAGAGGCGTGCGAGTAAGGTTTTATTATCAGCAAAGGTCTCACAGAAATCAATATAAATCCTAGTACTACTATTACATATATGGAACTTGGAGTTATTCTAATAGTTATTTTGAAAAAATCATTGCAAATATTGCAAGCCTATATATTTATTACAATCATTCTAGAAATTTAAAACTTAAAGGACAGTTGATGTTAGTGGCCAGGACCGCGCCATGCATTAGGGCAGGACGGCCAGTGCCCTTGGGCGCCGGGCACCTTCGGGGGCCGCGAGGGGCCCCAATACCGTAAAATTTAAACTTCTAATGTGTAGAATTGTACTGGATGTACTTATTTAACAACTTAAATATGTATTATAAACAGATCTGTTGTCAATCATCGATTATAGAAAGCACCACAAAGTGCGGCCCTGCTGCCCAAAACCACACAATACTACTCTTGTCGAAACGCGATTTTTTGCAGGCAATTTACTTATTGATGTCGAATAAATAGCTGTGGGATTAGACGTAGAAGCGATGTTTGAAAATAAGTGGGTTTTAAGAGCGAGAAAAATAACGAAACAATTTACCTATGAACAGGATGACGAGACAGTTCAAAATCTTGAATTAATATTTTAATAAATTGTTTTTTTACTGTACTTGACGTTTACAATCTATTACTGGAAGATTTGAACTGCTGTCAGGTTATTGAAAAAAATGTATTTTTTATGGAATATTAAGAAATTTTCATAAAAATCTGAGAGAGAACAATTAAAATTATGTTCAGTAAGCACCAGCCTCGACACCGCAAGGTAAATGAGGTTACAGATAATACATACATACTTAAAGCTATTTTAACAGATAAAATTAAAAATCAACGCGATACAAATGGTAAAGAACTACTACAAGAGCTACAGTTTTTGTAGTGTTTCGATGGTACTGTATTAACTTCTCCTATCACTTTATTACAATACATTATTGAAAATAATTTAGACCATTGACTTCCTAATACTTATATAGCCATACGCGTACTTTTGAGTATGCCTGTTTCGGCAGTGACCGTGGATATAATATAAATAACGGCACATTATATTAGAAAAACTTAATGTTATATATTCTTCATATGTTTGATTGTTATGTGGCTCTTTAAGTTCTCCTTTAAGTAGGTAGCAAACGAACAAATATGACACTGAAAAGTCTTTGGTTTGCCACATTGATACTTAATATGCTTCATCAGTGATGATTTATGTTTGTACGTTCTTCCACATTCTTGGCAGTACACCGTAGATCCTGAAATGTATAAAACATATTAGATTGTAAAAATCTACAAAATATAAGACTGGTAATTTTTAACGGGTGAGAATTATCTAGAATACGTTACTTTGCGCAATAGGACTTCCTGAGTGTGAAGTGTCTAATAACTAGGGCGTTTACTATAAATTCTCACTTTATAAGTTGACTTTGTAGTGATAATAACTAGGTACCATAAGTACGAATAAGTTTTATTAACAAGTTGGTAGGTAAGTATTTTTGGTAAAAACATATAAATTTGATCATACATAAATTGCAGAAATGCATTTTATAATTATATATATTGAGTAGAGACCTAAGAGATAGGGTAACAAAGTCAAAATAACACACACACACACACACACCGCACACAATGGTTGCTGTGTAAGCACAAAAGGCGCGCTCCAACTTTGTATTCCGAATCCGGAGCAAGTTGAGAATTGTACCGCCAGATGCAAGCACATAAAGCACCAGCCTCTACACCTCAAGGTAAAAACGAGGTTATCGATTATACATACATACATACAGGGTGTAGAAATGCTTTACGCACCATAGGGATTTCAATGGTAATTTCTTCATATGAAAATATTTGCTTCCCCAATTATTTTAGAGCAAACTTGTATGGAAGTTTTTTGTAGAGAACAAAATTCTGGATCCATTTATGCCAGCATTTGTCATTTTACATTTCGGAAAACCGAAAATTTAAAGAAATAAAATTGCCATTTTTCGACAAATCAGTGGTGCCTTGAAATTACTGAATCATCTCAAAGCATCAACAAATTAGTTTGCCGTTTATTTGTTTACATACGGCAACCAAATAAACAGCAAACTAATTTGTTGATGCTTTGAGATGATTCAGTAATTTCAAGGCACCACTGATTTGTCTAAAAATTGAATTTTATTTCTTTAAATTTTCGGTTTTTCGAAATGTAAAATGACAAATGCTGGCATAAATGGATACAGAATTTTGTTCTCTACAAAAAACTTCCATACAAGTTTGCTCTAAAATAATTAGGGAAGCAAATATTTTCATATAAAGAAATTACCATTGAAATCCCTATGGTGCGTAAAGCATTTCTACACCCTGTATATTGAATAGCGCTACAGGCCCTGTGCTTGGTGGATTATTTCTTACCATCTCCTTTTGTTTCTGGCCTCGTGCTCCCAGTTTTGATCGTTCAGCTTCAGATCCTCGGTCACTGCATCCATCCATCTGCGTTTGGGCCTCCTCTTATTTTTTTCTTCTACTATATGTTGTAAAATTTGTTTTGGCGCTTTAACATCCTCTAGTCTTAGTCTTATTAAGCAAATCCTTTGACCTTTAACCATCCCCACTATAGATGGTTGCAAGTAAAATTCCATCACTTCCGTATTTGACCTTCTTTCACACCTATCCCCCACTTTTTTCCTTTTGAATATTTGTTTCAAGATTTTCTTCTCCCTCACTTCAAGTCTTTTTTGATATTCCTTATCTAACACCCACAGCTTACTACCATACGTAACTACGGCGCGCACTACCATTTTATATAGCCGTATTTTGGCATTTCGCGATATATTAATGGATTTAAGAATGTGTAACAGAGCTTCCACAATTTTATTTCCTTTCACCAACCTTTCGTTAATTACTATGCTATCTCTTCCTTTATTAGAAATTGTCTTCCTTTGTTTTTATATTTTATAATTAGTCGACTAATAATAAATTTACATCACAGTATGTCTAGCTAATATATGGCGCCTTAAATTTGTCTTTCGCGTAGATTTGTAAATACACAAGTTGCAGTTAAAGAAAGGTTCCTTTCCACATTCGTATTTTTGGTGTCGCATGAGGGTTCGATGCCATTTGTAAGATCTTTCGCATCCCTTGCATTTGTATTTTTTTAGTTCGCCATATGGTTGCTGTTTCAGATGCTGATATTCAAGAAGCGGTACGTCTAAAAAATTGAATAATTAAAACAAAGCATATCATAAATACACATATTTTTACTTTTTACAGTAAATATTCATAAAAGTTTGTGTTTTTAATTATTGGAAAAACCATTTCACAATTCTGAAGAAAATTTGGCTCAAAAAATAGATAAGTATACGTATAGAAATACTAAATCATACTGAAGTTTATGATTGTAAACAATAAAGCAAAACCGTCGTTGTGGGCATCTTTTACTCTGATATTATATCAAAGGGGCATTATACCGAGTGTTTAACTTAAGGTGCGAACATAGGGAAATATCATGGGGAATTGTATACAGGGTCCGGCAACGACATGGGGGTGGAAGATTATTCTAAAACTATGAGAGTTACATGAATATTGTGTATATAAAAGTTGTAGGTACGAAGGTGATGCACATTGCTAAAATATTTTTGATTATACAGGGTGGATCAAAAAAGCGTGGCAAATCACATTTTTTTTTAAACGGCATGACCTATATTAGGGTAGCTTAAAAGTTTTGCATTGAAATATTTATAATTTTGATAGCAGGTTGTATGGGCCTAGCGTCAACTGTTTTGGAAATATTAACGGTTTTATTAAAAACAAAATGCTGAACCTTAGGCGGCTGCTGTAAGCAACAGAAAACAATTGAATAAAGCAAAACGTTATCAAAAAATTATGATTTTTGTGAACTAACTTTCAAATGTCAAATGGTGGATTTAGATTTTTTTTCAAATAGAACGCCCTGTATATTTTAATATTTTTGAAAATTCCTTTTAATGTGCTTTCTTTTGA
The DNA here is from genome assembly GCA_940337035.1 of Agriotes lineatus. NCBI lineage: Eukaryota > Metazoa > Arthropoda > Insecta > Coleoptera > Elateridae > Agriotes > Agriotes lineatus. The sequence continues at coordinate 221,763 of CALNHX010000535.1, forward strand.
TATGTCGCTTCATAACTCTAAATTCAACTGTTTTTCAGATATGCATGTATGAACATAAAAAAACAATTTAAGCCCCTTAAGCTGTTTTATTTCAAGGGATAACAAACAAACGCTGCTAAAATAATGATTTAAATGCAGTCAGTGTTGATGCAAGAAATAATAAACACGAGAAAAGCGATAAATGCAGGAATAAATTAATTCCAATGTCAAATAAAATGAGATAAAAAAAACAAAAGCCACTACACCAAAATCCTATACGTAATTATATTAAATGTACAAATAGTTCTATTTCCGGCTCTGTACAGAGAACTCATAATCAGCAAATATAATTATTTCGATTTATTTAAATGGAACACCCTGTATTTCTCTGTATTTTCATATTTTGAAAAGTACTTTTAATAAGCATTTTTCTGAAATTTCATTTTCTAACCCTAAATTCAATCGCTTTTCAGATTTAATTTTCCACTACTTTTTTTGGTTTTTTCGTATTTATTATTTCTAGTTTTGAGTAGTGGCTGGATTTTTGTTTCCTAAACTTGGTTTTAACCAAATGTTTAAATCATAATTTTAATGAGGTTTTTTTTGTTATTCTTCCAAATAAAGCATCTTAGGGAGCTTACGTTGTTTTCTATGTTCAAACATGCATATCTGAAAAACAGTTGAATTTAGATGTATAAAGTGACATACTAAAAGAAAGCTCATTAAAAGGGCTTTTCAAAAATATAAAAATATATAGTGTTCCATTTATAAAAAAAATGAAATTATAAATTTGCAAATATTGAGCACCCTGTATAGCATTAATGCCCAGATCCACCATTTTACATTTGAAAGGTAGTTCACGAAAATCATAATTTTTTGATAACGTTTTACTTCATTCAATTGATATCAAAATGATTTCAATTTTTTTCACAAAGTTGTGAATTGATACAGATGGAATAAGCCGATTATTAAATTTAATCGAGAATAAATCACGAACTGTGCGTAAACTGACGCCACTGTGAAATTTTGTGATAATAAATACCCTCTCTTCATTAGAATATTCAACATTATTATTCATAGCAATTAGTTAAATACGTGAATTGATAACTGACTGAAAATAACATTTATTTTGGCATAAACAGATTTGATCAGGGCTGGTTTGTTTTTTGTGAATAAAATGCAAAGTATTTATTACAGTTTTTAAGCTATTTCTATCTTGAACAAGCAACAAATTCAAGTAAATTAGTATCAAACTAAGCGATTTTTTTTTCTCTTTCAATTGATACCACTATTACTTCAAGCGGCAAGTAGGAATCTGCATATAAGTAGTATACGATAGGTAGTTGGGCTACATAATCACAATGTTCTGGTATTATTATCTGAACGTATTTTAGTTTTTACCGATAAACTTATTTAATATTTTAAATAAATAATACATATTATTTGAAAATGAAGCTACTGGTACGAACTTTCGACATTGACCAATATATTATTTATTGTAGAAATGTCTACAAAATTAAAATACAGCTTAGTAATGATATGCTGACCTAAAAATTATTGAAGCATACATCTTTCGTACCAAATTAAATTGCAGAAAAGTCAAAGTAAAATTTATTAATAGTAGGTATATTGTGTTATAAGTGCTTTTAGAACGTGTTACATAGAATATTTTTTCTACAACTGCAAGGCGACCTTGCGCTGGCTTTTACATGCAAAGTTGACGTTTTTCCAGAAGTGAGCGTCAACGTATTTTGTCGCTTGCTAATTGTAGGGCAAACATTGATAAAGATCAGAATTTAAAAATAAAATTATTAACAAATATAAATGTTAACATACAATTGGTAAAGTGTCATGGCTAATTTGGATTTCGAATTATATAATAATGGTAGAGCATTTTGAAAGTCAAAGCTGTTCTCCCAAGTATAAATGATTTATGTTAATCTTAACGCTTAACGAACAGATTCAGCAAATACTCCTCTCATAAATGAGCGCTAAATTTAATTATAATATTGCTATTGGTAAGCCGGTACAACGTGTAAAACAAGTTTCTGCAATCTAGGCCCCTACCAGTAATTTGATTTCTGTATCTGTTTATTCAACGTAGTAGAGTAGCCTATGTGAAGTATGCCACTATGGATGGCATAGAAAAACTAATTGATATCCTTCTTTAATTACCGTTACGATATACATTTACATTCTGTTTAACTCTTACTAAACAGAGTATTGTTTTCAGCATATAATTACCAACAAAAGACAGCAAGCGGAGCTTCAAAATTATATGCATAATATTCCCGTTCACACTAAGACATTACTTAAATGGAACTGCAGGATACGCAGCTAGAAAAGATGACAGAAATAGTTTAAGACTGGCATTTACTTAAAATAAAATTCTATTTGAAGTATGCAAAGTTGCATAACTACTAAAAATAAGACTAATTGTGTATGACTCGAGACTCGAGAAAGATTAAGAACTGGAAAGTTAACGGGATTAAAATGTTTCTTGGTACTAAAATCCAAATCGTTTGCGTTGGAATTTGTTTCACATTTTAAATATTGCATTGCCTTCGGATTCTCATACAATTCATTTAGATATTTACAATATGTAGTTACATATTTTCTCGTCTAAATGAATATTTAATTAGTTTTTAAATAGTCTAACGAGGGGGGGGGGGGGAGACTAAACGACATGTTCAAGCGAAAAACAAATTCTTCAGTAGAATTTCCCGCCGGATTTAAATTTCGAGTTAATTCGAAATTGTTATTCGTTAATGAAATTTTATTGTATTTCATTTGGAAGTGTACTACATTTCTTCATTCAAAATCGATAATAAATGTAGTACTTTTATCATTAGCAACATTTTTATCCCTAGCAACGGCGATTCGTTTTACATTTGGCAATACTGAAGTGTGATGTTGGTGACACTGTAAGTCTATGTCAAATTCGAGGTTAGTAGGTTAGGTTTTTCGTCAGTTTTGACATAGATTGACGCAAAACTTAACCTGCTAACCTCGAATTTGACATAGACTTACAGTGTCACCAACAACACACTTCAGTACTGCCAAACGCATAACATCAACTGGAGCTGCTTATTGTGCTTTAGTACATAGGAATGAGTTATATTTTGACAGTTAGTGTCACTTGTATGGAAAATTTTAATATTTTACATTCCTTATGAAATGCGATAAAATAGTATACTCAACACGTTAGAAAAGTGCTTTTTCTGAACTCGTATCGCCGTTTAAGAACTCGCTAACGCTCGTACTCAAACACGTCATACTTGTTCAGAAAAACATTACTTTTCTCAACTTGTAGAGTAATATACTATTTGTTTTGTCATGTAGGAATTGTATGCACCGATGGAAGTTACGCGTGTTTGGAAGAAATCACTTCTGCATGAAGTATTCCATCAATATCGAGTCGGACACTTTTCAAAGACCAGGAAATGATAGAAGCAGGAAAATAAGCTGGCGAACTTGATGACAATGGGATACCAATAATTACTGTTGCTGCTGATGGCGCATGGTCAAAACGATCTTACAAATCGAAGTACTATAACGCCTTGTCGGGTGTAGGCGCTATTATTGGTTGACGAACTAAACAAATTTTGTATGTTGGCATAAAAAATAAATATTGCCGAATATGTCAGTAAGAAGAAAAATTACAAACAGCAATTGAGCACACCTGCTTCAAAAATTGGCATGTTTCTACAACTGCTATGGAAGCTGCAATAATCGTAGATGGGTTCAAGACATCTATTGACGGAAAACTAATAGGAGACGGCGATAGCAGCATTATGCGAAAAATTAATGATGCTGCTCCTTATGGACCACAATTTATAATTCAGAAGATAGAGTGCAAAAACCACTTCATTAGAAATTTAGGCAATGAAATCAAAGAAGCAGCTAAAAAACCAAAATTGGCTTCTTTCATCAAATCACACTTATTAAAAAGTCAGTTACGTTTTCGTTATGAGGTGACTAAAGCAGTCGAGTACAGAAAAAATCAACCGATTCGTACAAAACAAAAAAACTCACTACTCAAATCTGACATCTTAAACGGTTACAAACATATTTTTGGTGAACACTCTGATTGTGCTAACTATTTCTGTAACTAGCTGAAACCCGCGGCATATGCCGCATTTAAAATGTACAACGAATTTAATAACTTTTGTTGCACTAAAGAAAGTTTTAAAAGCACGCTAGAGATTGGCAGTAAGGAAAAGTTCCAAAAAAAAATTTTCAAATGGAAAGTCTCTGGAAAGGAAACGCTCGCCTCTGGAAGGCGTCCTAATTAATACGACGTTGTTGGAACGCAGTAACAAAAATGGCGGAAAGAATTAATGCTCTTATGAGATTATATGTGAGAATTATTTGCGCCACCAAAATAATTTTCAGCTGCCTGCAATCTGTGATTCTTTTCAGGTTTAAGCCGTTGAGGCGTTGAGCGTCATAAAAATATAAATGTGGTAACTCAAGTCTCCAGTTACGCCGTTACTGTTATTGTTAAATAACTCGATTAATTATTATTTCTTTGTCATTTTAAACTGCCATTATTATTATTATCTCTATAATAGTTTCCATAAGTAACTGTTTATAATGTTTATATGCTAGCGAGTTAATTTTCTTCTTAAATCGCTAGTGAATTAATAGTAGATTGTTCTACAAGTTAAAAAAAGTGAGAATTTTCCAGCGAATGTAAAAGTTTTACGTGAGCATGGAAGAATGACGCTGTAGCCCGCGCGCATTTAAAGTTTTGCGTGTTAGATAGATATACTTTATTTGTGACATTACAAAAAAAAATTCTTTTACACACGTCTACTATATGGCAAATGCTACACCAAATACATACAATATACAGTCTGGTCCATTAAGTGTGCAACAAATGAGACACTTTTTTATTTGTTGTACAATCGAAATTTAAATACGGCCACAAGTTAGTGCATGTTCGATAATCATATCAGATGCCCTTCGAATGGCTTCAAGTCAAACAATATACAGGGCAGGACAAAAATATGAAATTCATTCAAGAATAAAATTACCTTACTTCAAAAAATATTGCAAAATATTATTGAGAAAAGTTGTTTAGAATCAAAAGTTATGCTCAAATACAAAGTCATGGCCTCCTATTCAAATTTTGATTTTTTTTTTGTAAAATTTTGTATTATCCCCGTATGATACATATTTTTATTATTCTGATTTTATTACGAGTTTTTTCATATGTAAATTATCATTAGTAAAGCATTTGCCTTGTTAAAAAGAATATTTACGAAATTCTAAAGTTCTGTTAAATATCGTTGCAACAAACATGAAGTGGACGATTACCTAAAAAAATATAAATCCAAGTAAATTTTAAAAATACGCTTCAAGTTGCTTAAAGTTATTTAAAAGTGATGTGGTTGTGGCTACTTTAAATACATATAAAATCAGAATAATAAAAATATGTATCATACGGGGGTGATACAAGATTTTCCAAAAAAGTATCAAAATTCGAATAGGAGGCCGTAACTTTGCATTTGAGCGTAACTTTTGATTCTAAACAACTTTTCTCAATAAAATTTTGCTATATTTTTTTAAATAAGGTAACTTTATTCTTGAACGAATTTCATATTTTTTGTCCTGCCCTGTATATTGTTTGACGTGAAGCCATTATAAGGGCATCTAATATGGTTATCGAACATGCACAAACTTTTGGCGGTATTTAAATTTCGATTGTACAACTAATAAAAAAAATTCCCATTTGTTGCACACTTAATGGACCACACTGTATACAGTTCACATTTAATTATATATATTTATTTCTAATTCAGTACGTAAAACATGCTTAGAGGCACATTTTTGATAACGGTGATAAAACTTAGATTAAATTTAGATTTTAGTTTATTGGCATACATGTTTAACGTCAGCCTACAAACAATTTCCAGAATATTTTATACCACATTGAATATTATGTATCATCGGATGAAAATTTTTATTATTTGGCCTGAACGAGATCAGGTGATTAAATCAATGCCAGAATGCTTCAAGGTAGCATTTGGCAACAAGATTTCAGTAATAATCGATTGTTTTGAGATGCGTCTACTCGCCAGTCGTGCAAACCCTTCTTTTTGGAGAACAACTTACCAACATTTCCATCTATAATGATTTTCAAATTAGCAGTATTTGCGCAGCAACATGTGCATTATTTTTCAACGAGTAACAATACTCATCAATATCCCACCAGACATGGTGACCTGTTAGCCATACCTATGCGTCGGACTGCTGAATTTAAAAAGTCCCCCATATATAATTGTATTAAAATCTACAATTCGCTACCGATATATGTACAGTGTGTCCCCAGATTGAGTTCACTATAGGTATAATCGACAAAAAAATTTACAATTTTATTTTAATGTTTTGGGATCCCGCCCTGCTTGGTCTGAAAACAATTTTAAGCAGAGTTTTAATTTTTAGAAGTTAAGTCGGCCATGAAAAATGTGAAAAAAACTATTTTCTATTTAGGTAAACTACCCTTTTTGTTCATGATACGGCAAAATTTCGTTAAGAAAAGTTGTTTAGAATGATAGTTTATGGCCCTATAAAAAATTTCAGAAAGATCTGTCGACTTAGAAAAAACCGTTTATTTTAGATAATTGTATTTAATTTTCAGGTAAACTATCCTTTCTGGTCATGATACGGCAAAATTTTATTAAGAAAAGTTGTTCAGAATAAAAACGTATGGCCTTGTACCAAATTTCAAAGAGATCTGTCGACTTAGATTAAACCGTTATTTTTTAGATTAAACAAATTGCATTTATTAAAAATGACGGTTCTTTCTGAAATTTTGTATAGGGCCACAACTTCTCATTATGAACAACTTTTCTTAATACAATTGTTCCGTATCATGAACAAAAAAAGTAGTTTACCTGAAAATAAAATACAATTATCTAAAAAATAGTGTTTTCTAAGTCAACAGATCTTTCTGAAATTTTGCATAGGGTCGTAATTTATCATTCTAAACAACTTTTCTAAATAAAATTTTGCCGTATCATGAACAAAAAGGGTAGTTTACCTGAAAATAAAATAGTTTTCGCTTCCCTGCCAAGGTCTACTTGTTTTTCAAAAACTGAAATTATTCTTAAAATTCTTTTCAAACCAAGCCGGACCGAATCCCAGAACCTTATAATAAAATTCAAAACTTTTTAGTCCATCTCACCTCTTGTAACATCAATCCTGGGACACACTATTGTATTTTCTTTTCAGGTAAACTACCCTTTTTGTTTATAATACGGTAAAATTTTACTAAGAAGAGTTGTTCAGAATGGGAAATTATGGCCCCATACAAAATTTCAGGAAGTTCTACCTACTTAAATCAAACCGTAATTTTTAATAAATAGGTACTACAATTTTAACGGTTTAATTTAAGTAGGTAGATCTTCCTGAAATTTTGTATAGAGCCATAATTTATCATTCTGAACAACTTTTCTTGGTAAAATTTTGCCGTATCATAAACAGAAAGGGTAATTTACCTGAAAAGAAAATAGTTTTTGCTTCACTGTCAAGGCCAACTTGTGTTTTCAAAAACTGTAAATATTTTTAAAATTCTCTTCAGACCAAGCAGGGCGGAATCCCAAAACATTTAAATAAAATTGTAAAATTTTTTGTCAATTATACCTATAGTGAACTCAATCCGGGGACACACTGTATATTAAATCATATAAAATCGATAAATTTAACTTAAATCCATTTTAATTAAAAAGTGTTTTTATGACTACAACAATATTGTACTACATTAGGTATTACTTTTATCTGACAATGTCCATATCACTTTTGTAGTTGATCTGTTGACAATAAACGATACTTACTTACTTAAGGATCTAACGTTAATACTATTTACCACCATTTATTATATAATGTAGAATTATTTGATTATCTTTTTCTGCATGTGGCCAATTAATAAAAAGCAAAATTAGAATATCACATAGCAAAAATTATTAAATAGTACCTATACGATAAGAAACATAAGGATATTTCGAAACTATGTAAGCTACATTAACAATCAATAAAATTACACATGCTGTCTACACAACATAAAAGAATAATTAATGTCTAAATTAAGTAAGAAAAATAATTTTAATGCATAAAGTATAAAGGATATTTAGAAGCTATTTAATGTACATAAACAATCAAAATATTTACACAAAATAATTGTATTTATATTTACAGAGTTCACATAACCACTTTCCTTTAGGATTTTTTTTTAATTGTAGGCATGCTGAATGGTACAATTTTATTCTACATTTTCTGTCAGAACATTTACCCATTTGTTCGCCGTCGTCTGGTTTCCTACAGTGACACCATAGCTGCAATCCATAATCAAAATAGGTACATAACATTGTAACATATAATTCACAAAAATACAAACCTCTTCATCATCGGTGCCTATTACAATGTCACTGGAAATTGAACCAACACCTATAGCTCGCATGTCCATGGGGATGTCATCTGAACTTGGACCAGCACTCGTAGATGGCATATCCATCCGGAGATGCCCCAATCTGTGGGTACTGTCGGTTTAGACATAGACCTATTGTTTGCTACCAAAATGTATGTGGGTTTTCTCCGTCTTATTAGTGTAAGCTTGTAGGGCTTTCTTTTCATGTTCACAACCATAAACTGTAGCCGTCGTCTTAAAGCGAGTTGCTAAGGGATAACATACTGAACGTATCAAGGACAGGGATGGTTTTTCCAGTTTTGTTCTGTGAACGCCTTTAAATTTTGAAGCCGTAATTCGACCAGCTCTATATTGGTACCACGCAGCAGAATTTGCTTGCTTATTAGTATCATTTTCGAGTTTGCGGCATTCTTCGATGGACATGCTCATATCTAACTAGGAACCTAAAATACAACATTTTTAGCTGCTGTCGTCGTTGATCACATCGGTCATAAGTTGCCATAACAGCATAATTTACCTGTTGGGTTTTAGGAATTCGCAGGAGCGCACCGTGATTCGATTATCTTCTAGGAATTTCTTAACATCTTCATTACTAACTGTAGGTTAAACTTGAGTCAGAAATATAAAAGAACAATGCTCAACTTGCGTTTTTGTTTATTCAAAGTACGAGTTACTTCTTTCGCCCACTTGCATTCATGGATGGCTTTTTCTGCATGAAGTTTTTTGATTTGCTGCTGTCGTCGTTGCCGCTATGATTTATCAGCTTGTTTCATTTTACTGGGCGAAGAGGCCAAGCATAAAAATTTGCAGAAATATAGGTTATGTAGCGTTAACGTTGGCGTCGCTTTTACACTATGCTAGAAATGTACTGCTTGAATTTCGTTGCTTGGTTGCTTGGCAGCGTTCAGTAAGCAGATATGAAAATTAACCAAAGTGGACTTGCCTTCGAAGCTGAGTCAATAGTTTTAAAAAACACAAGAAATAGGCATAATAAATAATTGTTTTCTGTGATAATATCGCTATTAAAAGTTAAGGGAAGTTTGTTTACAAAAACCCGAAAATAGAAATGGTGGAATGCAACCGTGGTACTTTTAGTTGTGTAAACACGGCTTTTAGTCTTCTGCATTATTATAAGTGATGGTTGAAAAGAAAATGAAGAAAACATATACCCCGAATTTACATCAAGTCGAATTCATGAAGATATTGTCAATGCGGTTAATAGGGTAGCCATGCATGCGAACAGCTTAATAGAAGATGTTGACACTAATATTGTGGAAACGTTCAACTCCGTTGTTGCAAAATATGTAGCGGGAAAAAGAATAAATTATTCGCAACGAGGGTCTTATACAGCACGATGTGGAGCTGCAACTACCTCTTTGAATAATAGCGGGGAGTTAAATTATAAAGTGCAGAAATTATTAGCTGCGTGTAGTCCAGGAAAGTATATAAAATGCTATAGAAATTTTTTATTCGAAATTTGAACTACAAAAGACGTGCAAAAGCCCAAGGAACGAGGCCAAAAAAATTATTCCATGCTGTAGATTATGATGGTGATTACGGAGAAAATTCCAATGTTGAAGATATGGAGACTGCGACGTATTTAGAAAAAGAAGCAAAATTCCTTGAGCTATTGAAAAATGAAGCCCCATCAGAAATACAAAAATCTGGTATGATACACTCACACAACTTCCTTTTACAGTGATCTTATAATAGGTCAAAAATTTCATTTTTAATTTTTAAAAATTTTTAAAAATTTTTTAAAAATTTTCAAATTTTTCAAAAATTACAAATTCTACAAAAACGGTACAACATAGAGCGTTAGTTGAAGAGACAAATTTTCTCTAGAATTTTAAGGTGAATTCGAAAATGTAATAATATACCGGGTGTTTTATTTCAAATAGGAGTTAATAAAAAAAATTGAAAAAAAAACAAAAGAAACCCACTTTAGAAGTATTCAACTGGAAAATCACTTATCTCACATCAATACACATTAAAAATGTAATAAAAATGTAAAGTTTAAAAAAAATCGTTAGAGCCGTTTTTGAAAATATCGAAAAAAACTGAAAAATCACAAGAGTAAACACCGACTTCCGGTTATGGAATTTTCTTCAAAAGCTTGCTGTCTCATCTACATAGTACACAAAACTTATATGTGAAGTTTCAATGCCATACCTCTTTTCGTTTTTGAGATATTCTGTTCACAGACAGACACACACACACAGACAGACAGACAGACACACAGACAGACAGACAGACCAATGAAAAAATAGTATATTAAAGTATGAGTGGATAACAAGGTCTTTAAAACACGCGCGAGTTTTCGAGCACGACAGCGTAGCCGGAGTGCTCGAAATAGAGCAAGTGTTTTAAAGACCAGTTATTCACGAATACTTTACGCTATTTTTTATTATACCTCCAATACTGGAAATAAATTACGCACTAAAAACTTAGAAATAATTTTTGCCGTGATAAATTGAAAGGTCATAATAATATTGCTACTATAGTTACGAGAACTATTTACGTTTTTGTCGCGTCCATGTCCGTTGTTGCATTCAGTCATTTCCTTGACAACCTTTAAAGCTCAGCGAGCTTTAATCGCCTGTATTCGCACGCTCAGGCATGCTTTAAACGGCGATTCTGATGCAGGTATAATAAAAAATATGTTTTTTAGGATCAGGGGACTCTAAAACGTGAAGATCTGTTGAAAACTCAATTTCGAATTTTTGGGGTGAATCCAATACTTCCTTTATTGTAAAAGGAAGTAAAAATTAACTGTAGGCCAAAGAAACAACTTTTTATGGAAGACGATGAGGGTCAAACGATTAACTGAATCCAATTTTGGTAAAGTTGTAAAACTAAAGAAAATCACTTCCACAGCGAACACTGGAAAGGCTCTTCTTTATCAAGAATTTTTTGGATCTTTGGCAACTCAATACGGCATACAAAACGAAAGCAGAGCAATTGCCGAATTTCAAGAAATTTCTGAATTAGAAGTAACAAGTTGTGGGCTTTTTGTAGACCCAAAATATCCGTTTTTAGCTGCATCTCCTGATGGATTAGTAGGTAATGACGCCATTATTGAAGTAAAATGCCCTTATAATTCAAGATTGTCAACACGAAAAGAAGCAAGTGAAAATGGTGTTATAAAATTTTTTACAATTGATGGCGGCGGTGGCCTTTAATTAAAGAAAAATGTCAATTACATGCACCAAGTACAAGGTCAGTTGAACATTACCAATAAAAATAAGTGTTACTTTGTTATACGGACGCTAAGAGACTTGTTTTATCAAATTAGATACAAGGATGAACATTTCTGGGAAAGCCAAGTTCCCAAACTTATCACTTTTTATAAATATACACTTTTGCCTGAATTAATCGATCCCCGTAAAATTAGAGGCCAGGAATTGCGTCAGATATATATTTGAAAATTGTGGGGTTTACCGATATTACATATTTTTCTTAGTAATTGTTTCAGTTTTGCATGTTTTCTAGTTTATCTGTACCTATTTGTTTTATATTCTTACTTATTAACTACCTATAATATTTTAAAGGTGCTGTATGACATATATTTACCTACTTAATTAAAGTTAATTTTTACATTTTAAATTACACTATAGCTATATTTTTACTAATTCTAAAACTTGTTACACACAAATTCACTTATAATGTAAATTAGTTAAACGACTGAAATAGCTGAAAAATAACAGTTTTTGATAAAGAATTACAAGAAATAACAGTGTTTTTCCGAATTAGAAAATATATTTTCAAACTATAATTTAGGGAAAACTAAATAAAACCACATCCACAGCGAACAGAGTAAATGCTCTTCTTTAGCAAGAATTGTTTGGATCTTTGGCAACTCAGTACGCCACACCAAAGCCATCTAATACCTAGTAGAAGGTTATAATCTGTCGTAATCCTCTTGTATTGTCTGCTAATTGAAGTTTGTTATTTGTGTTGCTTACTACACTACACTACACTGCTAAATTATATAGATTTTTCTAAAATCTTAGTTTTATTATTGCCGAAACAATTTGCATTTTTGAAAAAATCTCATGTGACGTTTGAAACAGAGTATTTTTTAGCTATCTATTGACGTGGAGATTTTTTCCATATTGGTATTTTTCCAAATATTATTTGAAAATTTTAAATTAAAATAGAGTTGTACGTTTTTTTAATGCTTAAAAGTTATTTTGCCAAAATTTAAAAAAATCTCTGTCAATAGACAGACAAAATATAAATGATTAGAAGAAAAATCGACCGCCTTTCCTACTTTAAAATTGGCTCTCCAAAAGTTAAACAAAGTGTGCATGATATGGGGTATATTTCAAGGTGTAAACTCCAGCGTGAAGTACAGACGAAAAAGCATCTTACTTCCGCATTGAAAGTGTTTGAGGGGCCTGGACACACGGCCCACTGGTCACAACGTCCACCACCTAGTATGGCCGCCATGTTGGACACAACGTCCACTTTTAAATTTGGTCATAACGTCCACCCTGGTCACAACGTCCACCGCCACAACGCCCACTCTGGTCACAACGTCCACCTTCGCATTTGGTCACAACGTCCACCTTGGACACAACGTCCACCGCCATAACGCCCACTGTGGTCACAACGTCCACCGACGCCTCTTGAGAATAACAGTTTACGGCGTCGGTCGTAACGTCCACTCTGGACACAACGTCCACCGCCATATCGCCCACTCTGGTCACAACGTCCACTTTCAAATTTGGTCACAACGTCCACCTTGGACACAACGTCTACCGCCATAACGCCCACTCTGGTCACAACGTCCACCTTCGCATTTGGTCATAACGTCCACCTTGGACACAACCTCCACCGCCATATCGCCCACTCTGGTCACAACGTCCACTTTCAAATTTGGTCACAACGTCCACCTTGGACACAACGTCCACCGCCATAACGCCCACTCTGGTCACAACGTCCACCTTCGCATTTGGTCATAACGTCCACCTTGGACACAACGCCCACTTTTGTTTTACTGGTTATTTAGTAATGAATTTTTAACTGCCTTCGTTAATGCTTTTTGGGTGGACTAATGTTTTTTAGAATTTTAAAAAATATTTGTTTTAGGCTATTTTATGTATTTTTTAATCAATGTATAGTTTCAACTATTTCTTTCCCGTGTCTCTCTTTTCTGTTGGTTTTTGTCTAGTGTATGTATTTCCTGCTCATTTCTCATATAAATTGGTATACGAAGCATAAGGGTCATACCGGGTGTCTTAAAATGAATTACATCTAGTATGCTTTGAATTTCCCATAATGCAATCTAAAATTTTACTTGAAATTGGCAAGACTGTAAGTCTATGTGAAATTCGAGGTTAGAAGGTTAGGTTTTGTGTCAGTTTGTGTCAAAAGTGACGCAAAACCTAACCTACTAACCTCGAATTTCAAAGCATACTAGATGTAATTCATTTTAAGACACCCTATATTATAACACTAAATATACCTAAAGATTCATTGGTTTGCGTTACACCTCATTCGAAAAAAAATGTCCTTATTGTACCAGTAGGTAAGTATTTACAAGTCCCTAAAAATAAAAGAGAAGGTTGACGTCACTGAAAAAACGTGGTTTTACGTGTTATCATTAGGAATATAACAAGGGCGATTCATACCGATAATTTTGCACACACCAAGGGTCGAGTGCTGGTTGTAATGAAAACTGCCCCGACAGCAGTTTTCTAAGAGCAATCAGCACGATGACTCTTGGGATGAGTACTCCTAGGAAGTGTCAAGTCGAAATGTTTATTTAATATTATTTTTCCATACAAAATTGGAACCCCCATTTTACCCCTTTAGGGGTTGAATTTCGAAATATCCTTCCTTCTTCCTTGTATACATCATAAAGGGAACCTCTGCAAAATTTCAGTTTTCTAGGTCTGAATATTAAAAGCAGGAAAAGGATTTCTGAAAATGTTTACGAATTGCAGGAAATTGAAGTACCGGGTGATTATAAAGTCTCGATCCATTGCTAATTTGTACTTACTTTTAAGTTGCCAGTTTGCATTTATTTTCGGCCTAATTCATTTCGTAATCGAATATTTCAATTTGGTTCGTTTGCCAACACATTTTTTGCGTGCATGCAGTTAGACGGGCTTAAAAATGCAGTCAGTGCAGTGGTTTTCTGGGAATTCCTAAAAAACTCGGGTATCCCCTTGAATTATTTTGATTAACTAACACACACGCAGAAAGCTCGGTCACTCCTCGTTTTGTATGATTTTAATTCAAAATACAAACAAGAGCAATACGACAGATCTGGGGATAGTTATACGCCTATCATCCTTTGTGTCAGAGACTATAATGAATGAAAATATAAAAACAATTAATTAATTTGTAAAGCTTGTATTAAGATGGTAAGAGTTTACAAACTTCTGTAAAATTATTTAAGTACTAAAATTCTAGATTTAGTGCGACAAAAAATAGGCCATTCCACATGTAAAAACCACTTTGCATCAAAAACAATTAAAGAAGTATAAAAATTAGCCAAAACAACAGACAATTGTGACTTCGTTTGCATCTACTTCAGGGCACAAGCACAGTTTAATTTCGATCTTTGTAAAACCTAACATACCACTGAAAAAATGACAAAATAGTTCCTTCAAAATGTTCCTGGCTAAATATTTTCACATGCCCGTTCCCGATCAAAGCACCTTGCGAAAAAAGTTTTTGTTAATAATTTCAAAGATGCTGTTTGTGCAGTACCTGGGCGAATTGGTCAAATAGTTCTTTCTAAATGTAAGAAGGTTTTTTTCCAAAAAAGAAGGCCATAAAATATCCACAATTTTGGCAGGCGAAATTGCAGAAGACTTTGAGATTGATCCGACTATTGTAGTAAATTTAAAATATGCTTCAATAACTAATGTTGACATAGAAAGAAGTTTTTCTTTACATATAAGAACATTTCAAGTGAAAGGCGACTAAATTTAACAATGGAGCATTTAGAACAATATTTAATAACTAATAGTTTTCTGAAAGACCAATTTTTTAGTGCCCAAGTTTTCTATTTTATTTTTTGTGTTACATTTACAGTTTTTCTATGAATTGTGTTTGCATTTGATATTTTTAGTGTCACATTACATGCTTGTTCTTCAGAATTACTGTTATTAGTTAAATGAATGAATAGTCTTTTTTTCATTTATGACGTTTTTTATAATAAAGCTTTTTTGTAAGAGTTTGCGCCTTTTTGCTTAAGTTAACGCTTTTTTAAACGTTTTTGAGGCTTTTTTAATAGCTTAACTCGTACTACTCACTCGTTTGTAACTTATACACACGTATATTAATGATCCTCTTATCCCACTTGTATAGTAAATAACTATTAAAATAATGTGAAATATATTCGACTAAACTTTTCAACAGAAGGCATGTAAAAATCCAGTTTTCCTGCGAATCTGTTGCTCAGGCTGCACATTCGGTATATCGCTGAATTTAGTAGAATATTTGTTTTAGGGCGGGATAAATAAAATATTAATTTATGTATTATATGTGTCTTTATTGTTCTTGAACTAGCTTTGGCTAGTTTGAGAACAATAAAGAATGTAGCGGCACAGATGTACATACTTCTTCTTTGATCACTCTGCATGTCTGATGTTGATTATAACTCCAATCACTGTCAATGTAAATACATAGTAGATCTATAAATAATAGTCTTCTTAATGAAATACTATACACAAATAGATATACACAATAGATTAAAGAATCAATATTAAAGAACTTTTTTAGCGGTTATGTAATTTATTTACATATTTTTTTTATATTACACAATGAGATCATATTAATAACGAATATCACAGATCATTATGCTACACTATCAACTGTTTCTGTTAGGAAAGGAGGAAGCATTGAAGGTAACACACAGGCAAATAGGACTATTAAAATCTTTGACAAGGATAACTGGATAAGTATATTGAACATGTTACTCTAGTTAGTTTTGGTCAGTTGTGTTCTGAACCAAATCATTATTTAGCAACTGAAAAATATATCGTTTATTAAATAACTAAAAATCGATTATTAAAAGACGAAACAGTTAAAACAAATTAAAAAAAAAAACCGAAAAAATGGATTACGAAAAAAAATATCAATGCAATATATGTTATGCACAAATTAAAGCAAAAGGTTTTAAAAATCTCAAGGACGTTGACTTAAAATACTACATTACGCAACTAGTTTAGAACAGTGATGTTTTATTGAACAAGTATGGCTGGTTTGAGTAGGAGCATCAGCGAACAACGAGCAATAAAATCGCTTTTCTAAGGTGTTCCGTATATTTTATCGCATTTGATAAAAAATGTGAAATATTATATTATAAAAGTGACACTAAATGTCTAAACATAACCAAGCTAAGCAGAACTACTTTCTATGCACTGAAGCACATCAGCAGCTCCAGTAGATGTTATGCGTTTGGCAGCAAGGTCCATAAATATAGCAAACTTGGAAATACAGGTCATCCCATGTATTTCCACTATGCAGTGGGTACGAAAATATCGCCAAATGGCGGGAAATCTAAACCTTGAATTTTGAACCCAGAATTCTCTCCCTTTTTAGTCAGCGGGAAAACCAAATAAACGAAAACTAGGTCTTGAATGGTTAGAGCAGTTCAAAGATGCACATCCTGGTACACTCAAACCATCTAACCTTAATCTTTTAAATGATAAGCTGTGACGTTTCTCACTCTAATCGCGACGGCTTTGCCAAAAATTCATTGTTAGTGGGCACGAAAATGGCGGTTACTGAGATGACATATATTTCCACGCTTGCTATATTTAAGGACCTTGTTTGGCAGTACAGGGCTGTGTTCGACAATGTCCCACCATCGCACTGGTGTGTCGGTTAACTCTCTCATTCTCACAATAAAAAACAAGGATGTTCAACGGACCAGTGTGATCAGGCGTGATCACTGTAAGTTTTTGTCAAATTTGAGGTTAACAGGTCAAGTTTTGCGGCAGTCTGTGTCAAAAACTATAGACTGACAGTGCCAAACGTAAAACGAATCGCCGTTGCTATGCTGTAATGGTTGCTATGGTGAAAAATATCATGTTACTCAACGGTTTTTAATGTAGAAATGTAGTGCACTACTTTATGAAATTCGATAAACTTATAAAAATCACTACAAGATATTACCAACTTAAATAAAAACAGCTAAGTGTAATTATTATACTGAACAAGTAAGTACAACTTCTGATCCGAAAGGCCTCTGGAAAACTGCAAACTACAGTATGAATGTTCGTGCTTGTTTGTAAATCTACCATAAAACAAATATATCAAAATATGGTACACAACTCCAGAATGAAAAGGAAATCGCTGATGAATTCAATGGATATTTCAGTGAGGTAGATAAAGATATGGCTGATGTACCTACTTAGGGTAAAATAGTATATTACATACCGAGGTGGGAAGTGTTTCATTACTGTCGAGAGATTAGGTAGTTTACCGAGACGCGTAGCGTCGAGGTTAACTTTATCTCGAGACAGGGATGAAACTTTCCACCGTGGTATGTATACTATTTTACTTGCAATCATATAATTTTAAAAATAACTACAATTCAATTCTGAATAATAGATATCTTGATGTAGCTAATATTTTTGTTACCATGAAAGCAACCCACTCAATGTTTTGTTACCATGGAAACACCCCACTCTTCAGGTATGTAATAGTTTTCGGAGTATGTAATAATTTCCTGGCTAGTTTCAAGTAATCATCTAGTTCCCAGCTGTTGTTATGTCATGAAATTGACACATTACAATGTGATTGCGAATAAAATTAATTAAACAATCAATACATTAATAATAAAAATGTTTCCCCAGGTAATTCGACCTTATTTTTATCTCTAGTAACTAAGGAAGAAATAGATAATTTAATGAACACCACATCATCAGAAATAGAGAACTTGACTGACGAAAACTTAAAATCAATAAAAAGAAGAAAACAGTATTTTATCGAACCAATGCAGTTTGTATTAAATCAAGTCCTAAACACTGATATATTTCCAGATGTACTGAAAACTGCCATTGTACATTCCGTACAAATATTCAAAATAATAGGAAAGATGTTGTGGAAAATTATGGGCCAATATTATTGCTACCATCTCTAGCTAAAATAGTAGCAAAATTAATTAAAAAATGACTTATTGATTTTTTACAACGCACAAAGTAGTTTCATCTACACTGTTTGGCTAAAAAAGACGTTTACACTATCTAATTTCAAGAATTTACGCAAGTTATACAGTATAAAATCCTTTGACAGTGTATACCATGACTTTCTAATAAAGAAATTGGTGAAATGGCATAACTTCCTCACTTTAAATATTGAAAAAACTAAATGTATACCATTTATTTTATACAAAAATTTATTTTCTGAATATACTTGCGGTAAAATTCAAAATTCAACTGTCCAAATAAATTCGATAACGAACATAAAAGTATTTAGTAATAATAGTCCAGTCATTATAATATTTTAGGTTACAAAAGGTCATGAAGTTTTGAAACTTGGCAGGAATGTCGACCCATATGCCCTAACTATGGCTCTTAATTTGCGACCTCGGGAAGTCTTAATTTGCGACCTCGGGAAGTCGCCGCTCGCGCCGCCATCTTGGAAAAATGGCGCCCAAAAACAGTTTTTGGCGTTTAACTCCGTTCCTGTTAATCCTATGCAAAAAAGTTCTGATGATAAATTAAAGAGAATAAAATTTGCTGCTAAACAATACTAATAATATTTTTTTGTCAGATCGTTAGCTTTCGAGTTAAAGGGCTTAGACATTTTGAATTCGCAAAAAATCTGTATTTTCAACAGTTTTTTTACATTAACCACAAATTAACTTATCTATAGTTTGTTGTACAGAAACATTATTAAAACCAATACATATTGCAACTCGTTTCTACACCACCCATGAGGTAGAGTGCATCGGCGCGTTTTTTTACGTGGTTTCCCCAGTAGGCCTAATCCACAATCGAATTGATTACCTACTTGCTTTTCCGCAGCTTTGCACGTTGCGATAGTTTTGGCGCAAATGGTTTTTCAGAGTCACCAGCCTCTTCTTCTTCTCTTTCATTCTCCTCGTACATTTGTAAGGAGTCAAGAATATCTGCAGCCTCATTATCGTCCTCTTCGTCAGAATCTTCCACAATGTCAGGAATGTTTTCACAAGCTGCACCATTGCAATAGAAAAAGGGTGCCGAACATTTTAACCCGATCTTCCGACACCCGCATGCCGTCCCACAGCCTTTTTTACATCTGCAAGAAATTGACTGCAGAAGTATGTCGGGGGCTGGCTGTTGTGTTGTGCGAACAACATTAAGCCCTGTTCTTGTTTTCTGCCAACCGTATTCCTCCGGGTTTTTCGTAATGCCATTCCACATCTGAACTTGATGATATGTCCGTAGACAATGCTGACGTGCATAATCTTCTGTGGGAGGCAGGGAGGTAAGGTTAAATTTGTTTTTGGAAAGAGCCTTCACAAAACATTCGTATTGGAGGGAATCCAATGAGTCGTTTTCATGCGATGCACTTGAGCTGTAGCGAGAGCATTAACGTCTGTTTCTGGATGCTGAAAGATTTTAATAGTATTAGCCAACTTGTCGTTTTTTTTAAGCAGGTTGAAAAATTTGATTTTCCCCTGGTTGAACAGAGCACAGGTGGTATCGCAACCACTGAATGCATGGAGAAACTGAAAATTCTTCGCTACGGTATCCTTGTAGTTGAGGCTTTGCCCAGAAAATATCTGTTCCGCAATCTTTTCTCTGGCTGGTTTCCGCAAAAAAATATTGGCATGATCTCGTGCCCTTGCGGTTAACGGAACCAATAGATCTATGTCTTCCCCTACAACATAAACAAACGGATATGAAGAGAACATATCGAGCGCTGTTTGGACGATGAGCAAATCCGCATCCTCCACGGATTGCTTTACTGTATAACCATGCTCTTCAAACTTCTTCATTAACATAGGAATTAAACGCCTTTTGTTCGAATCGGTGGGCAGAAACTTTTCTTGCGAAACAGTGGAAATCATTGCTTCATCGAAAACGCTATCAGCGCAGGTTTGCGACCTGAAACATCGATGTCTTTCCTCGCTTTTCGTGCTCATGCTATCGAAGTTATCCGGATAACGGTCAAAAACTATACATGCGTTTGATCCTTAGTGCCGCTTAACGTATTCCACATAAAGTATACAAATTGTTCCGAACGAATCGTTGCGATGCCATACCACTCGGTGCAACAAAAATCCACCATCCAGAAATGAAAGCTTCGGCTCTGTTGTTCAGGTGGATCAATGGGCATGAATGCTTTGAACAAAGAAGATTTGGTTGGTACTCAGTAT
The DNA here is from genome assembly GCA_940337035.1 of Agriotes lineatus. Taxonomy (NCBI): domain Eukaryota; kingdom Metazoa; phylum Arthropoda; class Insecta; order Coleoptera; family Elateridae; genus Agriotes; species Agriotes lineatus. Next base: position 242,504 of record CALNHX010000535.1, read on the forward strand.
GGTCTCTCTTTATCTCGCGCAGATTTGAAAACGTACATGCGGTAGCGGTTTACATGCGTTCCAACGTGGAAATTAATATTCTTCGGCGGATACAAACAACTGGCATTGTGCATGTGTGTAAACGTAACCCAACGTTGTAAACATGACAGCATATGACGACATTTACCATAATATAACAAATATCGTAATATGCTGTCACTTTAACAACGTTGTTCCACCTTAACACAAGTCCAATGACCAACTTTCCGCATTGTCCATGTCGAGTAGATCCGCCCTATTGGGGGACTTTCATTGGAACAGTGCATGGTGTTGGGGTCCCACGTGTCATTGTATGTAATAGATATACTAGTAATTTTGTTAGGTAAAAATAGATAAAGTGAAAAAATTCGTGTGAAAACGCAGTTTTTTCGAGAATTCGAAATTTTCGCACTACTTCCCATCCCGCTAACTCGAAAACTATCAATCTGACGAGAAAATGTTATTAGTGTTGTTTTGTAGAAAATATTATCCTCTTTAATTTATAATCAGAACTTTTTTGCATAGGATTAACAGGAACGGAGTTATACCTCAAAAACTGTTTTTGGGCGCCATTTTTCCAAGATGGCTGCGCGAGCGGCGACCTCCCGAGGTCGCAAATTAAGAGCCATCGTTAGGGCATATGGGTCGACATTCCTGCCAAGTTTCAAAACTTCATGACCTTTTGTAAGCAAATCCGTTTTATTTCCTTTTAATGACTGGACTATAATTACAGATAACCATTTAAGATGGAAAAAATTGTTTTATTGGTTTTCTGACAACTTATGTTATTTATACATATAAAAAGTTAAGACGTAATTGTGTATGATGCAATATTGTTTTATTGGCTACTCTACCACACTTATTAATATTTTAAGTTGTGATTACACGTACAAATTGTTTAATTTCGACTCTGTCAACTGGACATAAATGCACACCAAGTGTCTTCGTCAGGCCTTTCAGAATATTGACAGCCCTACGAGGAATTCTTTAAACTCGCCTTATGAGATGTAAAATTTATAATAAAAAATATTATTATTTCTAAACTTCCCTATGTAGAAATGTTTTAAGAGTATATTTTACTATGTCGATTTGTAATGCTTCTAGAAAAATATGTCTCACTTTTAAAACTTAAAAATTATATCTACCAAACTGTATTGGGCAGAGCTTTAACGTTATCTAAAATTCAGATAGAAGCAGAAGCAATGCGGTCTTTGAATTAATTATGACGAGATATTAAACGATTTCACTGAATTAAAATCTAGACAAAAAACGATAATTTCTTTATTAGTTAGGTATTGTTTATTACTTGTAATTTATTTTCATTTTGTTACTTTTTACTTCCATCGTCTGAAAGACGAAGGAAGTATTGTAATCACGAAAAAATTACCTTCCGAGATTTCTTAAGGTTTCAGGGGCTCTAGATGACGAAAAACAGGTTTTCTTAATTGCGTCTGTCTGTTGGCGGTATAACTCAAAAACTATTTGTCGGAGGAAGATGATATTTTGCATACACATTATATATATATACCTGGAATGAAACCGGGAAAACATCAGACAAACATATACAAGGTGAGCACCTTAAAAAATAACACTTTGTTTATTTTTGCGTTTATTTTAAAATAGAAGGAAGTAATAATTTTCACATAGGTCAGGCTTTACACTTGTGGAAAATAGGACTCAACAGATACAGGATAATGTCACAAAAAGGGTCAAAACGTTTCAACAGTAAGACCTTTCCCTTAAATAGAAGCGCGCGTCGCACTCATTTCAATTAGGCTCAATGGCGCAGTTTGACTTTTCGATGCAGTCGATTGCTACGCAGGTGCGGTTACGATCGCTATGCAAATGCGGCGGGTTCAAACCCCAGCGGGATACATTTTTTAAAATTTGTAAATTGATCTAATTCGCGAGAGGGAAGTTCGGTGTAAACCCATTTAGATTTTTTAGTACTGTTCCTATTAAAATGACTGTTTTAAACAATTACATAGTACATTATACAGAAAAAAAGAGTAAAGCATGATTTTCTCGAAGTGTAAGTTTAAAGCCCAAGGGCGAAGCCCGCGTTCACTCCTGCCTCGTATATATTATTTTGTCCACGACCTATAGTAGAAACAATTATTTTCATAAAGCGTTCCAGTCAATTGGAATTATGCTGCAATATTTAGTAGGCTTTGAATTGTATTATAAGTAACAACATACATCTTATATATTTTTTATAATGAATATATGCTTTAAAATGAAAATTCTGCCACAATTTTTATAACCAATCTAGAAACTGATTTTTACTCCCAATCGTGGAAAAATATATGTATTTTCTTCAGCTGGCTTTTATCTTTATTTGCTTCGGGAATTCACGTGTAATATATTTTTGGTTAACTAACAGAGCTGCCTAATTTGTCAATGTCATTTAGAGACCCTAGGTAACATTAAGAAACTACATTACTATAAGCATTAAAATATTCTAAAGTATGTGGTAAAACACTAAAAGCAAATAGGGGATTTGTACTTAGTAGGACAGCACCGACAACCACGTTTTATTTTAGCGACGGTATCTGTTTCTCGTTTATAGTTACAAAACCAAAATTTGGAAATTTCTAAGTAAAACGTTGAAAATAAAAATATTTTTGACAGGGAAGGTTTGAATACTTTCCGATACAATAAGAAAACAGTTATTCATGTAAACCAACGAATCGTTATATTTAGTGTTATGACAGGACCATTATTCTTCGTATACCGATTTATATGATAAACGAGCTGGAAATACATACACTAGACAAAATCCAGCAGAAAATAGGAGCAACATCGTCAAGAATGGGGAGGAAATAGTTGAAACTATACATTGGTTCAAAAAATACATAAAATAGCCTAAAACCAACATTTTTTTAAATTCTAAAGAACATTAGTCCACTCAAAAAGCATTAACGAAGGCAGTTAAAAATTTATTAATAAATAACCAGTAAAACAAAAGTGGACGTTGAGTCCAAGGTGGACGTTATGACCAAATGCGAAGGTGGGCGTTGTGACCAGAGTGGGCGTTATGGCGGTGGACGTTGTGTCCAAAGTGGACGTTGTGACCAAATTTGAAAGTGGACGTTGTGACCAGAGTGGGCGATATGGCGGTGGACGTTGTGTCCAAGGTGGACGTTGTGACCAAATTTGAAAGTGGGCGTTGTGACCAGAGTGGGCGATATGGCGGTGGACGTTGTGTCCAAGGTGGGCGTTATGACTAAATGCGAAGGTGGACGTTGTGACCAGAGTGGGCGTTATGCCGGTGGACGTTGTGTCCAAGGTGGACGTTGTGACCAAATTTGAAAGTGGGCGTTGTGACCAGAGTGGGCGATATGGCGGTGGACGTTGTGTCCAAGGTGGGCGTTATGACTAAATGCGAAGGTGGACGTTGTGACCAGAGTGGGCGTTATGGCGGTGGACGTTGTGTCCAAGGTGGACGTTGTGACCAAATTTGAAAGTGGACGTTGTGACCAGAGTGGGCGATATGGCGGTGGACGTTGTGTCCAGGGTGGACGTTACGACCGACGCCGTAAACTGTTATTCTCAAGAGGCGTCGGTGGACGTTGTGACCAGAGTGGGCGTTATGGCGGTGGACGTTGTGTCCAAGGTGGACGTTATGGCCAAATGCGAAGGTGGACGTTGTGACCAGAGTGGGCGTTGTGGCGGTGGACGTTGTGACCAGGGTGGACGTTATGACCAAATTTAAAAGTGGACGTTGTGTCCAACATGGCGGCCATACTAGGTGGTGGACGTTGTGACCAGTGGGCGTTGTGTCCAAGACCCGTGTTTGATACAGTGCAATATTGCGTGAAACTATATTTAATCCGAATGGAATTAAATATGTCAGGTTCTGAATCGTTTCACGGATTTAGTCAATGATAACGGGCGTCTATTAAAAATTATCAAGTACTGGAGTACGTTAGTTAGGACCACATTAACCCATTCACCGTTTACAGTTTTTATATTCTCGAGTTATAGGTATATTGCATATCTTATCGTATCGATGGTAAAGCAAGATTTTAGAGAATGAAAATTCGTGTGATATCAACAAATTAGCTCTTGACGATAAAAATATGGTTTTCCAATTTTTAAGTCAGACGCGATATTAATACGTAGATAACTTCGTCGCACACTACGCCACCTCGCATATATTGCATTCGCGGATTACGACCGATATTTGAAACGGTACTTTTGTCAACATTTACAGTTAGTAATCAATTGGTAGACTATTCCTTAATCCTACTCAGGTCTTCCGTAAGAAAATTTTCAGCAGGCAGAGGATAGTTAAATATTTTGCTATCATATGCGAAGTAACTGGAGGATGAACAAGATGAGTCGTAAAACTGAAGCTTGGGAAACACTGCTTCGAACGGAATAAGAAAAAGAAAGGAAACTAATGTTTGCCTTTTCTGTTGCAGCTAACTCAACTGCAATGAGATTTCCTTTTTATTAACTGCAATTTGTAGCTTGGGAAAGCCCTTGTTACAATGAACCCAGAAGTCTGAACTCGATTTTTGGATTCATTGGAGCCAAGACCCTTTTTGTCTTGACACATTTGGCGAACGCATGCGTGTCAGCAACAATATATGATCGCGGCCATGGTTACACCATGATCGCGGCCATGATGGATTTCCTATGTAGGCTCATGGGGGATTGGATGACATCTCCCCTCTACTTTCTGAACGTCTGTGCCTCTCCGGGAACTTTTCACCTTATATTCTTTACATTTACACCATGCAAAGTCGTACAAATGGTTCCAAGGTTATTAACAGAAAACGTTGTCAAGAAATTGATTTTCACACCCTGTAGGTATTTCTATAAATTTCTGGACTAAGGTAGGTTTGGTTAAATCGTAGTATTTTGAGGTCAAAAATTCACTGCTGCTCTGTTTCCCATTCTCTATGAGACACCATGTATAAGAAAAACTAGAAAAACGGCACTGAAATACCGAGCATCACAAAAACATTAAATTTGTTGCACAATTTTAGTATAACTAATAATTCTACATAAAGTTATTTGGAATCTTCCTCTTCCTCTCCATAACTCTAATTAAGACATTATTGTGATTGTTTTTATTAAACACAAACACAACAGTCGTATTCGCTTGGAGACAAAAGCCAAGCGTGCTTTTTCCGAACATGTTCATTTGTCCCATGTAGCACAGGTGCTTTTGCCGATTCCGAGTTTGGCTTACCGAAGTCGAGCGAAGTTCCTAGCAAGCCTAGGAATAAAGAATAAAGTATTCTTTATTCGTAGTAGCAAGCGCATATTCCTGTATACCGTTTGTCAAAGTCAAATATGTATTGATATAACTAGTGTTCAGCTTTTGGGGTTTCAACCCGGTATGCATCCGGGTGGCTTCAAGTAACATAATATTATGCAAAAATTTGGTTACCGGAATAGTTTAGATTAGTAATTATAATTAACGTGTGCAAACAAATTTTGAATATCATTGGTTCATTTTCTATGAAATCGTTCTACAAAATCGTAATATATTAATAGCTATCTATGCAACAAGTGCTAAAAGTCGACGTTTATGTACGAGACATGAAAATTATGAAATTCAGCCTTCGGCTTCGTTTCATAATTTTCATGTATCGTGCATAAACGACTTTTAGCACGCGTTGCATACAATATTTAATCTACTGCCTTAATTTTACTGATATTAATCCATAAATATCGATTTAACAAAGATTTGCATCTACGACACTTCTAATTTATGTCATAATAAACAGTAGCCCATGCCGCGCGGGCAAATGTTTGCGAATGGCAGTAGTCAAGGTCAGTTACGAAATGTAATTAATACTCCACATCTGACTGTATTCATTACATAACGCTTTAATAATTATTTCAAAAACACTTTACCTGTAAAGCAAGAAGCAACTAGAATAACTTCACAACTTCACTTCCAGTTCGAAATTGTAGTTCTATAACCTCACTTCACTTTTAGCACATGGGCTAAAAGTAAACAGCTGATTTCTTTAACCACGGTAAACTATAAAACGTCACTTTTAGTGAAACAGGCAAGTGCTAAAAGGCCTACTTTTAGTAGTGGTCGTAGATAAAAATAATTAATTGGAGTAGAATTGGATATATTGTATTGTATGTATGTATCTTCGATAACCTCGTTTTTACCTTGCGGTGTAAAGGCTGGTGCTTTATGTGCTTGCATCTGGCGTTACAATGCTCAACTTGAACCGGATTCGGGATACAAAGCTGGAGCGCGCCTTATTGTGCTTGCACAGCAACCATTGTGTGAGGTGTCTGTGTGTGTTATGTTGACCTTGTTACTCTGTCTCTTAGGTCTGTGTTCCTGAGTAGAGCACAGTTAAAATTTGGTGCCCAACTGTGAATGGTCTCACCGAGCCCGGTTCAAATCACAAGGCTGCAGAAAAATCCGGCCCTCGCGGGATTCGAACCGAGGACTTGATTAATGCAAGGCAAGCGCTTACCCATCTGCGCTACCCGGCTTCTATATAAAGTATAAACATATGTAGAAACATAATTAATTAATAGCCCTATGGAAGGTTGCCGGAATTGGACCACTTTTTGATTTTTACCCATTTATAGACAGATAAATACATTTTATCTACGACCACCACTAAAAGTAGGCCTTTTAGCGCTAGCTTGTTTCACTAAAAGTTATGTTTTATAGTTTACCGTGGTTAAAGAAATCAGCTGTTTACTTTTAGCTCATGTGCTAAAAGTGAAGTGAGGTTATAAAACTATAATTTCGAACTGGAAGTGAAGTTGTAAAGTTATTCTAGTTGCTTCTTGCGTTACAGGTAAAGTGTTTTTGAAATAATTAAAGCGTTATGTAATGAATACAGTCAGATGTGGAGTATTAATACTTACATTTTGTAACTGACCCTGACTACTGTCATTCGCAAACATTCGCCTGTGTGCATTCGAAGTGTCGTAGATGCAAACCTTTGTTAAATCGATATTTATGGATTAATAACAGTAAAATTAAGGTCGTAGATAATAGCTATTTATGCAACAAGTGCTAAAAGTCGACTTTTATGCGCGAGACATGAAAATTATGAAACGAAGCCGAAGGCTGAGTTTCATAACATGTCTCGCGCATAAACGACTTTTAGCACGCGTTGCATACAATATTTTATCTACGACCTTAATTTTACAGTTATTAATCCATAAATATCGATTTAAGAAAGGTTGGCATCTGCGACGCTTTTAATTTATGTCATAATGAATAGTAGGCCTGCGCCGCGGTGGCGATTGTTTGGCCACGCCCGTGCTGTCAAAGTGAGTGACGAAATGTAATTATTGATACTCCACATATGACTGTATTCATTACATAACGCTTTAATTATTTCAAAAACGCTTTACCTGTAACGCAAGAAGCAACTAGAATAGCTTTACAACTTCACTTGCAGTTCGAAATTGTAGTTTTGAACCTTGCTTCACTTTTAGCACATGTGCTAAAAGTAAACAGCTGATTTCTTTAAACACGGTAAACTATAAAACGTCACTTTTAGTGAAACAGGCTAACGCTAAAAGGCCTACTTTTAGTAGTGGTCGTAGATAAAATATTGTATGCAACGAGTACTAAAAGTTGTTTATGCACGAAACATGTTATGAAACTCAGCCTTCGCCTTCGTTTCATAATTTTCATGTCTCGTTCATAAACGTCAACTTTTAGCACTTGTTGCATAAATAGCTATTCTTCAAAAGTTTATGTAAGAATGTTTTCTTACATGTGTTTTCTCTTTAAAGTACGAGTTGCGATATTACACAAGCCAGTTTGCTAGGAGAAAAATATTTATTACTAAACCCTTGCACATGGTCCATTTGAGGAAACGGGTTGTCACGAATGGACCATTTGGTTTCTCAATTGGAGCACCAATATTTACATAGTAAATACCATCAATTAAATCGAATATAACCGTTATTCAGAATTATTAAAGAAATAATAAAAAACAACACAAACATAGAACAATAGAGGTACAACCAAACAGACTTATTCATAATCATAACCCTCCGATTTCAGACAATAAAAGACAAAATAAAATGTTCCGGGGAGGCTCGCTTTACCACAAATAGCATGTACTTATTCAATTTTTCATGTCTTTTACACAAAATACTATACCAGGATTCATCAAAGTTTTCACCAGTGGTCTTACTTCCGGAAGTGGAAGGCCTTGTTTTGCCTTGTTTTAATTGTTTTTTTTTTCTTGAGCTCAGCTTATATGGGTTTGCAGTTAAAACGCTGGAATTTTATTCATATTATACAGGTGTAGGTAGTTTTAAAGTGGCGTTAGGCACGCGGTATGTTTTAGGACAGTGCACGCATTTGAACTGAGTTCGCCCTTTCGAAAAGAATTTACTGCCAAATTTAGTTCCCCACTTACCCATTTGTAATATTTCGTTTATAGCATTGTAAAAGAATGAAAAATGTATATAATTCCTGTAAGTTTTCCTCGATTGGACCGGTCCAATTGTAGAAACAGCACGTGATCCAATCGGGGAAACATGCACGTTTTCCACCCTAAATTACCCCATGTACCGAAAAAGTATAATAACCATGCAAATTAAGGGGAAAAGATACCCGATAATATTTGGACTTGAAACAATTATTTACTTGTTTATGAAAAACGTTTTTCGGAAATTGTTGGCAAGAGAAGTATTCAATGGGGCTGTACTTAATATATCTGCAATAAAAAGTCATTATTACCCATAGTTTAAGAGTTAGGTTTTTAGACGAGCACGCCCTTAGTTTAGATTCAATTAAATTCACCTTTACAACGTAGATAGAGAACAAGTTATTCTAGGGTATGACATATTTTATTAAGTAAAATCGGGATTCAGAACTGATAATCAAGACCCAAAACAAAAAAAAACAATAAAAAAGGTTTGTCAATAAAACTTGTTTTTTTATATTTGTGTACGTAAGTAATATTAAAAAGTTAGCATTTTGTTGACTAATCTAAGTTTTAAACTTCCAGGACTATTTAAGTATATAATAGGTAAGTACCTACTTCTAGAAAAGTTACACCTAAAAAATATTTTTCCGACAACCGTCAAAATCAAAGCTATCAATGCGCAAAGTTTGCCATTTTTTAACGTAGTAAAAAATAGGATATTTATTTAGGTTACCTTTGACGACCTGAAAAAATGCATTTTGCCCACTAAAGCGCCACACATTTTCGCGCACTACGCATCCAAATAATATTGATATTCTTGTTTGACGGTTGTAGAAAAAAAATTGTTTTTGTAAAATCGTATTAAAATAAGGTCATTTATGCATTAATTTGCGGGCGTAAATAGTGCCTTTTGCGCCCTAAGGCCTAAAAATAATTTGCGGGCGTAAATAATGCCTTTTGCGCCCTAAGGCCTAAAAAACCAGCATCACATTGGCAACCAACAACAATTTGATTTTTGAGAACGAATCGTGCCATTTATTTTTCAAAGCTTTATGGTGGATTTTACAAAAAATCTTGTTTGCATTTCGGGCGTGAACGGCGATTTTGGCCCTTTGGCGTTTTATAATCCCTCGGCCCTTCGGGCCTCTGGCTTATAATTCCCCCGCGGGCCAAAATCGCCTCCTTCACGCCCTTAATACAAAAATAGCTATTGTATTACGTGAGCGAAATGTTTTTGTGCGTTCGAATTACTTTCGCACGCTCTAAAATCATTAATTTCCCGCACTTAATACAAAAAATTAATTTTTTGCAAGTGCGCGAAGTGAGTGTTTTTGTGTAATTCGAACGCACAAAAACATTTCGCTCACGTAATACAAACCTACAACCGTCAAACAAAAATATCAATATTATTTCACGCCGTACTTCGCGAACATTTTTGGCGTTCCAGTGCACAAAATGCATTTTTTGACGTCGTCAATGGTAATGTGAAAAAATATCCCATTTTTTAACACGTTAAAAAACGGCAAACTTTGCGCATTGATAGCGATGCGCGAATGTCATCTCTTTTGACAGTTGTAGAAAAATAACATTTGTTCTACTCACACTCGAAAGTCGGTTTTTACGCCCTAGTTTTAGGAAACAAAACTGTCAATTTCCAATCAGCTGGAGCCAATTTTTATTAACTCTCGGCCGGAGCCAATATTTTTTACCTCCAGTATTTGTGTTTGTGTCACCAGTCACCATGGATATCACACCAAGGCTTCACAACGTTATGTTGATTTGGAAATTAGAAAAAATGTCACTACAGAAATCTAGAGCCACTACAATGATTTCCTAAAGCAAATTTTTTGAAATTTCGCGCTATAGAACATACGCTGGAAGAAAAAATCGCTAACACGTCGGGCATTAAATTCACACGCTGGAGGAAATGAATACCTTTGCTCCCTAGATATATAAATAGCTATTACACCTATGCGAGGACCAGATGTTGCTTGGGTTGTACGGCCTAAAAAACTATTGTTCCTTCGGATAAAGTGCAATTTTTATTTAAAATACGTCGAAATAATTTTTATATTTTTTATAATATGAAATTAATACACCTATGCAAAAGTTTACAAATATCGAGTATCTTGATGAAACCCTAATTTAATGTAAAAAGTAACTTATTGGTTTGAAGTAAACCGATCTTTGTGAAATTCATAATTTTATATTCTTAAAATGTTTTCTTTTTAATAACATAATACGAAGAGAAAACGTAGTGCTTTCTAAAAGATACGGAATATTTATAACTCCAAAATCCTTTTGCAATAATCAACTAAATTTCTTGGTATGTATGCTATAGGGGTCTACCAACATCCTTCATTGTAAATCAACAGTTATACAGAGAGGATTAGCTTGACCATCTGTGGGGTTATGCATTTCTTTTATATTTTCTGCTACGTAGTTTTTAACAAAATACGTAGGGTATATTTGCAGATGCTAATTGGGTTGCCTACAAACAGCTTACGAATTTTACTCGAGTAGCTTCTGCCCTTAAAGCAGTTCTTGTGCGCGTAAACGTGCTCTGCGGCTGTTCATTCAGTTTTCTGGTGCATGTAGTAAGGTTGTCAAGAAGAAAGAAATTATATTATCAAGTGCTTTCTATATAGTAATGCATAGTATACTTAAGCAAAAGAACAAACGGGATAAGGGATGGTGGACTACACAGTTGTGTAGAAGCCGGCAGACATAAAACGGATCTTCTTTGTTGTTGGATTTAAAATTTCAAGAACCCCACTATATTTTATTTGTTGAAAAATACTGAGAATATTGGCGTCCCATAAAACGGTATGCTTCTTATACTCATCAATTAATTGCAGGGCGCTTTCATTACTCCACTCCATAGTATATTTTTTTATAAAAATATTGTTATTATTATTCGCTAAATACATCAACAATTTACGCGCACGAACATTGTTAGCCAAAACGCCGTACAGGCTGAGCGAGGTAAAAAGGTAAAGGGTTATTTCCATTCCCCAACTGGGGCGGGCTGCTATAGGGACCTGCCGTCCCTCTTCAGCCAAGAACGGGAATTATGGGATGGGTGAGAGAAATGAGGGGTGGAGAATGAAAGAAAGGCTAGCAAAGGTGGAGAAGTACTGCCCCGACATTCGCCTCAGATAATATGTCTGTTGACTCAGGAAAACCACCTAAACACCTAAATCAGAGCAGACGGCTAGGGGAATCGAACCCGCGACCTCCCGAATGCTAAGCAGATGTGATAACCACTACTCTACAGAGCTCGGTGACAACTGAGCGATGCATCCCTTTGACTTTTATTTAAAAACCGACAAGTTTCGGGTCACGTTCGTGCGAGCACAGATTTGTTCGCACATCTGTACTGACTAGAGCAAATTTAAGCGCACGAACGCTGTACGCGTAAATTTGATCAAGTCGGAATTTGGTAGACCAAGAAATTCGGCCACTCTTCTTGGTATACCGACAATGGTATGCATGCCGACTGGCTGTGCTACGCACTTTCTATTTCTATATCCAAGAAAAAATATCTGTTTTTGAAGTTACAAGGACGTAGTTTGGAGTACCTTTTGTAAAATCCGTAGGGATTCAATGTCAAACTACAGTCTGGAACTACAAATGTGTTAGTATCTTTTAACTTTACTAGTATCTACGTATCTTTCATGGTCTTCTATATCATCAATAGTGCATTTTAATAATTCGTCACGGCGACAAACTCCATATAATAAAAAAATAAGAATGACCTTGCAGAGTAAGAACACATCGTCAGAAGCTTCCAAAATAAATTTGTGACACTCTTCAGCAGTCAGGACTTTGGCCTCGATGTATATCCAAAATTCTGTGCTTTCATAAAGGCTATGATTTTTCCAAACCCGCAAGAAAAAATAGGTAGGTACTTATAATACATTACATCCACAGACATTATCATAATAACGATAGGTACAAAATTAATGTCATCCCGAATGCTAGCTTGGCTATCTCGATAGGCAACACATTTAAAGTCACTTGACCCAATGTTTCCTAGATGCTAATACACACAAAGCGTGACACCGAAAAGCGATTAGACAGAGAGAAAGTAGACATTTTAGAAGAAAATCCTTCCGTTTAATATTTCGGTGGTGGATCACACGGGTTATAGTTTAATTTGTACTAAGCAGGTTTTATTTCACTGCTGTTGTTAATATTATTGGTTATTTGTATGATGTAGAAACAAAACATGAAGCAATTCTGGTTGAATATAAACTTTAACAGATATTGATTAATGAACATTTTTGAAGCGTTTAAAGATTTCCGTTTTTGTTAAACTACTTAAGTGATTAAGGAATCACCATCGCTACCATATTTCAAGTTTAATTCTAAGGAAAATCGTACGACACCAACAAAAAAATTAGTTCACGAACAAAATTTCTTGGAAATTTTTTGCAGGTAGACCAACCTAACTGTGAGGGCTTGTGTCGTTACGATTTTCTTACCGAATATGCATTCGAACATTAATTCATATCGGGAAATTATTTGTCGTGCATTCCAACAACGTCCTAATTTATACGACGTTGTCGGAACGCACTCAAAAAAATTTCCGGAAAGAATTAATGCTCTTATGAGATTATATGTGATAACAATTTAATTTATTATGCTATTAAAAATTAAAATCAAAATAGATTTTTCTTTCGCTAAAGGCTCAACATTGGAAACCTAGATTTGACAAACTATTTATCTTGTTTTCACAATTTAATGCAAACTTGAAAAATAAAATAGTAAATTGTACAACTAGTTTTGAAAGTCATATTTTTTTCAAGAATTTGCAGTTGCAAATGAATGAAAAAAGGAACTTTCAAAACGTGTTGTACACGACTTTTCTACGACCACTACCAAAAGTAGGCCTTTTAGCACTAGCATGTTTCACTAAAAATGCCGTTTTATAAAGCAGCGTCTTAAAAGTGAAATAAGATGTTTACTATTAGCGCATGTGCTAAAAGTAAACAGCGGGTGTTGAATTTAGAATTTTAAACAGGAAGTGTGGTTATAAAGTTATCACAGTTACTTCTTTCGTTAGAGGTAAAGTGCTTTTAAATAATTAAAGCATTATGCAATGAATAAAGTAAAATGTGTACTATTATAATTACCTTTGACAACTAACTTTGACAGCTACCGGCTGCAGAAACAGTCACCTGCGCCGTTACGGCCATCTCCTTACTATGACATAATTTATAACTGTCATAAATGCAAACCTTTGTTAAATTCTCGTTTATGGATTAATAACAGTAAACTTAAGGCCGTAGAAAAAAATATTGTGTGCAAACTCGTGCTAAAAGTGTTTATGTGTTATGAAACTCAGCCTTCGGCTTCATTTCATAATTTTCATGTCTCCACTTTTAGCACTTGTTGCACAAATAGCTATTACGCACGAGATATGTTTTGAAACTCATCCTTCGGCATCAGTTCATAATTCTTTCTCGTGCATAAACATTAACTTTTAGCACTTGTTGCACAAATAGCTATTGGAATTTACAACTGTCAAATTGACATTTCAATAAAATAGTTAAAAAAAAGTATACTTTTCTTCACGATTTTGTGTTAAAAAAAGTGGTACTTTCAATACGATTTTTCGTTAGAAAAAGACGACTTTCATGATCACTATGCAAAATAATTATTTAAGTTGTTCCATCTCACGAATGAGAAAATTAATTTAAAGAAGTAACTAAAAGCTCCAAGAGTAATTTTTAACGTTTCGTATTTTGTGTAATTTTAAGGTAGGTAGAATTACATCTACTTGGTATTACTTTAAGCTGCTACACTTTATTTCAGGAGTACACAGCCATACGGTAGTAACTTGATGTAATTTTCAGAAGAACTTAAAAAATACAAGCAAATGTAGACGCTAAGAAAAATCATTTAACGTCATAATTAATAATAGCACCAGACAACATAAGTTACCCCAAAAACACGAAAGAAAATTCAGAAAATAAAAGCAATTTATTGCATTGTTTACAATTATTACAGCTATTGAGAATGTAATTTTCATTTTCTTTGTTAATAAAGAAATATACAGTGTGTCCAAGATAAGAAGGGCCCAGTATGGGGATCTCGGTAATTGTAAGAGATACAAATTTGGTTAAATGGGAAGAAAGTTGCGCAATTAAAGGACTAACAAAATTACGCCTAGAAATCCTTAATATAATTTTTTATTTTTGAATTATCTAAAAAAAAACGAATTTTTGGATTTTCTATTTTATTATATTCTGCTGGCGTTAATATTAAAGTTAGAGCAAAACTGATTAAACTTCTTTGAAGCAGCTTTTAGTGGACTTAATGATTGCGTTATAAAAATTTTTATCCGACGTTTCGTCTTCGAGAAACCATCATCAACTTCATTTTAAATACGGTCCTGCTTTTTTGATGCCAAATTTGTGAAGTCCTTTTATTCTGAATTCAACAATGTACCACATGTTATGGTTTAATTACGTTTCGAGCTTTTTTGATCATCACCAGAAAATTTTTAAGATACGGACCTGCATTTCTCATAATTTTGTAAAAATAAGTTCACACAGTAAGTTAGGCGTTTTTAGATGCCGTTAAAATATTGAAATGCACATCATAATGTCATAATTCTGATACATTAATCTAATAACCAACCAATAACTATTAACAATAAATAACAAATAAATGAAGAAAAATAAATAAAAAATTTGATAACGTAATCGTTAAGTCCACTAAAAGTTGCTTTAAGAAAGTTTAATCAGTTTCGCTCTAACTTTAATATTAACGCCAGAAAAAATAAAATAGAAAATCCAAAAATTCGGTTTTTTGAGACAATTCAAAAACGAAGAATCATATCAAGGATTTCTAGGCGTAATTTTGTTAGTCCTTTAATTGGGCAACTTTCTTCCCATTTACCCAAATTTGTATCTCTTACAGTTACCGAGATCCTCCTTATCTTGGACACACTGTATAGCCTAGATCGAATTCTAATTGTATTATAGTAAATTTTTGAGTAAGTTTTAAGTCCCTGAATTCTATATATACAGTGGAACTTCTTTACTAACTTCAGCTTTACGAAATTCTCTGCTTAACGATTTTCTACATTATTATGTCTTTCGAATAATTTACCATATGATTTTTGCTCTATTTTACGAAATAAAATTCTATTTATCGTAAGTAAAATATCAACACATTTTTGATGAAATTAAAATGAAATCAATTTTATGCACTAGTCATGTAAAAATAGAGAATAAATTGCTCACATAGATAAAATGCTGTTTGGAAAACAACCAGTTGCATTTATTATGCAATTTTATATAATTTTCTGTTTTACGAAATTTCCATTTAATAATTTTTTTTCTTGGATTTAGCGACTTCGTAAATAGAAGTTTCACAGTAATCTTTCAGTTTCGCAAAAAATGTCACGTTTCTCAAGTAGAACAATTTAAATTATTTCTTATTTTCAGATTCTACTAAATTGTGTTTCAAATTGTGAAAACAAGATAAAGATATGTTTGTCAAATCTAGGTTTCCAATGTTGTGCCTTTAGCGGTAGAAAAATCTATTTTAATTTTTAATAGCATAATAAATTAAATTGTAATCTTTTGAATTAAACTTCGAGAAGATGGTAGCGATGGTGATTCTTAATCACTTAAAAAGTTCAACAATAAACGAAAATCTTTAAACTCTTCAACAATTTCATTAATCAATATCTGTTGAAGTTTATATTCAACCAGAATTACTTCATGTCTTGTTTCTGCACCATACAAATAACCAATAATATTAACAACAGCAGTGAAATAAAACCTGCTTAATACAAATAAACTGTAACCCCGTGTGATTCACCACCGAAATATTAAACGGGATTTGCTTCTAAAATGTCAACTTTCTCTCTGCCTAATCGCTTTTCGGTGTTACGGTTTGTATGTATTAGCATCTAGGAACCATTGGGTTAAATAATGTTATATGTGTTGCCTATCGAGATAGCCAAGCTAGCGTTCGGGATGACATTAATTTTGTGCATAATTGTACAACGATATGAGCATTATTACAATATAGGTAAAAATTAACAATAACAATTTTCGTTTAACATTGAAAACTTTGTTCGTAAACTTGATGCTCTAAACGTTTTAGCTAAACCCGAAATGTAGACCAGTACAACAATCTCATTCAAAACCATTTCGCCTACTCTTTTCTTTAGCCGCCATTCGGTAACAGCAGGTAGTTCTTTTTCACATCGTTGACGCTACTTATCTGGAATTAATAACCCACTGGCTTTCTCGGTTTTTTAATTTCACATGAAATGTCCATTTTTAAGAACTTTCAATTTAACAATAATAATATCTCAATGACATTAATAAAGTTGGTTGTCCGTTGCTATGAAAACACAGTTGCTGTCCTAAAATGCGACTAGATTTTCTCCTATACGAATGATCATAATAAGGCTTAACATAAAATTTATTAGTTTGTGCTCTTTTTTTTTTGGAGGAAAAGAGCTTCAGGATAACATAACACGATATACAAGAATCGACCGTTATATGATTTCACATCATCACGTGGACAACACTGAGCTCACTGTCGCTCACTCAGTTAACTTCCATGCTCGCATTGCTCGCATGTTAAATCCTATACAGATTGCGGCAGGCAACTAGGACCATTGCAAAAGCAAGGGGGATGCATGTGGCCGTCGTGGCGTTTAACAAACGAACAATCAATGTACGATAGCGGTAGGTTGTTAGGATCATTATAAATACAAGGTATATATTCGATTTTTAATTTTTTTAAATATAATTACGGCCACATGTAAAGTCCCTTTGCTTTTGCCTGCCGCAATCTGTATAAAGGATTTAGAATGTGGATACATAACTATTTCTTATAATCTACAATCTTCAAAAATACCATTTTTAAGCGTTTATTTAACTATTGTCATTTGCAATGGTGCAATGAAACTATCTTCATGCCCAACATTGCATCACAGTCTTTTTCTGCAGTATCCCACTCTTATAGGTAAGCCATTTTCACCAATTACAAAAAATACATCACAAAATAGTTTAATAATATTGTGCAAAAACCAATCCTACGATTTTAACTAGCCACCCGCTTAATTTAAATTATTATATTCAAGGTAAAGTTAGAATTTTTACAATAAAACCGAATACAGTGGAAAATCGGTGTTAAAGTTAAAAACTTCTAAGTCTTTTTGTTAGTCCTTGAAAAATATATATAGTTATGGCTAAAATATCATATTATGGCTTAGCAGTGGAACTCTTCGAGGCGCCCTCGCTCCCTTGGCGTAACTTTTAAATTAAAATGTAGCAGCTCCAACACAAAGCAAGTGGCTAGCGAACGCGAAAACACGAGCACAATCGATACACAGATGCTTCACCCTAAAGTGGCATGCAGTAGTGGTTGCCTAACCGACAGCTGCGGAGAGCACTCAAACGTAATTAAGCTTTATATATCCACTTATTGTGTCCACGATCCGCAAGCGATTTAATTGTGTAAGGCCACATCGCCCGGCTAATTTACACGCAGCAAGACCAACAGGAGCTACAATAATTTCCCGTTTCCACGGCAACTGACACTTTGCTAAGAATTGCGAAGCACCAGAAAGCCCTTCCGTCCGGCCGTCGCCATGGCAACGGCTTGTTTATCGGGTGAGAAATGCCGTTACCATAGAGACGGCGCTAGTCAGCGTTGCCGTTTTGCTCCTGATCCCGATTGCAGGCCCGATTGCAAGTCTGATGCAGTGTTGCCAGATTGAGAGCTAAATCCCTTGGAGTAGGGTATTTATTTCTAATCGACAAAAGTTGCGTAAGGAAAAATTACGTATTCTCTTAAAATAGTTACTGCTTTTTCGGAAGTTCTCCCATTTGATCGTCATTTTCTCATATTTCTCTCGTAATACAAAACGGCAAGGCATTCAAGGAACATCAAGAATTTATGAGAGCTGTATCATTAAAATTCTTAGAAATTATGATAAACCAATTCCATCTACAGATTTTTTGCCTCTTACACTTTTTTGATTGAAGTTTTCGTTTTCAAGATAAACAATTTTTTTAAAACAAAGGGGCTAATAACATACATTGGATTCATAGGTAACATAATTCTTCAAGTATTTTTTATCTTTAGAGATAAGTTAAATGCTAGTTTATCTTGAAAACGAAAACTCCAATAAAAAAATGTAAAATGTAAAAAATCTATAGATAAAATTGGTCTCTATCATAACATCTAAAAATTTTAATAATACAGGCTGAGCCACAATATTGCGGTCCAAAAATACAGCACTGAGCAGCTGTAACAGCACCTATGTATCAATTTCCGAACAATTAAAAGGGTATATTACTCAACAATAGATATTTATGCCAAAGATAAGTACTCTGTGTTTAGACATTTTTGATTAATTAATTTAAATATGTATTTAGTCATCATTTATACTAAGGCGTGTTTACTTTAATTTTCTTATTTTAACTCGAGGATTCACCGGCATCATTTATGCTACTACATTTTTTAAATACACCCTGTACTATTTCCAGAAGTCAAAGTTAAAGACATAATATTTCCCGAGATTACTATTTATTTGCCGCCAAATCGGAAAGATTTTTAAGTCGGTGGCTTCTAATTTTCTAAACGATGAAGAAATTCGTGGAGATGAGTGGTTTAGATGTAATCCAAAACATCCATCAATATTTCACCTGTGGCAGATATTAAAATTGAAGCAAAGGGCGAAGAGTTCTGACTAAATGTTGCGAATTTAACAATGAAACATCTCATAGCCTCAGATGTTTGCAATTTTTCAGTTGCATTCAAGGAAATAATTAAAAGATGATCGCTACTACAAAATACTATTCCAAGTTTAGCCTTTCTAGAACTGTTTAGTAGAGCATTAAACACTACGTTTAGACTACTTAAGCCACTGCTTGAAAATTTGAAAACTAAAGTTGTTGCTTTTAAGGCACGAGAAGAGTAAAAACGTAGGTACTTGTGCCAAATATTTTTCTCATGGTGAAAAAGTGCATATTGAACTTTGTTAACAATAGAATTCTGGAATATAATTAAAATATGTGCAACAACACAAAAGTATGACAACAATATAAATAAATAATAAGAAAATAAGAAAGCTTGCCAATGATTTTAATATTAAGGAAGAACATTTTTGGAACCAAGTAGTTTTTTCAAATAGAAAGACTTTTCACCCTGCAAGTAACGCAAAATCAATCACTAAGGGGCGATAGGCTCGATTTTCTGTACACGTTTGGGGTTGGATTTTTGTGTAGGGCGTATATCGCAGATGGATACTTAAATGGCCAAATAAATGTTCACATTTTAAACGATTTTATGTTACTGATCGATCGACATTAATTTTATGACTATTTTGTACTTCACAGGTTGTGATAAACTTTTAATTAGTAATTAAATTTAAAGCCTTCTTATAATTTAAATTGCAGAATAATTCCCCAATTGATAAAACAAAATCAAATACACATTTCCTGTGACCTTGTAAAACTCTGGATTTAAATATCATCGAAAGTGTTTGGGGCTAGATTGTGGAAAATGTACAATTATGATTTTACTGAAAAAATAGAAGTGAGTTAATATGGACCATTAAACAAAGGAGAAACATTTTTTTCAAAGCTTCTATAAAAAAATCTGTAAAGGGGTTTATGCGGAACTTTCCTCACGAAAGCTCCCACATAGAGATAAACAGTAAGAGGAAACACTTGGTAAATGAGAATTACATCAATTTGCCAATATAAAAAACATTGCAGACGGTGGGATTCGAAGTCGGCACGATTTTAGCTCCTGGGAGAACCCCAGGCTGAACCCAATGGCTAGTCCCATTATATAGAACTTGATGGTCGTTGTACATTTTTGTCCCATTTAGGACATTTACCCTGTATCTGTTGGGTCGCATTCTGATCAAGGGTAAAAACTGTATGGAAAAATTACTGTTATTTATTCTTGAGTTAAACATTTTATTCTTTTAATGTGCTTACCCTTTGGCCGAAAGTATATGCGGTATATGCGAGCCAGATAGACATATAAGTACGAAAAGTAACGACTTCCTCCAACAAATAGCTTTTGAGCTATACCTCCAGCAGACGGAACTAAGAAAACCTGTTTTTCATCATTTGTGTAACCCGAAGGTTTGAACAAATCTCGAAAGGTGTTTTTTTACGATTACAATACTTTCTTCATCTTTTAGACGAGGGAAGTAAATAATAAACTTGCCAATCGATAGGAGACTGTTACAAGATTTTTGACTGTTCTCGAATGGAAACATGCCACCGACTAAACTCAGGAAAATGGGTCGGAGTCGTAATGTATAGTAGCAATTGTGAGATCAAATGTTTATTTATATTGAACAAGACATAAACATAATTCGACGATCACAAAGCGTAAATAGTTGAATTCGCCTTCTATAATTCGATACTGCACACTTCATTCAGGCAGGATCTCCAGATGCCCCCAAAACAAAGACTACTTTCACGGCAATATGTAGTTCTTACATAATAATAAATTGTATTTGCAATTGCAAAAGAAGACTTTTTAAAAACACTTAAACGAAGGCAGATTTTTTCAGAACATTTCCCTTACTGTCCTTTAAAAATATTTGAACACTTTCACGTTATAAACAAGCTCTTCTCGCTTATTTGTGTTAGTCTTTTAGTACACACGTTTGTTTACATGCCAATGCTGTATCGTTAGTGAAAACTGTGGAGAGGCAGTCTATTGCGAGGATTTTTGTACAAGGTATCTACAATAGTACCAATCAACTGTAAAATAATAGGTAAGTTACAATGGCTTCTGTTTTTTACGTCAAATAGTAATAGTTTATCTGTCTGCCAGTACTATACCGCTAGTGAAAGCTGTGGAGAGGTAGCCTATTTTGAGGATTGTTGTGCGAGGTATCTACCAATAGTACCAATGAACTGTAAAATAAAAGGTAAGTTATATTGGCTTCTGTTATTTATATAAAATAGTAAAAAGGTGTTGTTTAATGATTGCAGATGGCTGATGGAAGAAAGAGACTTTTACTACGACTGACATCGAAAGTAGATTTTTCAAACTGTCATTTGACAACAGAAAGTTGGCATTCGCCGCTGAGCGAGCGTTTTCAAAATTTTGCCGCTCGGTGATCGTTTTGGGTTTTCGCGTGAGCAAAATAGTTGGCCATATCAGGATGTTTTCTTTGACAACGCCTGTCATTTGTTTAAATAATCGCCTCACATGTCATCGACTAAGCTAGTAATTTTAAATATATTGTCAATTAATATTTTGTCCGTTGATCGTTTATTTATGGGTTTCATTAGTGTATAGAGAATCGTCTGTTAACAAGGCGGTCTATATTGTTCCACGGCACGACACTCGCTCTGTTGCCAGAGAAGACACACGGACAGCCGTATTCATAGTCGTTCGCCAGCGGTTCGCCGGCGAGTCGCCGGAGTTTCGTTATGAATAGTATGTTGGCGGCACTGTACGTCTATGTCAAATTCGAGGTTAGCAGGTTAGGTTTTGCGTCAGTTTTTACAGAAATTGACATTCATTCATTAGAATGATTTTTATTAATGAACGATTTTTAAAAATCTGTTTATGTTGGTGGTACTGTAAGTCTATGTCAAAATCGAGGTTAGCAGGTTATATTTTGCGTCAGTTTGTGTCAAAACCGATACAAAACCTAACCTGCTAACCTCGAATTTCACATAGACTTACAGTACCACCAACATAAACAGATTTTTAAAAATCGTTCATTAATAAAAATCATTCATTAATAATATCTATAATTAATCGCTGTCATTAACATACTTGTTTGTTAAGTAAGTATAATATAATGAAATAATATGATCATTTTCGCCTTAATATCCTCAGTCATCGAAAAAATAATAGATATATTTCGAGCTAAAAGTGCTACTGCCGCTTTTGCATGATTGCTGGTTTCGACTGCGCAATATTTATGAGCAAGCGGCAAAAATGCACTTACTATTGTGGTTTCCAATACCGAAAACGGAAAGCGGCAAAAGAAGACAACGTGAAAAAAATTACAAGCTCTATTAGAAAGTGTCTTGAACCAGGGCCTTCAACAAGTTCTTCAGCAGCAGTCCCACCCTCGGTATCAGTCGCTGAATTTCCTGATTCTATATAGCACTGATATTTCAGAACCGCAACTTAGTACGGAGGCATTGACATATCCTGCTCTTTTCCCACAACTTATTTCAGATAATAATAAATTGTCAATAGTTGAAATCGGGCCAATACAAATCACGAACTTTATCTACTCCACAGATAATTCAAATCGATCTTTTTCGGTTGCGTATTTTTTTTAAAAGTTAGAAAATAATGAAACAGTAATTGAGAACTGGCTCGTTTATTCAAAATCTAGTGATTTTGTATTTTGTTTTTTTTGTAAGCTATTCAACAGTGCTGTGAATGTCTTTAATGATAAAATAGGTTACAACGATTGGCGTCATTTATTTAGAAATATTGAAAGACATGAAAGAAGTATGACACATTTTCACAAAATATGGAGAAAGGAACAACAGCAGATTCTATAAATCAGTTCCAAATAGATCGTGAAAAAAGAGGTAAATGGCGGTTATTGAAAGAATTATGTACGTCATTCAGTATTTAGCCAGACAAAATTTAGCTTATAGAAGGGGTACGGAAAAATTATTTCAAAACGATAACGCATTTTTTATAATTAATAGAAAGTTTAGAATACCTTGGTCATAACATTCAAAATGAACTAATCACTGTAATAGGCGAAAAATAAAACAAACTATAGTTAACATTTTAAATAGTATTCTATTATTTTAGATTGTACACCAGATATCAGTCATGAAGAACAAATTACAGTAGTTTGTAGATTTCGTTATTTGAAATCCTCAACAAAACATGTTGAGATACGGGAGCATTTTCTTGGATTTTGTTCTATCACTAGCACGACAGGGCAGGATTAACTACGTTTCTATTGAATTAAAAAAAACTTAAATTAATATTAATGACATGCTCGGCCAAGGCTATGATGATGGTGTTAACATGAAAGGCAAAAGAATTGGCTTTCAAAAGAAAGTTTTCAATATCACTCCTAGAGCATTGTATGTAGCATGTGCAGCACATAGTCTTAATTTAGTTGTAAATGATGCTGCAAAAAGTTCGTTGAAAGTCACCAATTTTTTTATCATTGTCCAAGAAATGCATGTATTCTTTTCGGCGTCAACGTCGAGGTGGTAAATGTTAAAGAAGGAACTTCCCACTTTAACGCTAAAGCCACTTTCCGATACACGATGGGAAAGCAGAATTAACGCCTTAAAACCCGTTTGTTTTATTTTGGAAAAAATGTATGATACTTTGTTTTTTATTTATATTGATTCGAACAGGAACAATGACACAAAAAACTTGGCAAATTCTTTGATTTCAAAAATAAACAAATTTGTTTGTCATTCTATTAAAAATTCATATTGTAAGTACATATGCAGCAATCTATTATGATACTTGCAGATGCTGTTAAAATGTTAGAAGAAGTAAAAAAATACTTAAGTGAACGTCGAACAAACTCAGCTTACACAGAAATGCTAAATGAATCAAAAGTCATTGCTGAAGAATTGGATTGTGAGATTAGTTTCCTAGCAATCAGTACTGTGCAGCCGAGGAAAAGAAGACCTATGTTTGATTACGAAGGTAGAGACGATGCTATACAAAATACCGAATTACTCTTTAAAGTCAATTTTACTTTTGTCTATTGCACCGCCATAACCAAATTAGGTGAAAGGTTCGATTTGCTAAACGATCACAACAGTTGTTTCTCTTTTTTACACAGTCTTGACACTTGATCAAACTTTGATTCCGATGATAAAGTAAAATACTGCGCGGATTTGCAAAACAAATTGACAGATTTTGGAACTAATCATTCGGACATAAATACAATCGATTTACTGACTGGAATAGAGATTATATCGACGTATCTAAAATCTACCTCATCTTCAGTAGATGTTTTGAAATATTTGTTTAAAATAACCAATTAACACATTCCCAAATTTATCGATTGCTTTACGCATTTATTTAATATTACCTGTCACTGTTGCTGAGGGTGAAAGATCATTTTGAAAATTTAAAATTATAAGAAATCACTTAAGATCAAGTGTGACACAGGAAAGGATATCAAATATAGCTATAATAAATATTGAATAGATGTAAATGACATTATAAAAGAATTTGCGCTAAGAAAATTAAGAAAAGTTGAGTTTGATTGTTGAAATATGTTATATATCACTTTTCACATTGTAATCGATATTTTAATGTTATAAGATTAAATATTGTGAGATTAGTAATGAATAAAAGTGCTTGGTTTGTATTAGAAATGGTTCTCTATTTAGCTTCACTCAACTCATATCATATACCTTTCCCAACCTAACCACTAGTCCACTAATCCACAACTCAGACACTCGAGACTTTGCATCCGGGCGGCAGGTAAGCTAGGGACGCCCTGGTAAAGTGCTTCAAGTGTTTTCATCAAGTGGGACGTTCATATCTGGATACTTGGGACGACTAACTACTAAGTCACTCAAATAAAGCATAAATCAAATAAAAAAGTAACGAATGCCATAATAGTCAATAAACTGGTTGATCTAAGATGTATTTTAAAACGTCATTAATTGCTTGCATTCCACAAACAGCCATAAAACATATAAATACATATATAAGGACTAAAAACTTAACCCATAAATACAAAAATATCACAGACCGAAATTAATTGCCATATCTAAATACTTATTAGGGGCCTCAAATGTAAAACCTAACTTAGTAAATTACCAGAATGCTTAATCGGAAAGTCTTCTTCTTTTTCGTCGCGTGACTAAGAATTCTCTTGTTTGTCTGCTTCTTATTCCGTTTCTGTTGTGGGTGGGTTATACTGGGTGGTTGGTCATACCTCTGAATATAGGCAATTTACATGGATTATCACGGTTATGCATATTCCTGCTCACCATTTTTATGGAAAAATATGGTAGTGGTACTAAATTAAGGAGAATAATTTTCCGCGTCGTTTAGTATTAAAAACTTATTGGATAATGTTAATTGTGCATAAAAATATGAATTTTAAAATTTAGATATGGGCGGCCGCGCTTCCCAAATATGAGTGGCCCCGCTTGTTAAAAAAACAAAAGCTGTCTGTTGACAACTCAGATAATTGTGTCGCTTAAAATGGATGCAATTGTTACGTTTTATGTTTTAGGCTATTAAAAATTATTTGCCACTTCTTGTTTTAAGCATTTATTTCCAGCAATTTATCTTTACTATTTATAAAACACAAGAACTATTAAGGCGGAACACAATTTATTTACAAACTAATCAGGAACTCTCTCTAATAACAAATACACTTCATTTATTTTCACGCGACTTAAATATTAATGATTTATCTGGCTAGATTTATTTGCAACGCGTTATTTATATGGCTAGATTTTGTGTACACACGGGTTTATTTATGTGGCAGCTTCCGCGTACTTCAAAGCTGGAGTCGGCACTCCGACTTCGACTTCGACTATCCTCTTATTGCCTTTTCGCGTATTTATATCCGCCGGGTGAGTCATTCTAGAAATGTCGAGACACCCTCGATCTTTCTACCAACGCTGACGTGTTCGCGCGCATGAGTCGCCATAGCCAAGGCCATTTCTCGAAGCCTGGGAGGCTGTGAGTCATTCGTCCGCACGTGAACCGGCTCAAGGTCGTGACACTGCCCCCGCCTGTCATTCTCGAATGATCGGGACGCTGAGTCATATGTCTCCAACGGCCCGGCCCCAAGATCGTTACATAATTTACTCTAACGAGGAAAGGGTGTTCATTATTAAAACTTTTTATGCTTCTTAAGTATTTTTAATACCGATCTATGATTACCATTGCACTCACGAGCTACTGATCTTGCATTTACGTTTGGATTTAGTTGTATTAATGCCAGAACCCTTTCCTCTAAATCATTATTTCGATTTTCTCGATTACCTACAATATTATACATTTAAATAGTATCAATGAACACATACACTGTATGAACTTAATTATTTACCTTTGCTTTCTTTAGCTGCTACACTTCCCGTCATTTCGAATCTCGGCACATAAGTTTGTATTGTCGCAATTGGATCCAATTTAAGCAACACAATTATCTGAGTTGTTAACAGACAGATTTTGTTTTTTAACAAGCGCGGCCACTCATATTTGGGAAGCGCGGCCGCCCATATCTAAATTTTAAAATTAATATTTTTATGCACACTTAGCATTATCCAATACATTTTTAATACTAAATGACGCGAAAAATTATTTCCTTTAATTTAGTACCACTACCATTTTTACTTCCTTTTACCGTAAAGGAAGTACATATTGGATTCACCCCAAAAATTCGAAATTGAGTTTTCAACAGATCTTCACGTTTTAGAGTCCCCTGATCCCAAAAGACATATTTTTTTTTATTGGTCTGTGTGTCTGTCTGTCTGTGTGTCTGTGTGTCTGTCTGTCTGTCTGTCTGTGAACAGAATATCTCAAAAACGAAAAGAGGTATGGCGTTCAAACTTCATATATAAGTTTTGTGTACTATGTAGATGAGACAGCAAGCTTTTTAAAAAATCTACAACCGGAAGTAGGTGTTTACTCTTGTGATTTTTGAGTTTTTTTCGATTTTTTCAAAAACGGCTCTAACGATTTTTTTCAAACTTTACATTTTTATTACATTTTTAATGTGCATTAACGTGAGATAGGTGATTTTCCAGTTGAATACTTCTAAAGTGGGTTTCTTTTGTTTTTTTTTTCTATTTTTTTTATTAACTCCTATTTTAAATAGAACACCCGGTATATTATTACATTTTTGAATTCTGCTTAAGATTTTAGAGAAAATTTGTCTCTTCAACTAACGCTCTATTTTGTACCGTTTTTGTAGAATTCGTAATTTTTGAAAATTTTTGACGAATGCTTAAAAATTAAAAATTAAATATTTAACTAATTATAAGATCACTGTAAAAGGAAGTTGTGTGAGTGTATCACACCAGATTTTTTCCATAAAAATGGTGGGCAGGAATATGCACAACCGGGATAAGCCATGTAAATTGCCTATATTCAGAGAAATGACCAACCACCCGGTATATTATCTTGCCATCTTTTTGGTGGTCTTCCAACTGGTCTTCTGCTATATGGTTTGTTGTTCTTACATATATTTGCTATTCGGTCCGGTCCCATCCTTTCTACATATTTATCCAATTTCTTCCTTCTCGTTTTTATCCACTTGTTCATGTTTTGGATATTGCATTGCTCTCGTGTGCTACTGTTCCTTTGTCTATCTTTCAACGTTAAGCCTTTTATCGATCTTAGTGCTTTCTACGTGTTTAATTTTCTGTTTTGTTTTATTCGTGTCTGCCCTTGTATCCTCTGCGTATGTTAGGATTGGTCTCATAGCTGTCTTGTATATCCTCATCTTACTTTCTGTGGTTATGTATTTGGTATACCATATTGTTTCTCTTAGGCAACTAGTGACTCTCGTCGCTTTGGTTGTTTGTCTCTTTACCTCTTCCATCATGTTCCTTGTACTGGTAATTTCAACTCTTACGTAGTTGAATGTCATTACATGTTCTATGCTTTTTCTTTCTATTTACAGTTTACACCTTCGTGGTTCTTTACTGATCACCATGTACTTACTCTTTTCGCTGAAATGTTCATGTTATATTTCCTTGCTGTTACATTGAAGGTGCCGCGTCATTAGCGTAGCATACTATAGTGATTTTATGAGCTTCTATTCTCTATCTTTCTAGTTTTTTACGTCGTGAATTATTTGATGGATTATCATGTTGAACAGTAGCGGGTTAAGTGAGTCCCCTTGTCGTATTTATTTATTTATTTATTTATTTATTTATACTGTAAAACTTACAGGCCTTAGGCCCAATTACAAGTTTTACAAAGAAACAAAAACAAGAAAATTAATATGTGCAAAAAAAAGTAAAAATAAAGATAATGGGTTCTTACCAGAATGTCAGAGACTCAACTTATTTATTGTTACAAATTAGCTATTTATACGACAATATTTTAGTACTATTTTTAAACTTAGAAAATGTACTTCCAAAAATGTCTAAAGTAAACTTTTCCGACAGACTGTTATAAGTACGTGACAATGCAACAACGGGAGATTTTAATCTAGCAGAGGTGTGACAGTGACCTACTTCCAGCAGCTCAGAATTTCTAAAAATACGAAAAGGTACACGAAATTGAATTTTAGACAGAAGAGGCGGAGAGTCAATAATCCCGTTAATAAGTTTATACAAAAAGTGCAAAGCTTGAATTGTTCTTCTGTTTTCTAGTTTAGGCATATTAAATTCTTGTCTAATTGGCTGAAAAGATGAAAATTCCGGGTTAGTTTGATGCTTTTTGTAGTATACGTATTTTAAAAATTTATTTTGAACTCTTTCTATTGCTTGTACGTGATTCCGTTGAAGTGGTGCCCAAATAATAGAACCATATTCCAATTTTGATCGTATTAAGGACGTATATAGGGCACACAAACTCTCATGAGATTTAAAATTTGCACAATTACGCATTATAAAGCCAAGGGATCTGAGACTATTGTTGCAAAGGTAGACTATTGTTGCAAAGGTATTCCTCCTCTTAGGTCTATGTATACTGTTTCTCCTCTTATCATTCTGATTTTGCTTTACTGTTCATGTTTGTTTCTTTAATTAGTTTGTTTATCTTCTGTTCTATTTTTTTTATTTCTAATAGGGTCCGTCACACCCTATCGAAGGTGCTTTTTAGATCCACGAAAGACATATATGTTGGGCTTGTTGTATTGGATGGACTTTTCTACTATTTGTCGAATAATAAAAGTAGAGTCAATAGCGCTGCGGTTCTTGAAACAATTTTTTGGCTTAGCCTAATTGTTTCGCCATTTATCCAATTATTTCAAGCTTAACCTGTATATTTTTAGTTGAATTATAAATCCTTTTGCATTTCAAATTCTTCTATTTTCCAAAGCAGCGTATTTTATACCTGGATCAAGTTCCTATCGTTTGCATGATGCCCTCTCGACCTGCGCTATCTCTTATCAGAGTGCGAGTCTCCCTTTAGAAACGAAATTTTCGTCCGAGGCACTTATTCTTCTCGCCTCAGGCGGCACATTTCGCGCGGCCGAGGTTTGATTTTGTTCAAGTAAAATTACGTGCGCTCAACCAATTTTAATGAGCAGTGTGTTTCTAAGGGCTGATTATGATCAGGTACGATTGCGCTTTTCTGTCTTATTATCTCCATAGTAATTATATTTTCCTTAGCTCTTAATTATCAGTTTCAACCACGAGTTTATCTCGGAGGCCAAGTCGCTAACCTTATCGCACTTTCGACACCTGCTGGGTTCGGAGTATTTGCGGCCTTTTTGAGGATGCGTCTGCAGCAATTTTCGGCGCTTCCACGTCGATTTCAACGATATGGTAGCAGTTCTCGCCCCGCTTATTTTGAACCGAAGAGTGTAGCAATCCCCAGCCGGCGTTCGCCTGTTAGCCGTTTTTGCACGTTGGTGAAGCGAGGTTAGTTTGTGCTATTCCGAGATATATCGTATCTTCAATACCTGTATTTTACATTTATACATTTTAAAACCGTAAATATTTAAAATTTACATGCATACGTTCCGCAATTATTAACATGTAATGTAACATTCAATTCCATACATACTCTTATTTTAATATTTAAATTTTTATACTTATATTTAATTATGCTGTATTGAAAGTTGCTATTTTGATGTGTATTTCGACCCTCTGTAAAAGGTACAGTCACGCTTTTTTATTTCAATAGCCTAAACAGAAGGTATTATTAAATGATTGAGGTATGCATATACCATGAATAATTTGAATTTAGAGTTATTAAAATAACCCGAAAGGGGTTTTTAATTTTATGCGTGTCGCAACCTTCAGTTCACGTACACAATTTGGTTATTATATTGTTTGCATTTTAATTATTCTGATAATTTATTACTGACACTACAAGTCTTTTTTATTGCTTATTAATTAAACGCTAGTCACTTGTAGTTTATTCTTCTTATTATTAGAAATCTTTTGATTTCTGGCGCCCATTTCCATTTCCTTTCCTTTTTTTTTGAAGACATTCCAGGGCACATAGCTGATGATTTGAACCTACGATCTAAGGCCGCCGATATTTGAGTTAGCTAGGGCCATTGCGGTGAGTAAAGAGTTTTTCAGAGCTGCCGTGGTGTATAAACTGTAGGGGGGTTGATCTGCGATTTTTACTACCATTGCTTAATTTTATTAATCGATCGCAGGTTGGCTTCTTTATTGTTTCACTGGCGACCAACGCTATGGGGCTCGATTACATCAGCTGTGTTTACCTGGATAGCTTTAGTTACCCTTATTTCATTTTGTACTCATTTTCCTTTTTCACTTTTGTCCAAATTTTTACTTCTTATACAATTTTGTAATTTTGACATCTTGTTGCAGTGCACGTATTTATATTTGACTTTCTTTTCTTTTCCTTTCTTTACTTATCCTTTCGTTTGGTTGTTTATTGACTTTTCTTCCCTCATCTTTCTTGACGAATGATTGGTTTAGCGGTATGTTTATAGGTAGTGTGATGGACTTTGTTGAAAGGGTATGCTTTGATGAGTGAGGGTTCTGAATGGTTTCTTTGGTTGCGTGTGTGCTTTGGTAGTGTGGTATGTTTGGTTTTTTCCTTATCTTTCCTTTGGTTGCTTATCGGTGGGTCGAGGGTCTGCGTGAATTATTTGCGTGGTGTAGTTTACTCCATTTTTGGGATTTTTATTTACTTGCCTCACCGTACTTGTGTTTACTAAGGGTCTCGACGGGTTGTTTCCGGGTTGTTTTTTCTGGCTCTTCATTTTTTAAATGTGATTATTATGCATTTCCTTTTTGGATGCGATTTTTGTGCTCGTTGGCTGCGTCCGATGTGAGGCAGTCCTTGTTTTAGGCCCCTGTTCGGTATAAACAGTGTGCCTATATTTTTTTCTGTGTCCGATGCGGTGCAGGTTTTTCTTCTGTCAGACGTGACAGGGGATATTTTTTGCGTGGATTTTGATGCGCTATTGCATCTTGTTATGCATTTTTTCTATGCAATTTTTTGCGTCTTTTTACGCATGTGTTTGAGTGCAGATTTTTCCTTTGCGATTGAAGGCGGTTTGCTTTTCTTGTGTTTCCTCTTCTTTAAGCGTGTCCATGTCTCCGTAAACCCGGGTCACGGCATGGAATAGTAGACCTAGCCAGTCGAAGCTTGGATGAGTGGGTGTGGCAGCGTGAGTTTTTCCGAACTCTGGTTTTTGGTTCATTTTCCTCTCTTTCCTTTTTTCTTTTCCTTGTGTCCTGTTTTTCTTCTGTTTTTAAAAGTCGCTGTAGGGTATGTTCCCTATGGAAGTGCTTTTCACTTTCCTTTTTCTTGCCATTACTTCCGTCTCATTTGAGGATTTTTTCAAAAGCGCTTCGCTTATTTGGATTTGGACTATGGTATTATAGGATATTGTGACCGTGGAAACACCTACAGTGTTCCTTTTAAAAACTTGTTTTTTTGTGCTTTTTGTTTCTGCTAGGGTGGTAGGTTGGGCATGCAGGGAAGGTCACTGTTTGGGAACGTCATCATCTAGTTCTTCCCTTTTGTAACGTATAGGGTGGTAGGTTGGGCACGCAGGGAAGGTCACGATAGGAAGCACTTTCATCTTGCTTTCCCTTTTAAGCAACGCTAGCAGTTGGGGTCGTTTCTCTCCATATTTTGGGACCTTTTTAAGAGTGCTTTCCCCATTCGTGCTTGTGTTCGCTTAGGACTTTAAACGATTTGATTTTCAGGTCGTTGTTCATGGCTTTTTAGCTATGTTGTTTTTTATGTGATTTTTTCGAAACGAGTTTATACTTGTTTGGGTTTTTTTAAATTTTATTATTATTTGGGTTGGTTTTTTTCGGCCTTGTAGAGATTTCTGGGGGTTGGAGCGAGCGATTGTGTTGCCATCCGACTAAGTGAGGGAGCCACATTCAGTCCGTCACCGGCGCGCTTCTTCCATCTAGCTGCGACGACTGGCTGAATGCCCGAGCGGGGTTTGGTGGTTGTGCGGTCGTTCCTTCCGGCTTCTGGGGTCTCTACCTAAATTCGGGGAGGGTATGGTTTTTAGGATATTTTCCTGGGTTTTCACCCGAATCTTTTTTCGCAGTACTTACTGTGTTTCATTTTTCCATATAATTTTTCTCTCTCATGCTTTTTTGATATTGGGTTACCTTAGATTGAGAGTGAGTGATGATGATGCGGTGCGAGTTCTTCGGATTTTTGTGAGTTTTTCGGATGTTTGTAGTAAGGTGGATTGTGTCCTATGTGATGCAGTCGGTTTTTGCTGTGTTTAGCAGTTTTTTAGGCTTCTGTCCGATTTAGACAAAACGTCTATTTTTTGGCGGTGTCCTATGTGGTGCCCCTGTTATTTTTAAGCCGATTTATAAGGGTTGTTTCCCTTGGCTTATCTTCTCAAAAGAGGATTTTTTTCGATAGCGTTTCGCTTTGTGTGTTGGCATCATCGATCTCATTCTGAAATTCTTTGGTTCCCTACATTTTTTTAATGTTTTCATAGTTTAAACCTTTTTATTTCTCTTGGCCGTGGGGAGTGAAACAATTTTTTGGCTTAGCCTAATTGTTTCGCCATTTATCCAATTATTTCAGGCTTAACCTGTATATTTTTAGTTGAATTATAAATCCTTTTGCATTTCAAATTCTTCTATTTTCCAAAGCAGCGTATTTTATACCTGGATCAAGTTCCTATCGTTTGCACGATGCCCTCTCGACCTGCGCTATCTCTTATCAGAGTGCGAGTCTCCCTTTAGAAACGAAATTTTCGTCCGAGGCACTTATTCTTCTCTCCTCAGGCGGCACATTTCGCGCGGCCGAGGTTTGATTTTGTTCAAGTCAAATTACGTGCGCTCAAGCAATTTTAATGAGCAGTGTGTTTCTAAGGGCTGATTATGATCAGGTACGATTGCGCTTTTCTGTCTTATTATCTCCATAGTAATTATATTTTCCTTAGCTATTAATTATCAGCTTCAACCACGAGTTTATCTCGGAAGCCAAGTCGCTAACCTTATCGCACTTTCGACACCTGCTGGGTTCGGCGTATTTGCGGCCTTTTCGAGGATGCGTCTGCAGCAATTTTCGGCGCTTCCACGTCGATTTCAACGATATGGTAGCAGTTCTCGCCCCGCTTATTTTGAACCGAAGGGTGTAGCAATCCCCAGCCGGCGTTCGCCAGTTAGCCGTTTTTGCACGTTGGTGAAGCGAGGTTAGTTTGTGCTATTCCGAGATATATCGTATCTTCAATACCTGTATTTTACATTTATACATTTTAAAACCGTAAATATTTAAAATTTACATGCATACGTTCCGCAATTATTAACATGTAATGTAACATTCAATTTCATACAAACTCTTATTTTAATATTTAAATTTTTATACTTATATTTAATTATGCTGTATTTAAAGTTGGTATTTTGATGTGTATTTCGACCCTCTGTAAAAGGTACAGTCACGCTTTTTTATTTCAATATCCTAAACAGAAGGTATTATTAAATGATTGAGGTATGCATATACCATGAATAATTTGAATTTAGAGTTATTAAAATAACCCGAAAGGGGTTTTTAATTTTATGCGTATCGCAACCTTCAGTTCACGTACACAATTTGGTTATAATATTGTTTGCATTTTAATTATTCTGATAATTTATTACTGACACTACAAGTCTTTTTTATTGCTTAATAATTAAACGCTAGTTACTTGTAGTTTATTCTTCTTATTATTCGAAATCTTTTGATTTCTGGCGCCCATTTCCATTTCCTTTCCTTTTTTTGAAGACATTCCAGGGCACATAGCTGATGATTTGAACCTACGATCTAAGGCCGCCGATATTTGAGTTAGCTAAGGGCCATTGCGGTGAGTAAAGAGTTTTTCAGAGCTGCCGTGGTGTATAAACTGTAGGGGGGTTGATCTGCGATTTTTACTACCATTGCTTAATTTTATTAATCGATCGCAGGTTGGCTTCTTTATTGTTTCATTCTTTCTAAAACCTTGTTGTTCTTCGGCCATTTCTGGATTTTTTCTGTCTTCTTTCTTGAGTACTGATGTTAAGATACTTTCATTCATTTTTATAGTACTTTCTTGGTGTTTATTATGATAGTGAATAATTTTTGGAGGCATATGCATAGTGTAGTTCTTCCATATTTTATGAGTTCATTGTATATTCCGTCTGGGCCTGGCGCCTTTCTGTTCTTTAATTGTTTTATTCGTATGTTTATTTCTTTTTTTTATACTTTCACGTCCTCACTGTTTTCCTCGTTATTTATTACTCTTTCTTCTTCTTCTTATGTTTCTCAATATATTTTTGTGAAGTGGTCAACCCATTGTTTTACTGTGACATTATTTATTCGTACGAATTCGTTCATATCTTTTCTGAAAGATCCATATAAGTCCTACTTCATGTCTTTGGCGAATTTCTCCCAGTGTTCTTTCTTGATATTATCTATTTCTTGATTGACTCTATTTCTTGTTCTCACATATTCTCTTCTAGTCTCGCGCGTTTTGTTTTTTTGTTTGTGTTCATTTTTCTTTTGCCCAATGCCTCTACTGCTGTTTGTTGAATACTTTCTTTAATGATTTTCCAACTTTCTTCTATATCTGTTACTGTTTCTATGTTGTGTGTGTTTAGTTTATATGTTAGTCTGTTGCAGTACCTACATATTTTTAACCCCTTCGTTTTCTAGGCTTTCTATATTTAATCATTCTTCAGTTTTTGTATTTCTTGACTGTACAAGTTCATGAAGCTGCGACCTATTGTATTTGACTGTGTGATTTTGTGTTACATAGGCTGCTCGAAGTATGTGTGATTAATTCGAAGGCCGTTCAGTAGGCAGATTTCTATGAGTTTTTCGCCATTTTCGTTAAGCGTTTCTTCATTGGACCTTTGTTTCGCTCGATTAATGGGTGCGGTTGAGATCTCCAAGAATGATTGTTATGCTACTGTTTGTCGTAGTGTCCAACAGGTCTTATAGGTTCTCATAGAACGTACTTTTCGCTTCTTTCCTTTTAGTGATGTCTGGTAAATAGACAGGGATAACATTTAGTGCAGCATTTTCTAGCTTCAGTGTGACAAGCATCATGTGTTCGTCAATATATTTTGTCTGATATATTATTTTAGTATTTTTTGTGTATCAACAGGCCTACACATCCCTGATCTCCCTTGTTCTTCTCTACTCCGCTGTAAAATAATATAAATTTGTCCGCATTAATACTTCCTTTTCCTTTTTTCTGTTTCGGTCAGGGCGTATATTTCGATGGTGTGAGATTCCAATTCTTGTATGATTTCGTGATCTCTTTTGTTCTACGAGGCAATGTTCTATGCACTGATCTGTGAATTATTCTTTCTCATAATCACTTTTATTGCTTTGTTCATCATCTTTGCATCCGTCCTGTTCCGAGGCTCCCTATTGGTTCTGTGGGCAGTTTTAGAAAGTCGCTTTCAGTAAGTTGCTAGTCTTGTTGGGAGCTTAGTTTGTTTTGGTTTACGGATGGTATTTTGTTTCCCATCTACCCGCCGATATAACCAGAGTCAGGTCGATTAGAGTTAGGAAATTCCCTTATCCGCCACCTGGGGACGCGTCCGATGGGATACAGATAACTCCACACGGAATTGGAAAATAATTACAGTAATTCCTACTAAAAGAGATCAGGAAAGTAACTCCATAACGCAAAAGTACAATTTCTTTACACGAGTAATTTAAAATACATAATCTCACTGACTGAATAAATTTCATTTTCCAAAATTTAATGTAATATCTATACAATGGGGTTTAACTTATCCATGCACCTATATATTTTTGCCCACGCTCAATAAAAATCATACCAACATCTGATGTAGTAAATTTAATACTAAATCAAATATCTAAGCTGTTTGGGTCCAGTGTAAAAATTAGGTTAGCCAATCAGCGACTCAATTTTAGCTACCATAGCTAAACTTTAAACATTACTAAACATTTACCTCCACACAAAAATTACTACGCGATTATTACATTCTATAATAAACTTGATAGCAACTATAACTTAACAAATCTTAATTAACAACCACAATGTAATACGGTAAAGCATGAGTCCTTACTGCAAATGCCAAAAATAAAACTTAATTTAATAAGGTAAAGCATGAATCTTTAATACAAATAATTTAAATACCAAAATTAATGAGCTGGACTAGTTTCCTGATCATAACTATAGCCGATTGTATCGTCCTCCAACAAATACTTTTTTAACTATAACGCCAACAGGCATACGGGCAGACAGATGGGCAAACAGGCAGACACACAGACAGAATTGAGAAAAAATGTTTTTCGTCATTCGTCATTGGATTGGACTTGAACACTGTTTTTTCTATTCATCACTAATCGTTTTCAAAAAATAATCCTTACCAATCAAGTATCCTCTTTTCTTGAAATTAAATCCGGCGTTCCATAACGCTCGATATTAAGTTCCCTGCTTTTTTCATTATACACCAGTAATTGATTTCCTTCTCTTAAAAATTTTGTTCACTATATCACCTTTATGCAGACGATACACAGCTGTATATCTAACTTTTCTTCTGCTGAAATAAGCCATGCAATTTCTCAACTTAACAGAGATCTATCTAATTTAGTAGAAATATCAAATAAAAGCTGTCTAAAATTAAAGCAACTGAATCAACCTGCTTACCTTTCAAAAAACAAAAGCCTAGAACTGAAATGCATAAATTTCGTTCAAATTTACATAGGCAACAAACAAGCACTTTTTGTAAATTCCGTTAGAAGTTAAAGTCTTATAATTGACAGTAACATGTCACAAAACTAATGCAGCGTGCTTATTTTAAACTGAAAATTCTTTATAATAGTAAAAATCTAGTTAACAGAAAACTTAATTTTTCATTTTTAATCAACATTTAATTTTGGCAAAGTTGTTTACTATAGTTGTTTAGACAGACAGTGTGGGTCTACGCCGAATTCATAAAGTATAAGATGCTTGCCTAAGATTCATTTATGATATCAAACGTAAACAGTACCTATATTTCTCATACACGTATCAGAGCTAAGTGGTTAAATATGTGTAATAGACGTTTAGCTCACTCTTTATGTTTATATTACAAAATTGTAAACAACATAATACCACCATATCTATATGATTGTTTGGCTTTTCATACGGATGTTCACAATCTTAATATACGATCTTGTGGACTACTTACACCTCCCCTTCTCAGCTACGAATTTTTTAAACGTTATTTTCCTACATTCAGGGAGTCCCATGACATGATTGCCATAGTTAAAGGATATGTTGCTCAAGCAATTTCAAGTCAAAAACGTCGAATGAACATATGTCCAAAACTCTATCGTAACTAAGCTACGGTAATTGTAATTGTTAATAAGAACAGGTAAAATCTCATTGCAAATAAGTTAAAAAAATTGCTTTGTTGCAGTAATTGTTCAAAATGACCACCCCACTGCTGTATACACAGTCAAGCTCTTCTCACAACCGACAAAGTAGCTCTGCTGATAGATAGTCTCAGGATCACTGAAACTTCCCTTTCTCTTAAACAGCTATGAACATTGCTAAAAACTTTTCTACAAGGCACTTTACTAGTCGCAAATCGCCGACGATATTCTTCAAGTGCCGCTCTCGTCCATTTCCATTACAGAATCCGTAAACATAGTGTATGCTGGCGTATTCTATAAAAAGAAAATTAAACAGTTCTGCATAAAGCAATGACTTAAGGAGGAAACGACATAAAGCCGAAACATATGCCATTTTAAATATTTTAGGTAATATCAATTGGAATAGATGTCTAATTCTAAGAGATGTTAACAAGAAAGTTGCGTACTTGACTAAAAGCATATTTTTCTTATTTTATATTCATGCTCCTTTCAGTTCTGTTCGCTCAAAAAAGAAGAAAACATCGAGTTACATAACGGATAATATAAAATTGATGATAGACTTGAAAAATAAGGCCCACAAAATATATTCGAACAAAACTATTAGAGAATTTTAATTACTACAAGAATCTAAGAATTTTGTAACACAATCTGTTAAAAATTAAAAACATGTTTTCAAAAGTATTATAAGAGCGTGACATCTTCATCCAAGCCTAGCGGAGAAGAAAAAGGGAAGAAGGACTAGGACACCCATCAGAAAGAAAGCGAAAGTCCAAGAAGAGTCTCAAAGGGTCACCTGTAGCCCTCCCGAGACTCATCAGGGCCCAAACCCCCTAAATGAGTAAGCACGATGGAAGCAACCGTCTTCCTACAAGTGGATCTTAAGCACGGCAAAACCGCCTCAGATGTGCTGAACTGAAACGCCATAGACTGTGGGCTAACCCAAGAGCCATACGTCTGGAGAGGCCTAGTCCGCAGACTAGCAACAGCAGCGGTCAGCGGTAGGATAATATACTGGTATTGATACACCTAGGGCAGTACTGCTCGTTAGACCCACAGTAAAATGTTTTTTACTAAAGGTCTAAAACCTCATTCAATACTGTAGACAACAGAACAACAGGAAACTAAATACATCACGCTCTGAAACAAGAAGGCTATTTAATAAAGCCAAAAATCAGAAACGCCAAGAGACATGGGATCAATACAGAGACGCCTTCACAAAATATAACTGAGAAGTTAGGAAGTCGAAAAGAAGAACATGGCGTAGCTTCTGTGCAAGATACAAGATACCCCAAGCAGCGCGCCTACAAAAAGTACTTGCAAAAGACCATACTAACGACATTGGTCATCTACAAAATACAGATGGACTGTTTACTAAGAACATTAGAGAAACGTTGGAGCTACTACTAAGCACCTATTTCTCTAGATCTCATACCCATATACCGGATGAACCAGTTCCAGAGGTAGTGGAAAGGTGGAAACAATATCTCCACACTCAAGAACTAAAAGTCTGGCCAACAAAATGTTCGTACTAAATAGGGTTAATTAGGCAATTCTTGTCTTTAAACTGTAAAAAGCTCCTGGAGGCGACGGCATCCTTGGTTACATACCGAAACTGTGGAGGAAGGTAAATGTGGTCTTTATATCCACAGAAAGAGGACGTTCCAACATCCATCCCAAGGCGTATAGATTCATAAGCCTCACATCATTCTTCTTAAAAGGAATGGAGAAGGTACTTGAACAGTAGCTAAAAAGTGAAGTTCTCCCAAACTGACCACTGGTCTACCGGTTGGAGTGAAACCAGCATGCCTATCAAAAGGCAAAATCGACTGTAACAGCTCTTCACAGTTTTGTATATGGGCTGACCTTCATGGTAAAAGGAATAGTTCTCTGTGCCTTCGCGGATAGTGAGGGTGCCTTTGATAACACCTTCTTCGCATGCATAGAAAAGGATTCGATCCTCCGATTATCAAATAGATGAAAGCCATGCTCGAAAGTCGGAGAATTGCCTCAATGTTGAGAGGAGAGACAGCTACCATAACGGCCACTAGAGGCTGCCCCCAAGGAGGAATATTATAGCCTCTGCTGTGGTCATTGATGGTGGACGACCTCCTCAACCAGCTCACACAGCACGGCTTCGAAATACGAGGGTATGCAGATGACCCAGTAGTAGTAGT
This sequence comes from Agriotes lineatus, assembly GCA_940337035.1. Classification (NCBI taxonomy): domain Eukaryota; kingdom Metazoa; phylum Arthropoda; class Insecta; order Coleoptera; family Elateridae; genus Agriotes; species Agriotes lineatus. Next base: position 282,531 of record CALNHX010000535.1, read on the forward strand.
ACGTGGAAAAGTTGACACAGTGGTTACACACCATATGCAGATACCATCCAGAGTTGGTGTCAAGAACAAAGCTTAAGCATAAATCCAAACAAAACAGTCATTGTCCCTTTTCCTAGACGAAGAAAGCTAAATTTAAGAACTCCTACGCTAGAAGGAACGACCATTAACTTCAACAAGTTAAATACCTAGGAGTGGACTAGACCAAAAGTTGACGTGGAACTCACATATTGCAAAACTTCAAAAGAAGGCAATATTAGCAATTCAGGATTGCCGCAGGCTTGTTGGAAGAAACTGGGCTCTAAAGTCACATTTGATCCATTGATCCTATGTGGCTATAATAAAATAAGACCCAGAATCATCTATGCATCGGTGATCTGGTGGCCAAAAACCAGACAAATCACTACTGGGCTACAGCTCGAGAAGATACAACGTCTCGCCTGTCGGAGTATAACAGGTACTATGACCACCTGGCCAACTGCAGCTATCGAAGCCATGCTAGGACTAATGCCCCTACACTTTCAGGTTCAAAAGGAGACAATGTCCCATACACTCACTCTTGCTAGGGCAGATAAGTCTAAGTCAGGTAAGCTGACGGGCCACTTTCTCAAGTAAAACAAACGGCCTACACCGTTCCGAATTTTATGTCAATAAAATACAACTTTGATCAACCTTTTAGAGTGATCATCCCAGAACGGGAAGTATGATCCTCAGGAGAGCCCTCCTTTAAAAGAAGATCTCTCCAATGGTACACAGATGGTTAGACAATGGAAGAAGGAGGGACAAGTGTAGGTATCTGTGGACCCGGTTGCCGAATCTCCGAACCCCTAGGGGTTAGAACCACCATCTTCCAAGCTGAGGTTTATGCTGTAAACCTCTGAACCATTAAACCTTAGAAAGGGGTACAATGGTGCAACAATTGATATTCTCACAGACAGCCAGGCAGCAATAAAGGCCTTAGCAGCCTACAAGTGCGAGCCCAAGCTTTCCTGTATAATTTCAAGCAACTGGCACACAAAAACCACGTCACGTTATGGTGGGTGCCAGAGCATGAGGGCATACCAGGCAACGAAAAGGTTGATAAACTAGCTAGACGAGGTGCAATGGCGCAATTCACCGGGCCTGAACCCTGTTATGGAATACAGAAGAGCCGCAGAAAGCATGAGGTCAGGCTATGGGAGGAGCAGATGAAATCCTCATACTGGGAAAACACTCCAGGACAACGCCAGGCAAAGCAGTTCATAACTGTTTCGCAAAATAAAGCAAAACCTGCTTTGTCTCTCAGTACGGTGGAATAAAAAAATATCGCTGGCCTTCTCACAGGTAACACATTAAAATACCGTCTTTTCAAGACTGGCAAAGCTGAGGATCAAACTTGCCGCTTACGCAATGATGCAGCGGGAACAGCAGAACACATTCTATGTGTATGTAATGCTGCCTGTAGACGTAGGCACAACATCTTCGGAAAGGCAACCATGATGTCTAACGAAATAAGGGACTCAAAATCTAGAGATATCTCGAGAATTATTAATAGCTTACAACTTCTCTAAATAAAATAAGGGCTCGTAGGTTACAAAAGAACCGACAGGATCACAGTGATGAAAGGCATTTAAAGGCCAAAGCCCTCGACCACTATTATTATGCGATGCTGATTTAGTTAACAATTTCTTTGTAAATATTACTACTGATACTACTGCTAAAGAACAAGCTGAAAAATTATTTAAATCAAAACACATAATTGCATTTAAGAAATTTAGTAACTATACATTCCACATGGTCGGAATGATAAAATGATGAACTGTATAATGCTTCTAAAATAGATGAAATAAATTCGAAGATGTTGAACCTTATTTTACTTTTTTCTTTAGACGTATGTATGTATGTATGTATTATCGTTAACCTCGTTTTACCTTGCGGTGTAGAGGCTGGTGCTTTATGTGCTTGCATCTGGCGGTACACTGCTCAACTTGCCCCGGATTCAGGATACAAAGTTAGAGCGCACCTTTTGTGTTTGCACAGCAACCATTGTGTGAAGTGTGTGTCATGTTGATGTGTTGACCTTGTTACTATATCTCTTAGGTCTGTGGTTCTGAGTAGAGCACAGTTAATTTGGTGCCCAACTGTGAATAGTCTCACCGAGCCTGATTCCAATTGCCAAGGCTGCGGAAAAATTCCGGCTCCCGCGGGATTCGAACCGAGGACTTGCTTACTAACAAGCCAGCTACCCAACTGCGCTACCCGGCTTCTATTTATTTAGACGTATTGACACATATTATTGGCAATTCTTTAGAAAGTGGAGTATCTTCTGAGATGTAGCAGAAATCAGTTGTGAAACCCCCTCGCGGAGTAAGTAATGTATCAATAACTATATCCACTCGATGTACTCCCAACTTTATGAAAGATATTAGAAACCATCATGCATCATGTATCGTCAGCCAGCTAATTCAAAATGTCATTGTCGTACAATATCATTGGCGGTATTCCATGACTGCCACCATCTTCCACATTATATATTCCAGAGTTTTCTATCAAGTTAATCTTTATCTTGTAGGTTTCTACTACTCATGAGTTATTGTACTTCGTTTTTCTATGTTCTTGGAAACCTTCCCCTGTTTTTCCTTTCTGCGGAAAAATATCACAATCATAATTTCTTAGGTCGTCTTTCAATTGACACTTTTTACAGTTGCTTCTATTATATCTATTGTGTCAGGGGTATGACCATATGTGTAAAGAGTCCAAAGAAGCTTGGGGCTGGGGTTCTTAAAAACTCGTTTTATTAATTACCTATATAGTAGGATTAGCTTTCATCTCTATTTTGCTTGTATTTTCTTGTATGTTCAAGAAAACTTGAAAACGAATTGGTATAACTTATAAATTAATGTGTAAAATCCAACCATATTTCCTACCGCTGAAAGCTCTAGCACAAATGAAAACGTAGTTAACGTTAACGGAATGGAAACAATAGGGAGTTTTTGCATAACGTTCCGATAAAATGACGTACCGTTAAAGCTTATGTTACCTAGCGACGTCAACGTTACAGCCAATCCAAATTAAATTTTACGAGTTTAACGTAACGTTATTTTAACGTGACGTGGTGCAAAATCTCCCTATTGATATGCACAATGATCCGTAAATATTTGAGGTTTGTTGATACTCTAGTTTTCACATTTTTTTATTTTAATATACATTTTTCATTTAATTATGAAGATCACTTTGAAATTAATCTCCATTAAGAAGAAACACATTGTTTTACTTTTTAACCCATTTAAGAAATTAATACTCTGCCGGCACCCCGTTTTGAAACGTTCTGAAGAAGAAATTATTATTAATAATAATTTCATCTTTAGAACGGAGAATATCCTAAATTTTTAAATACAGTTAATTCTCTGTGGAACAGTTTCAAATATGTAACATTCAGAATGGGGTATACCCTCAATTTTGTTAACGCTAATAGATTAATCTAATTAGTGTATCAACATTTTCAAGATGTGACTACTACTTCTAAATACTAATCATTCATCATAAAAAATTTAGTTTAGAAGGTTTAATATAGGATCCGCTGATGAGTTAGCAAGTTAGCTGATTAAAAAGACACTTTAAAATTAATATAATAAGATACGTAACTTTGATAATACCTGAATTAAACATTTTGCTTTTTTGCTATTTAATAATTAAGCCGTGAGAATGATGAAAGTTTATTAGTTCAACTTTGTATGTCACATAAATCATGGCCTGGTATTATTAAAGTAAAAATTAAAATCGTCACCAGAAACTTTGAGGTCTAATAACTCGGAAACAAAACCCGATCGGCAAAAATTTGATTTCGCATTTTTTAACCAGAACATGATGCTGTAAACGCCTGTTCATTTTGTTCAACCAGTTATGAATCACCCTGTATTTCTAACTCAAGTTTAACCTACATTTAGTAATAAAGATGTTAAGAAATTCCTAGAAGATAATCGAATCACGGTGCGCTCCTGCGAATTCCTTAAACTCAAATATGACACTTAAAAAATCCTTTAAAATTGGAGTGGCCAAAGGAGGTACCGAGAAACTCTGGGGTACCAACATCCTGGTTAAGCCGTATCGCTACAGAGCATCAAAAGATTTTCCGACAGCTAAGCATCAAGTCCCACCCATCTGACCCGTCTAACCTCGAATTTGACATCGACTTACAGTCCCACCAACATATTATTCATACGATTGAATTTCCATAGCTGCCTAAGACGTAAAGGCTTTTTGAACATCAGTTATTTGTCGGTAACAAGGACACTAAATCGGTTTTTGGCATACAATGTACAGTCAATTCATAATAAAATTGATGATTTATATATTCTCATTAACAGCTATGCTAATAAATTATATGTTATTTGTTTAACCGAACATCACTTAGCTGTTAATGAAACGCCTTACAATCTTATTGCACAAATTAGAGAAACAGATAACAGTCTGAGAAACAGCAACAGATGTGATATGTACGACATGAATGGTGGGTTAATAAGAAAAATGTTAGATGTAATCATATCGCCATTAAATAATTTGATCAACGAGTCAATTCGGTCAAGTGTTTTCCCAGATATATTTAAGATCGCTAAGATCATACCTATTCCTAAAATCGGTAATTCAGATATGATTTCAAATTTCAGGCCAATTTTACTTTTACCGGTTTTATCGAAAATACCGGAATCCTCGCCGGAATCCATCTTGAAAAAACAAATTTACGATTTCTTCAAAGATAATGCTCTGTTTTTTAGAAACCAGTAATCTAAACGTTTTACTTAATGAGATAAAAGCAATACGAAATGATTTTATCAATCTAGTTTACTGCAAATGATCTGAACGTAAACCAGCAGAAAACACAGGTGATGGTCTTCTCTGAACGAAAAATAAATGGTTTTACAGATTCTAATGGCATGATATTCCTAGGGGTCTGCATAGATCCATTGCTTTCGTGGAATATGCATATCGACAATAATATAGGTATCGAAAAATATCTCGAAAAACTTATTTGTAATAAGACAACTATATGGTGCTGTCTCAAAAGATTATGTAAAAATGGCTTACCATTCTATAATTGCATCATTGCTGAGTTATTATGCTGTAATATGTTGGGGGCACTCGTCAAGCTTCTCATGTGTTTTTAAACTTCAACCTAAAGCTGCAAGGATCATTATTAGTTCGCCGTACAGAAGTGATGTAAAAGCAAAATTTATTGAATTGGGTATTTTAATTTTCCCGTGTGTCTACATTTATTACTGTTTACTCTATTTTAAAGGTAACGTACATCTTTTTGCTACCTATAACAATGTTCATTCTTATAATACTAAGAATAATGTCAAAATTAGACCAAATTTTTACAGTGAATGGGGATCGCAATGGTCTTATCTATTATGGGGCTGTATTTTTTAACTGTCTGCCTGGCCACGTTAGGGAACTTCCACTGCCAAAGTGAAAAGTTACACTAAAAGCATTTTTAATAAATAATGCTATTTTCAACAGGAATGAATTTTTAACCATTAATTTGAATGACTGGCTCTAAGCATGTTTTACGTACTGAATTAGGAATAAATATGTTTGTAATTAAATGTGAATTGTATGTATTTCGTGTGACATTTGTCATAGTAGACCTGTGTAAAACATTTTTTTTTTGTAATGGCACAAGTATCTATGTTTATCTAACGCGCGAAACTTTAAATGCGGCATGCGCCGCGGGCTACAGTAGTATAGTATAATACGCTTAAAATTACTATTTCATAACTTCCCACTTAATTTATATAGCCTACATTGTGCATTGCCACAGATTTAGAACAGTATTTACTTTGTTGTGTATTTTGCTTTTTCGTTTTCGTCTCAGATATTCTTAAACGAACACCGAGAACTTTGGAAATAATAAACTTTTCTAATTGATGAAAAGTTGCAATATGTTTTACATCAACAATATGCATTTTATTTATATAAAATGCTTTTACATTTAGATTCTATTCTGATCTTTTATGTTATTCTAATATGCGCGATTAACCTGTTTGGCCACAAGCCCGGCCTTTTTTAGTTCTAGGCAAGCTTTTCATCTTAATACCATGTTCAGACTTATTTTTTGCATTCAAATGCACAAGACTCCATACCTACCTAAAATGTAAACGTCGATAAAATCAGTTTTTTGGACGGCTAACGTTATTTTAAAATTTGACCAGTTGTTTATAAAGACATTGGTATTTTCAATGGTTGTAGGCTCCAAAGCAGACGATGAGAAAATAAATAATGTCGGAATAGCAATATCCTTAAGTCTTTTTTGCCACCAACTCGTGTACAATCTGTAAAATGCCTCTCACAAATTCTTGAATTACCATTAGGGTACCAATTGTCACTATTAATTTTTTGTCCACGATTCCCGAGTGTCCTTATTCCTAAGGAAAGTTTCCGTTAGCACACACTTTCAGATTTACTTTTGCATCCGACTGCACAGCAAAACCCCATATCTGAAGCAACATTTTTGAAATTGATAAATTTCTTTAAACCTTGTCAGCTTACCGTTAATAAAATATAGTTCTAGTTGCTTCTAAAAATTATGATCAGTTTTTAACTATGTCCTCAAATTTTAAAGGATTTTTGTTGATGAATGTCAGATCAACATTTGAATAAACGTGACTTTGACATTTTTGAAATTTAAATTTTATTGTCAAAATGACGCAAGACATAAAATGGCGGCACCAATGGGAATCGTGACCATATATGGCCAGACGGGTATATGTACAGTGTATATAAAGCGACTGTACGCTTTGGTCCATAGAAATGTCACTTTACTATGTATATGGTAATGTCACTGCCAAATTCGAGGTTAGCCGGTTAGGTTTTCTGTCAGTTTCGGTCAAATTCGAGGTTAGCAGGTTAGGTTTTGTGTCAGTTTGTGTGAAAACTGACGGAAAACCTAACCTATTAAACTCGAATTTGACATAGACTTACAGTGCCACCAACATATTCTTCATGTTTGAATTTCCACAACCACCTTTTTTAATGGACATTTGGTATAATGCTTTTATAGGTATAAATGTTTGTTTATAAATACTAATACAAAATTCGAACAAAAAAGTATACACATTTCGTAAGAAAAGTAGTTTTACTAACCTTATATAGCTTTATTCTTCTTAACATAGAACTTCGGCTTAGACCGCGTAGTATTAGTTAGTCGAAATTCTATGTTAAGAAGAATAATTCGAGTAACCGCGAAAGCCTCAAACAGTATATATTATATAGCTATATTCGTTTAGTAAAACTTTACTTTTCTAAACTTGTTGTGTAATATACTATGTATATTAAAACACGCTTTGTCGTAAATTTGAATGTCAACATAACCTAGAATATCTAACACAATGTGACGAAAAAAGTGTCACCGAACTAAGTTTTTATATTTCTGTTGCGATCGTAGGATAATTAATAGTGTATGAAACACGTGTATAAGTGCCATTAAAGCACTAGCGACTTTAGAAGCACTCCGCTTTGCGTGCCACTTTAATGCACTCAGTGCAATAGAATTTTTATTGCACTACAATTTATTAAACATTATTTTATTTTTGAGCAAAAGTGATGGCATTTGACGTGTTGTTCAACTCGACCTTTCGGCTTCGTTGGATAATTTTCACGTCGCGTGAAATAATCTATGTTCACGTTGTGAAGACGACGATCAAACAAATTTATAAACAAGTTTAATATATTGGTTCTTGAAGCAAGACGTCTTTCCCTGAACTTTATATACAGTGTGGAAATCAAGTAACGACTAAATTCATTAACTTTGTTAATATTAATTTTTATGAAAAAATCCTACGTTTGACGGAAAGTCATTGACGACACATTCGTTTTTATTGAAATAAAAAAAACAATAGAAAAATACAACTAGAAATTTATTATCAACTCCATTTAAAGTTAATAATGACGATGACTGCGTGAGATAAACATTGGAACCAAAAGAAACTAAATTGATTAAATTCTAATTTAGAAAAAACAAAGGACGATTTTTTGTTATGACATATACAAATTGTTTAATTCTGACATATAACCAATCTTTTTTTGTTTTATCCACCGGTAACTAGATTTATTTTGCTCATTTCATTGGTTTTTAATATTTAAATTTCAAGACCATTTGTCTCGATTTTTTCAGATGTAACATATTGAAAATTTTATATCATTGAAAAGAACATAAAAAGTACTACCAAAATCAATAATAAAAAATAAAGGGTGTCATTTAAAAAAGTCGATCACGTCATATCATGAAAAACAAATTACATAAGAAACTGAAAATCAGCTGAAAATATTCCCTATGATCAAAATCGCTACACCCCTTCGAGTTTTTTTCATAAAACTGAATATCAACGAAGTTCATGCATTTATCCGTTACTTTATTTCCATACTGTATAAGCATATATTGTAAAATATAACTATCAAAGGGTGCATATCTTACAGTACTTGTCACTTAAATAACTATTTTTGCCTACCACTTCCTAAAGGAGGCTATTATTTGACATTTTTCATACGTCAAAGGTATGTTGTTATTGCATAGTTACGCAATAAAAACTCTTTTGCACATTTCTATGAAAAAATGAGGAGGAGACTTCCAAAATGCGTTTTGTCCATTTTTCATAATTTTCAGGAAAGAAGAAAGTTTACTGTGAAAAAATAGTGCATATTGCAACAAATTGAGATGTGCCACTTAATAGGTCACAAAACATTGATAATAATGACAAACGGCCAAACATTAAGTGATCTATTTTTCTGTAATAACAGCAAAATTGGGGGTGTTAAAATGCTTTTTGATCGTCCAGAGGTGACAAAATGCATTTTGTTTGGAAATGACGTAAAAAAGGCGAATTTTTGTAGTAAACTAATATTAGATTTTCCATTTCCTCCAATTAACACTAGCTAAATATAATGTATTAAACACTGAGAAAGCATTAAAAGTACCAAAATAAATGACAGTAACAGGTTATTCAATGATGACATCATGTGCTGGTACATTCAAAAGGCATTATGTCCATAATATTGGGACAAAACGCATTTTGAATGTCCTTACGTATAGGACAAAATGCATATTGAATGTCCAAGCCGCTTTTGCAGCACATTTTAAGTAGGACAGAATGGGTTTTGAATGTCCAGGATAATGTTAAAAAATACTCCTTTAAACATAGAATGCAACGCCATCTCTAACTAAAAATTTTAATTTTCGGACAAAACGCATTTTGAAAGTCTCCTCCTCAAATATTGATTAAATTTAGTGATTTTTCAACTTAAAACACTAAGAGCATGCCTAACATGATTTTTAGTGAGTTTTCAATTTCAAATTACGTTTTAGGATATATATACAGTATATGTATAAAACTCGTATCTAAAGCTTCCTGTATGTCTTCGCAACACGTCAGTGCTCTAACACTTTTGAACATGTTGTATCAAACATTTTTCTGTAATAGTGTAAGAATGATAAAAAAATACAAAAATGTTTAATATATTGCTGGCGGAGTGCGATAAAAATGTTATTGCACCGAGTGCATTAAAGTGGCACTTTTTGCACTTACAACAATGCATGAAACTGTAGTACTTTATTGCACTAATGTAAAAAGACACTATTAATTAATCTGATATGTAGGGTAAAGCAACACTAGTGTTATTTGCATATATGTTTTATGGCATTAGCTATATGAAAAACAGTTTATTACAAACGTTAATGGGACCTACTGCTCTATAATTTTGTGCAGTTGCTTTATGAAAAATGCGGTTGAGTCTTTGGTTAACTGTCAAACCGGTTTTTACCAGCACTAAAAAATACTGTGATAATTAATAATATAATAATAATAAAATATTGACAAAATATTTTATTTCATTACTTTTGTTGTTATTTGAGAAAGTATGGTGTGTTAAAAATGTCTCAATACTATTTATGTTTAGTTTTGTATACCCTTTTTTAATAAGAGTGATGATTTGAGAACCCCCAAATTTGAGAGTCTAACTACTTCTATGTAAAGCAACCATATTCGTAAAAACTAGACTCTTTATAATTAACGTGAAAATAAAAATCTTATTTTATTTAAAGCCCCGAGAGAATGTCTCCACTTCGAAAATATTTCTTGAACTCTGGCAACGCCGGTTGCCCTGCACTTTGTATTATCAGGTTTCGCCTCCCCCTTTCCAACCGTTGAACTCGAGAGGCCCTCGTGGAAGTTCGTCGGGACGCGCACGCGACCCAGGCGCAGCACCCATCATTTCACATGTGACAGGTGGCTGTACTGGCACGCTATGGAAAATGGCTGAACAGTGCGAGTGAGCGAAAGTTGTGTCGATTGGACTGTTGGTGTGAAACGTTCGCAGAACTGTTGTGGGCCGTTGTGCGCGTGGTGTGCATTGCATTGAGTGTGTGCGAACGACGGGCCGCGTCCGATTCACGACCCGCCAGTGGCAATTGTTTCGCGAGAGCGATATAACCTAACTTGCGATTCGCGATCTTAATTGATCAATGAGTCGGGGGCGCTAACGGGAGCCGGACTTCATTCACAACCCGCCGAGGTGCATGCCTCCTAAAACAACCTGTTAGGAAGTCCACTGAACCTTGTGTTTACATCGTTCCAAAACAAAAAACTCGGGACGATTCGCACGGGACTCGGGTCCGATGCATGCGAAAGGCGGCGGGACGTCCGAAAGATGCACATGGACACGACGCAGGAGCCCCGCATCGTAAACTAGGACTAAGTCGCCGAAAACAAATGAGTGCGCTCGGCGCCCTGTGATTGATTGAGGTTATGTCGCGTATACAGGGTGTTGCCGAACGAGTGCTCACGCTGGGATGATGGCTGAGCGCTAGATCGACACGCTGGAGCGATCTGGCCCTGGCCCGGGGGGTTGCCTCGACGGTGGTGGGACCGTCCCCCCCTCGGTCCCCCAACCCCCGGGGCTGTCTCCCCTGCACCCCGATGTGATCACCCCTAAGCGACAGGCTGTAGTAGACAGGTGGGTGTTCGCCTTGATTTATTTGTGTATATAAAGTTGGTTTATTTTGCTAGCGCGCTCCGAGCTCGAACTCCGAGTTGCATCGTAAATAGCAAAGAGATGTAGGAGTTGCGATATACAGGGTTTTTCAATTTAAGGCATACGAACATGGTTAAATTGACCTAAGTTTTGTATTCTCGTGATATATAATACTCAAAATATAAATTTGACAGCCGTCTTAGTTTTCGAATTCTGCCTAAAGTTTAAAGAATTTAAATCTAGTTAAGGTTGTCTTTTGTTCTTAGAATTTTTGAAATATTGGTATTTACTCTCTTAGAAAAAGGGTGGCTATAGCACCGCTGAAAATATCGTACTGTAACCTGGTCACATAAAGTTTGCTGCACTTGTTTTCATTCATAAATAACCGAAATATGTACAAAAAGCAATTTTTGATAGTGGGCCATAATCGTTAAATACAAAAACAATTGAAAATTTCCTTTCACATTCTGATTAAACTTTCATCGTGCCGCGGTAATTCTTTTTGCATAATATGTTTACGTTATTCAATAATAGTTTTAGGAATGTAGGGTGTATTTATTAATTTCTTTAGAAAATAATAAAATCACGCTTTACTAATTAAACTTTTTGACTGGTGTGGAATTTTCGTACCACTAGCAATTTTTCTTTGAACATTCCATTAAGTTCGATTAAATTTAGTGATTACATATGAGTACTAAAATGTACTTTTTATAATATGATCACAATTAAACAAACAATACAAATATGTAAACGTATGTATGTATTTGTTGTGATTAACAGTCACGGTTTACTATAAAAGAATCTTAGACATACGAGGGTGGATTCATATATTCTTAGCCCGACGAACAAGCAGTTGTTGCGCAGTTTTGAAATTATAATAATGAATCAATCAAATTTTGCTAGAAACTACTGATACATGAAAAAATTATCTGACATTTGTAAACAATGTTGTTGATTAAATATTTACAAAATACGGTTAACTTCGCAGATCTTTTATCGATATGGGGAATACTGTGATGTTACACTTATATTGTAAATATTTAGCCATTGTACGAACTTCAAATTTATCTATTTTTGTCTCTCCTGACAAAGCCGTAGTGGGGAACCTAAATTGGACGACCCTGTATAGAGAGAATACGTCAGCGTTTCGTTACAAGTGCATTTTATCATAGGCGTTGAATTTCGTCGTGTGAGTTGACTAGCCGGGAAAAAAACGACCAACAATCACTTTCGTCCTTCAAGTTTACGTAATAAAATGAGAATTTTGCATTACGTAAATTGAGCACTAATTAATTCTGCAATAGCTCAAGAGATTGCTGCTCCTTTACAGGTTCGAAAATGAAAATACTGTTTAGCAGCTCACTTATATCGAGTAAGTGCTGATAAGCAACGAATTAATTTTACGCAAATGCATATTAAAAGTAGGCACTTCCATATGTACTGCACGGAGTCCATATTTCAATATATTTCGTCAAAAACTCGAAAAAATAATGTGACATTTCAATTGAACAAGTGTTTTCGTGTTTCCACAATAGGTCAGTCTTTACGTCATTTCTAGTGACATATGTATTGGATATAGTTATCAGTTTAGATCTTAGCAGTTATCATCACAAATATATTAGTAGTTTACTCAAGCATACATATTAAATATGCATATACTGAGATGGTCCCGTATTTGTTTATTAATTCGCTTTTGGGGTTGTTTGTAAAATTAATTTAGACTGATTAAAATATGCTGTCTTGTATTTTTATTTACTTGATCCGAAATAAATGGTGGTATGCCCTTTAAGTATTTTATTTATCTGCAATTTATTGCATCGAAACGCTAGCTCAGTAGAACAATTAACTCAATTCCCAGGGGTGAATTTCTAATAAATTGTAAATTTTTACTTAAACTGGTACGCCACTATACACCTGAATTAGTTTCAATACACAGTAGTTATTGTATGCAATATGTCAAAACCTACAAAATGGTTCGTATCGTGCAGTCAGCGTTGGTGACTTTAAAATAATAAAAATTGTGAACATTCGCAGAGGTATTTATTCAAATCGTAGCGCTTTTGCGGTTATTATTATCATTGGTTTCAGGCATTAATTTGTTACATGACGTCAGAAGGGACGCCGACTAAATCTCGCAATTGTTTTACCTTGGCCTAACCTCAAATTTGGGTAAATGCTTATAATTTGAATTGCGCCTTCGCTGGATGCCAGGATATGCTTGAATCTTGATAAGCAAGGTCTGGTCTCATATGCACACAAATTTCCCGATCCTAACACTGATACTTTTAGGTTAACACAGAACCTTATAATTTGGTGTGTTCTTCGCAATGTTCGGAAAGGGGCCCCAGCTGGTATCCTCCTCTGGAAGGGTTTCCTCCGGTGTTTTTGCTGTTGGTCGGTCTCCTGCACTCCTGTCTGATGCGTCGCAGTAGAAATCCCTGGCTTTGGACCCTATTTCTGGCCGGAATTCAATAGCGGAATCCTGATGTGATCGGATGGCAATGATCGTCGGAGGTGCTCCCGGTGAAAATTTAATTTTATGTCGCGGAAAATCCCACAAACGTTCCCACATAAACTTCAACACTTGGTTAACACAATGATACACTTTTAGCTCGAAATATTTTAATTTATTATATAAAAACTTTAGTTGAAGTGGAGCACAAAACTACATGTCAAGCTTAATTTAATTATTCATTTGTTCTCCTTTATTTCCGTTATTAAAAACAAAATCTATTCTATTACTATGGTTACCAAGGCACCGGAAATGGGTTTTGATCAAATTAAATACATTATGGAAATGAATTTGATTACAAATTATATTTACAAATTTCTTATAGGTAACTAAAATATTGTCCATTTCTTAATCTTAAAAGGTCTCTTTGCGCCACAAACATTTATTCTGCTCTATTTCACACGCGTTTATTGCACTGATTATTTTATAGAGTTCAGTTCTTAATAATTGCTTTTCCATCTCCTTCTGTCTGCTTTTCACTTGCTTTTTCATGTCTTGCTGCCTGACTTCTTATTTGCTCTTTGCAACGTATTATTATTATCTTCTGGCTTCCTATATCTTTTTTAGATTCCTCACAATTTCCCTGCTTAGCTATATTGAAATTACGCTTCATTGACATGCATATCGCAAACCTTTTTGTGACTATTCATTTCTTTCGGCTCGGCCATTCAGTCTGCACAAATCTAATATTTAATTAATTTGAACGTCAACTTCAACCCTGTGAAAAACATGCTTTGTCCTTTGCTTTCTTTACTCAATTCAATTCTTAATAATGGCATCTCTTTTCCAATGCATTTACTGATTGAAATTTAAGCTTAGTATTGCAGTTACATAAAACACCCCAACTCTGTGCTTATTGACTTGTTTCTTAAGTTGTACTGCAAGCAGAATCGGGTCGTGGGCCTAAGACCATCACAATACCTATCCGATATTTGTCTTATCTAATCTAATTGTACTGAACCAACATAAACCCAACTTAACCCAACCTTATTTATGTTTATTGTTTAGTTGAAAATACAATTGTCGCTCTTACACGTGCACTTTTGCTGCACATACATCCGCGCCTTGCTAACACGAAATTTACGTAATTGTTAACTACAGTTCAAAATAATTTTGAATTAAATATACAGCGTGATTGATGAATTGTGCGGCAACTGATGTGTTGGTTGTTAAAAAATATAGAGACGACATCTCAAAAAATCGTCATTTCTAGTATGATAATATTGATGCAACGTAGCTCCAACAGAGATTCTTTTTACATAATTGTTTTGTGTTTACTGTTTCACATTTAAAATAAGAACATTGCCACCATACAAGATAGGGTTTTCTTTTTTATCTTTCTTAAGGTATCGAACGGGTAGTGCATAACTTCCCAAAAATGTTGACTATGAAAACATCTGAGGTGAATGTAAGATCCTCGAAAAAGTCATTTATACGCATATTTTGGTGACAGTCATGTGTAATTTTATTAGGGAGTACTTAGTAATTTATAATAATCCACAGCTTAAATGTAACTGTAGATATGTTGCGAATATCTGTTGCTTGCAATAGTTACAAGTTATGTAACAAACCAATCAAATCACTATTGTAATTGTTTTTGAAAATTTAACTGTAGTAGATATCGTTTATAACGACAGCCAAGAGACCGGAAGAATTTGATCATTATATCCGTATGTCGCTATAAACAAACATGCTATAACTAAAGAAACACAACGGTTTTCTCCAATCAGACGAAGAATTATATTTTTACGACGTGTTTTCAGGCCGTAAAATACATGATTTTGGTTTATTATCGACGTTGCTAGTTAACAAGGAATAACAGTATTTTCCAGCCGAGGCCGAAAAAAAACTTTTCCGTCCTAGACCGACATTACACGTAATTTAGCGTAACATCTATCTATAATATAATTTTCCTTAATGTGTGTCTGTGTGTCTGTGGCACAAAATAAAATCTCATGTTCCGGCTTCACAGATGTTTATATTTGTTTAGGTTTTGTTTTTCTTATCTTAGCGCTCGGTTCGGAGGTTGACCTTTCGCGTATCCTATTTCACGTGCGCGTAGCGCGCAGTTTGCTTGTAAAAGTAATAATTTTTGGCATTTATTCCGATCGAATAAAAATGTAATGTTTCATTCGTACAAAAAAAATGTATATTTTTGTAGTACTAATAGTACTGATAACTATTATTGTTCTAAGGAATTAAGTATTACCACAAATCGTTAATTTGGTTTCTTTGCATATTGTTTGATTTCCAGCAATTTGGCTTGGTATTTTTACTAGCATATATGTATGTATACTGTACTTATTTACCTACATCAAATTACCTATATATAGAAACATATATTTCTCCGTCTTCTAAAGCTCAAATAGTTGTAGCCGTTTTTCGATGGTAAAAGCTTTCTGTTGTGACACGGCGATTTTTGCTAATTTTACTGTTCGAAGGTGCATTAACAGCTAAACAGAAATACGCTTCAAAATTCGGTGATTCGCTGGAAGCTTTCTCGAAATTTTTCACCGTTCATCCTTCTATACGATAAATTGTACAGAATTTCAGCCCGGTTTCCGGTCGGTATATCAGTTCGGTCGCAATATCCAATGTCGTAATAGGCGATACGTACGGAATGTATTTACTATGGACTCTGATAGGGTTTTAAGTTTTCTCTTTTATAACCCATAGGTCGCTATATCCAATGTCGTTATAATCGGTATTTACTGTACATCTATTTACAACCAAGTTCTAAGAGGTTCTATAATTTTGCTTTTCTCGAAAAGAATATTTTTTAAAGAAGGCGACCCAGAAATGCGCTGTTGTAATGCTTGGAAAAATGCGGAATTGTCCGGCGTTTTCCTAACATTTAAAATTTTGCTACAGGTCCACATTCCACAATACCACATCCGAAAGTCGAAAATGCCAAAAGCCCTAGTTTTTCGTGAAATGTGGGGCGTCAGTCATCTCTCCATAACAAGGCTCGTTTGGCGCGCAAACAGCTGATCCAATTGCACGCCCACCCAGCACTAACAGTCAGTTTTTGTTTTTTATTTGCATGGACTGGCTTTAATTAGTTTTGCTGATTATGGGGTTCTGCCCTAAATCCCGCTGGGGACACAATCTTTATTCTGAAATCCGAAAAAGGAATTGTGAATCTATACTGGCAGATGGTTCATCAATCGCACTATATGCTAACGTTCAACTAAACGTATTGTGAACAATTTGGAAACATTAAAATAAGATTTGCTCATGCATAATAATATAGCGTAGGTAATTTCTTGACAATAACAAAGTAGTGACAGTTAATAAATTCTAAAGTATGCATTGGCAGTTATTTTATTGTGAATGCATAATCCTCAAAGTATATGTACCGTCGGTTTTTCACAAGAAATCAAATTTTCCGCAGTGAAGATCATTGTAACAGCGAATATCTTAATTTTAGTTCAGCAAATAATAATCATTTATACAAACCGTAAAATTTTCCTTTTTATACCTTCTCAGGTTTCCTGAATACCATTTTTTAAGTTTAATTACGTTGTATACAGGGTGCACACAAATTGGCGCAAAAGCTTCAGGTAGCGATATTCTTTGTACAATTTTGAGTCGAAAAGCTTAATACTAAAGTGTTGGATTGGTCTTCATAAGCCCTCACGAGCGCTAGATAAAAAACATGTTTTTTTAAGATAAAGTACCTTTTTTGTTCTAAATATGTCAAAATGGCATGGAAGAAAGTTACTCAAAATGTAAAATTATGGCCCCATGCAAAATTTCTGAAATATCGGTTTACTTACATGAAACCGTATTACCACAAAAGTACTTCATCTAGTGCATACGGTTGCCTATAAGTAGATCGATATTTCTGAAATTTTGCATTGGGGTCATAATTTTACATTTTGAATAACTTTCCCTTATGACATTTTGACGTATTTAGAACAAAAAAGGCACTTTGCCTGAAAAAATGTTTTTTATATACCGCTCGTGAGGACTTATGAAGACCAATCTAACATTTTAGTATTAAGGTTTTCGACTCAAAATTGTACAAGGAATATCGCTACCTGGAGCTTTTGCACCGATTTGTATACACCGTGTATATGACTGGATATCATTCTTCAATTTTTTTTGTGTAAACGACCTAACGGTGCGTCGTTTCAGTTACTATTTTCGCTAGCTCTTTCTTAAATAATCAGGTTGATATCTGAATTTCCAGCATTAGTCACATTTTGCGTCTCTTTCCTTTCCCAACTATGATATCAATTTCATATATTTGCCCAAGTTGATTATCATCACATCGTCTCCAGTTATATTTCTTTTTGGTGTTATGATAAATATATAAATATATACAGCTTTACCCCGGTAGCGCAGTTGGTAGAATGTTAGGCTTGAATTAAATCCCACGGTGGACGGAATTTTTCCGCAGTCTTGGCGATCACTACCGGGTCCGGTGAGACCATTCACAGTTGGGCGAAATTAACTGTAATCTACTCAGAACCACAGAGCTTAGAGATATAGTAACAAGGTTCACACATCACCAAGACACATCTAATACAACGATTTCTACGCAAGTTATAAAGTCGCGCTCCAACTTTGTAACCCGAAACCGGGCCAGTTGAGCACTACACCGCCAGATAAGAGGTAAACGATAATACATACATTATGTTAAATATAGCTTATTTAAGCTATATGGATATCTTTTTCTCGTTTTGTTATTTTGATGTGCAGAAATGTAGCTACTGGTATACATAGTATTTATTCACTTCTTCCTTCACTATCCGTCCAGATCTGTATCTAAAATAGTTTCTCAGTGTCTTCATTTCTAGCACTAATCACTCTGTCCAATATACCCTTTCCCATCTTAATTTTGAATTCAGTAAAACATCAGTCAGTGAATTAATTCTATAAGCTAATATAGTCACATAGAACCGTAATAACACTAATTCATTTTATGGCAAGTGAAGACTTCTAGTTATGAGTTTAATTTGTACCTCTACTGTCAATTTACGCACGACCTTGCTATTTTTTAAGGTTTTGCCTGGTCTTAACTTGTCCTACCGGAGCTTCCTTGGCCCTGCCAATCCTGCACGGTACTGTCATGGCCCTGTTAGGTACTGCTAAGGTTTTATCTAGTCCTTCCATGTCGCCATAACCATACACATTTTCTTCTTTTTCTACAGGATGCTCTCTTTCAATTTGGGGATTATATTCGTAACATACATGTACAACTAAATATACAAATAACATTTTATTTAGTACTTTTTACCTCGGCACTACCTGCCGAAGATTATTTTCGACATTAGCCATTTTTACAAATTTACAATATTTTTTGCAAGCGCTCTGTTAATGGCGACCAATTCGAAATTATATGAAAGGTCTCATGAAACTACATAATGCCATATTATCGGCACTCTGCCCTACTTACACTCTCCACTAACGGTATTGATAAATCTCCAACTCGATATTAAACCGATTTCCTCTCTCTACGCTTCGCAATAATTAGTTCTCGTCTCCCCTGCGACATTTCTTTGGCCGAAGTCGTCGCACATATAACACGATCATGTACATCTACTATAACATAATATAACAGCCATACAACACTGAAAGCAACGTTTCGACATATTACAAAGACTAAATACGCTTTAAGGATTGGGCGTCTTAAAAGAGACGTGCCAAAAACCGCTTCATCTCAATACTGTAGCGAAGTATCGATAACGAATTTGCACCTTTTAATATGTTTTTATTAAGGCCAATTCACATCAAACCAACAATAGTGCAACATGAGTTCAAGGCAAAATCATGACAAAAATTAAATGAAAAACAGATTTTTAAAACGAAGCAAAACTTTAACAACAAGGTAATCACGATGTAATGCAAACAAAGTGGCAACAATGTCGCAGAATTGTCAATTTGTCTTAAAAAACTACTAAGTTCCTATCTTGTTTACTAGATGTGGATCGGCCATTAAATTACATATTTATTTGTCTGATTTTTTTCATATCCTTACTGCATTTGTTTGGATTATTTAAAAAAAAATGAAACTCGAAACTATAGAACCATAGAAAATATGTGAATTCTTCGAGAAACTGGATATGATATTTTATACTCGTAATAATCTTCATTTTCCATATTCATTTTCCCTGCCTTATTTTCGGCACTACTTTTCTCGTTAGATTCAAAGTGTTCACTTAAGGTGTCCCTCATACTTTCATAATCATCGCTGATTGTTGCTTCCAACTCACTTTCTCCCGCCGCACTTTCGGTCGTTTTTGCAGTTTTTATTCATTTTTTCCGCATTTTTTCTTTACGCGTCTGTTGGTTTTCGTAGTACTTCCCGACGGATTTTTATCACTCTACCTACATAATCCGGTGATGATACCTTTACAATACTTGCTTCAGTCGATCCGAAAGTAGCCTTCCAGATGTTTCAGGAAACAGCCAATATAAAGATAATTTTTTTATTCATTTGACTTTCCCATTTTCAACTCGACTTTCAAGTATGGTCCATTTTTGGAAAACTTCAAAGTTATTTCTTCATAATCAATAATGGAGCTCATTGGTTTGAGAAAATAAAGATTCTGCCTACTCCTGCCCAAGTTCTGGCCCGATATTGTAAGTCCTGCTCGAATCCCTGAAGTCTGCTTCTACCTCATCAGAGGTCAGTTGGCCACCATTGTTTCCTGTTGGTGTAGGAGAAGACATTGCTGTGTGTTTAGAGCCGTACTATGGTACGTCAGCCATTGCTTGAAGAATTTTAGAGTAATTGGGATCTTTGTAGAATGGCGCACTGGATTTACTTACGCATCAGTATTGTCATAATTTTAGGCTACAGTCCTTGTCGGCTAGGATTTTATTTCTAGTAGTAAAAGATCTTCTAGCAGCCAGTATATATGTATCTTCAAATCGTATGTCGATTTGCTTTCTTTTTTTATGCTGTATTGCTTTTGCTTCGTTAATTTTAATTTTCCATTTATTAATCGAATATTGCAAAAGGACTACTAGATGGTTTTGAAGGTGTGAAGATGCGATTTCTGGGTTTTCGGGGCTGTCTCGTCAGCAAATGTCTCGGCAAATGTTCCAGTTAGTGTAAACTCGAAAGGCTTAAAACCTTCGCAACAACGCCATTTCTTCGTAGAAAACATTTGATTAAAGAAGCGCAATAGCAACAATTCCATCCTTTTCAACATCTACAGCGAATACGGCATAACAAAATACATCGATGAATTGCTATTAGGAGGTGTAGTTTTGGTGGTGGAAGAATAACAAATATAGCGTAATAACAAACTCTTAAGATAAAGTTGCATGAATGTTACTGACGATAGAAAACGAGAGCAGGGAGCTTGGACAGGCATTGAACACGAACAAAACCAGCACATCGATAAACGAATAGCGGGCATTGATACACTTGATAACTTCACCTATCTGAGACCATTGAATTGAGAAGGATAGCATCACCATGGTCTTGTCAATTGCGTTATATGCAGCCGAATCGTGGATGTTAAAAGCCATATACAAAAGAGACAACTGGATTCTTTCGATGGTGTTTGAAACGGATTACGTCTACCAGCATCACATCAATCTATTTGTAATTTAAAAAAACATGCCAATGGACTGTCCGGAATTGATTATTCAAAGGAGACTACTGGTCATGTCACACATATAAGCCATGACAACAAAGACTTGTGATATATGACAAGATTGCAGGCAAACAACCTAGAGAACGATCCCCATGCGTTGACTAGACCAAGCAGGGGAACTCACAAGCGCCACTATTCAAGAAAATATTCTCAATACAGAAATCCGACGAAAGTGGAGGAAAATTTTGAACATAAGCTGACCTACTTATATGAGGACTAGAAGTCGCAACACTTCAGATATAAAGTCATACGACTTGAAAGAGCTAGAAAAATAACATTTGCTCACATGTTAAATGACGCACAGTTTACGAGTGCAATTAATTAACCAATGCATCACCATCTTCCAGGCAATCTTAGAATTTAGAAAAGTCCGGCATTGCAAACAAACAATTCAGGATAAGTATTTGACCATATACAAAATGATTGTGCAGCAGTTACTTGAGAGTTTGGATTGCCCAGAAGCTCCAGCGTGTTAAAGATTCCTTTATTGAGAAAAAGTAGCCAATCTTGACTGGAAGACTGTTACATGACATCACGAACCTGAAAATAGTATTCGCATAGCGCCGAAGGTTTATCAAGCAGCCGTAATCGCAAAACTAATGTAAATAACTTAAATATCAGCCTTTTGTAAGATTGCGATGTTTATAAACACCGCACGGTATAATCATGTGTTTGTGATGTCGCCCATGGCGAAAACATTGCCGACCGGAAAACAATAAGAAAAACGTCAAACACAAAAACTGCCACGAAATATCGACCATGATTCATAGAAGCCCACCCGGAGGGCGCTTTAGGAAGTGAAAACAATAGAGTGTAGAATTTTCTCGTTACTGTTCTACCCTTCGCGAGAAATTAAAACTGGAAACTACAGGAATATCGATATCTTCTCGTGGTTTTAAGCAGAACTCGGCCTGACTTGCTATATAACTGGAATGACTATCGATTCTTATGTTGTAATACGCATACAAAAATAGACAATGTAGTGGGTTTGAAAGTTACAGCTCTCGAACAGTTAGTTGGCTGATTTGCGACGAACAGTTTTCCCTCCGAGAATTAATACTCTAGAACGAAAGGGGATTTGTTCGAAGGAAGAAGCGGATATTGCGGTTGAAGGCCCGTCACCAGCCGTGATGGAATGCTCACCTGCAGTTGCACTTTTCAATCGGATGCGCTTTATTCTTTTGCATGCGATTTTAAATTTATCTCTCGATGAAAATAGGGCACGTCAACTTAGTACACATTCACCTAAGGAACCGAAACCTAATGATAAAAATTTTCGAAATAATGGTCCAAATGCTGACCCCTGAGGCACGCTTAGAACTGGATATTTCGGAATATTGTGAAAATTCGAATCAATTTTAAAATTACTAATTCATAACCACGTTCATTGGGTATAGTTGCCCCAATGGCATAAACATGCACAAAACACAAAGGTGGTCCAAATGCTGACCCCTGAGGTGCTTCCTGAACTGAGCCTTTTTGGAAGTAATTTTACTAAGTCATCGTGAAATGGCGAACGTTAAACGAAAGTATTAATAAGGAGTTAATATAGAAGTAAATGTGAATATATTCCGGCGATTTGCAGCAGCAAATTGGTGCACTTTATGGAAAATGGCAATTTGAGAGAGACTGAAGCTATTGCAGGTGAAATACTCGATTCAGTGGTGCCATGCAATGCTAGGCAGGTGCAAGCATTCGGTTCCGCTTACTTGCATTTGATCGTTTAACAGTGAATTGTGCAGCTATTTGTAGTATTTATTAGTAGGTGTTCTCTGTTTACTGGAAAAGCGCGAGTACATTTACTATACATTTGTATGCATGCTATAGAGAAACCCACTGTATAAATGAAATTCTATTGAAACTAATAATGTTTGGTTATTTTTACAATAGAATTATGACCTTCAGATGTTAATATTCGGACAGGTACTGCCTTTCCGTTGCGCTGAACCGGTAGTGTTAAAAAAAGCATTAATCACATTGAATAGTTAGATTTACACGTTAATGCAATAGACCTAATTTAACCATCTAATTGCTATGGCTGTTTTTGTTATTTCATATTCGATTTTTCCCTACTTTTTCCTACATAACCAAAGTTTCATATTTAGGTAAATGCAATATACTGCTTCATAAATGACGTTAAACGTCTTTTTTACTTTACCAATTACTGGAGCTATTCAGTTAATGCTTTTATTACATTTCATGGACGTTTGAAGTTTGATGAAGTAAACAACTATTGTAGCAATTTCAGTTTACAAATTAAATATCATTGTTTCACCCAGGAAGTGTGCCCAGCCAGCACCAGCTTCATGCATCATTAGAATAATTGCGGAAAAGATTGCTTTTTTATGCTTCTTCGATACCTACGTATACTTAGTAGACATAAAACCGTGGTGTCTTAGAGCCTATCCTCTTCAGAGCGTTAGTCGTTGAACGCTCTAATTAGTTACACCACACTAAACCAATGACCATTACTTATAAATTACTAGCTGTTACCCGCGACTTCGTTCGCGCGAGGTTCGTTATTTGTGTATTAAATAATGACTAATTATACTCTGTCATCCCATCCCATCCCATCCTATCCGCGTCCCTTTCTCCGTCCCCGTCTCCGTACCTCCCCATCCCGTCCCCTCCCCTTCCATCCCACCCCACCCCTTCCCTTTCGCGTCCAGTCCCGTCCCCTCCCCTTCCATCCCAACCCTTTCCGTCCCGTCCCGTCCCTTCCCCTGCCGTCCAGTCTCGTCCCTTCCCGTCCCGTCCCCTCCCCTTCCATCCCATCTCTTTCCGTCCCTTCCAGTCCAGTCCCGTCCCGTCCCTTCTCTTATGTCATGTCCATTATCTTGGAATTAAAAATAAATGCAATTTTCGCAGTCAACGTCCCAAAAAAACCTCAATAACGACACCCATATCGTATTTTAGGCTTATTTACCCCATTTGATTTTCGGAAAATCACAAAATACGTGTTTGCTTATTTGTTTTTAGAAGTACTCCTACGAAGTTTCAACCCGAAACGTCTATTTAATATTATTTCTCTTTAAAAAATTGGAACACCCCATTTTACCCCTTTAGGGGTTGAATTTCGAAATATCCTTCCTTATTCCTTGTATACATCATAAAGGGAACCTCTGTCCAAAATTCGCGACGTGATCACGATGCCCTCACGGGTTAGTTGGTAATTATATATACACAAGTACTCCAAATTAAAAGTACTTACGAAATACATATCGGGCATTAATGCTTCGCTAAGTATTTCAATTATGTGGTTTTCCACATCACCTTAATATAATTTAAATTGTGACCAAATATACAATATAGTATGATCAAAAATTATTTTCATCTAGTATGGTTATAGAATAGTACCTAATGTATGAATGCAACTATAACTTGTTTAAAAATTATATAGCCATACTATATAAAAATAATTTTCAATCATACTTTACCTAAGTAACATGTAAATAATGTGTTAGCTT
The DNA here is from genome assembly GCA_940337035.1 of Agriotes lineatus. NCBI lineage: Eukaryota > Metazoa > Arthropoda > Insecta > Coleoptera > Elateridae > Agriotes > Agriotes lineatus. Next base: position 307,127 of record CALNHX010000535.1, read on the forward strand.
ATCTGTCGCCTCCGGTGTCGATCAAAACCAAGAAAATCCACAACACACTATTCACCAACAACCTTCCACAAAAAAACTCCACCATAAAGAATCATCAGCAAAAAGAAAGATCCAAAAATGCTATCCACCAAAAAGAAACCAATCCATAAAAAATCACAAAAACTGTCCACCATGCACAAAAATCCCTATAGTAATGGTGGTATTAACTCACAGGGGTATCTTTCACTTAAACATGTTACTTAAGATTAAAAACTGTTTTAACGTGCTTTATCCAGCCCGAGAAATAATCCGGAGGTGTTGACCTAAAGATTAGAAAGAATTTGAATCACAAAGCGACACAATAGGGATAATCATCGATTGAATTAATTCAACTTTACGGTCTAGGTAGGTGTCCATCGCGAAACGATCAATACACAAGAATTAGAAACCATAATTAATAAACAGCTATTCGTTGACACACAAGTTCCTTATTTAAGTTGAGGTGAAATCGAAATCTCGACAAATTGTTTGCTTCTGCACAAGTTGTTATATTCGGTTTCTTATTCTAAGCGACCGAAACAAAAATACTGGACCAAATATCAGCATGTGACGCAATGACACTAGAATACCTAATTCGAACTGGAAGTTGCTACAAAACCGTTGCCAACCTTATAGCTTCACAAAGCAGGTACACAACGCTACGAATCTCGAGAGAAAACGTTGGATAAGCCAAGACAATTTCGAAATATATTACGCATAAATTGACATGCGCAACTCATATTACTTCGACACGAAGTGTACGAAGTATTGAAATTTCCTCATATCGAACACCACTCTGAGTCAAATATCTCTAAAATTCGTGTCAACCGACTAATGAACCCACTACCAAATCTCCGTCTCGACCGTGCGGATCTTTTGGCGAAGATCCCAACCCACTAGATCCCTCCCTCGTATTGGAGGGTGCCTAAACGTGCTGTGCGGTGTACGTATGTTCGTATATGTACACGATTCCGGTCTCCAGGAAGCTTCCTGAAGTCTTGGATCGTTTTCATACGATACGTCCTCCGAAAATGAAGGCAACATCAACTTTTGAGGTATGGTCGAAGGCAAGACACTTTTTTTGTTTTTTGTTTTTAAAATAAATAACTGGTCAAAACATTCCATTGTACTAGCGAAGCGGAGTGATGCTGAGTGTCGAAGTATTCTTGGAAAGCACCGAATGGCGCTTTTCTTGGGTGGGGGTACCGTATCTTTAATTCTTAATGAACATGCGCTGTCAGTTAGAATCACTTTTATGATACGAGACACACAGCCAATTTTTACACTTCAAATACCTAAGATATTCAACCGTCGAAGCTCAACAGCTAAGTAACACGGATTAGTTCTTTTCAGAAAGTCGACTACTTCCTTTAATGGTTCAAAAAGGATGCGGACTATACAGAGGGCGTGAAAATGTTTCTCATTTCAATTCGAGGAGTGTATTTCAGGTTAAACTGGTAGTATGGGGTTGAGCATTGTCGTGGGGAAGTCCCAACATTTCTTGTGGTTGGGAATGGAATCTGCCTTGTCGTTTCTGCGCATTTTTCTGCATAAGTGTTGTCTCGAAATATTTCATATTGTATGATTAAAAAGTTAGTACTCCATTCAGTCTTACCACATTACCTATCATACGCACTGGCGAAAAGACGAGCCAACCACATTACCTATCACACGCACTGGCGAAAAGACGAGCTAAGTAAATGAAAGTTCGATGTGCTCATGCAGCATCCACTAGCTCGAATGGGTTCTGTGCAAAAAATTACAAATTTCCATAGTCCCTGTCCCAGCAGTGGACGAATTGCTACGGGTATTTCCGCTCCGGCCGAACAGCGCATTCCAGGTATATCCGCTACAGTCCGTAAGAACAGCCTCCATGATTAATTTCCTTTTCCCACCAATTTCGTCCGGTTGCCGGTTAATGCTGGAAAAAAAAACGGCAGTGAGATCATGAAGGAACTGCCTCATTTTTCGCACACGCACGCATCCAATCTGCACTGCCCGCTTCCGGAAGTTTCGCTGAAAAGTGGTTCTCAGGTTCGCCACACATTTTAGCAACTGTCTCATATTCGCTTGGTGGTTTATTATTTAGCCGTTTTATGGTGTAACAAAGAAACCAGTAAGAAGAGGTTAGTTAAATTATGAAATTCTCGGTTTGATTTGTTATCAGATTGTTTTTCCTAAATAAATACAGATTCATTTAAAATCCGTAAAAAACTAGTGTCATCCGCTGGTTATCATATCATTTTTTTGTAAGTACATGTGTAACAAAATTCCTGAAAGTCGGAAAGTTTGTTAAGAGTTTTACTATAAGCTTGTTGAAAATGTACTACAATCTTATTGCAAACTTGTTGAGACTGCGAGTGCTGTAAACTTTCTAAAACGTTGCTACAAATTTCCTGAAAATTTACTCTGTACACTATGAAATTTTGATACAACATTGCTGAAAATGATGCAGTATTGCAAAACATTTTTTTAATACACATTTTTTGGGTATCACACCACACAAAACTTTAATCTTTAATATAAACCTTAGAAAATTATTTGAATTGGTTTAGGTGGCCATATTTACCCATTCGACTTTACTAGTAAATCTAAAGCGACCATTGCAGAATACCAGTCGCATTCTCGTTATCTTGAAAGAACCCGAACAGCAGTAATCGAAAGTCAGGAACATTGCGGTATTAGTTTCTTCCAATTTCCCATCGATGTTCTAAATACCTGAAATCCTCAATCCCGCATGCTCATAATTAGAATTTGCACCACAAAATCGACTTTTACATTCTCTGTCCGTGAGCGAGGGACGCTTGCTGGCTGCCACTTTCACCTATGCAGCTATTTTGTGCTGCAGTCACATCTCGATCACTCGCATTCCTTAGATAAATACGCATTCTACAAGGTGATACCACGCTCGACTCGTGAAAAAGGAGTAGACACTCCACTTTCGATTTCGCTGGATCTAAGCTAGCTCGTCCAGACCAAGAGTTAATTTTGCCTTGGCTAAGTGCGGCCCACTTGGATATTGGGCAATTATGTTTGTCTAGTTGTTTGTGCTGCAGTTTATATAAACAGGTACAGAAGGTGCAACGAATAATTTTAAAAATCAACTCGTAATTTATGCTAACAGCATAATTTTCAATAGAACTTTCCTGCTCCAGAGCTCCAGAAACTGCCCAAACAAGTTGGAAAACCGAACTAAGAAGTTTTCATTTGAGAAATATTGCTTCCCGCAGGTTAAGCAAAAAATATACTGAATTGTCCGACACGGAATTAGAAACTATTAAAATTTGCATACCGAACTGATTTAGGTTAAGGCTATATACATACTGCGAGGTCTGCTGTATTTAAGAGTTTTTAATTAGCCCCTTGGAACACGAATTGGATAATCTTCCTGTTTGAGCATGCGAAAATGAAATTATTAGAAACGAGCAGGAAGTATCCTGTTTAGGCTTGAATAAAGTTACATCAACTAGTTTCTCTTTACGTCTGCTGTTAGGATGCATAAATTGTTGCTGTGCATTTTTGGTGTACGTTTGTCTCCTATCAAACTATTCAAATACGATTTGACAAATTGAGCGTCGCAATATTAAAACGTTTGTCTATAAAAGAATTACATAATTGTAATCCTACGGGAAATGAACTACAAACTCGCAAACTTGCTATACGTATACAGCAAGCTTCTACTGTTTTTTTAATAATTACTGAAATTGGCTCCAAAACTACTGGAACATTTGCTGAAATATTGAACATTTTCTGAAAAAAATATTTAAACTTTGCTAAAATGTTCTAAAAAATGTACACGCTCACGGAAACGTTGTTAATAGGGCTGCAACGAGTAGGTCGACTACTCGGTGCTCGGTCAAAGTTTTCACCGAGTAATGAGTACTTGGTGCTCGGTCTTATATTCACTATTCGGCCGAGTAACAAAAATTAATAACAAAAATAGAGAAGACGTAATTTTTACTGGTATTCTTAACCAACTATAGAACGAACACAAATTTGGGGAGTGCTGTCATAAATGTCTAATCATAGTTCATGTTGTGGCAGTTTTACCAATTCCGGACCTGCTATCTTCACATTACATAAAACACACACTGCCACTCTTTCATCTTCGTCCAAAATGGAAACGTATTTCCAAACCTTACTTTTTGTTTTTGGATTTCACTTTCACAGGCAATGCCGTAGCACCGGCTGCACTGTCACACTCACTCATTTTAATTTTAATTTCAGGGCTCGAAGCTGGTACATATTTTATGTAAAAGTACATATTTTTAAACTTGGTACATAAAATTACATAAATTTAAAAAAAGGTACATAAAGTTCATATTTTCCGCTTTTCGACCATTTCTTATATTCTACAATATAGTATGTAATAAGGTGATTACTGACTTTTAAAAAGTTGGAAAATAAGCTATTATCAACTTTAAAACTTTCCAACCGATCGGAAAAGTGGTTGTCGTGGCAGCGCCAGCGGTTGGAAAGTAATCAATTGTCGATTGCTGTCTAGTAGGTAGGGACACTGGAAATCTCGTTCATCCACTCATGCGCGTCACAACTTGTGGAAGTGTGGTATCATAATATAATAACAATTCTTCCAATTATTGTTTAGAATAAAGTGGTTGTGAATAAAATAGTATACACACCGAGGTAGAAAGTGTTTTATTCCTGACTCGAGATAAAGTTGACCTCGACTCTTCGCGTCTCAATCAACTACTTAATCTCTCAACAGTAATGAAACACTTTTCACCTCGGTATGTAATATACTATTACTTACAGTCGGTTAATAATAGGTACGTTTCTAACCTTCAAAATAGTAGGAAAGCAAGTCATTGTTTACTTTACTTTACGTCACTATCAGTGAACTTTTCATTTTACCTAGCAACAGTGTTGCAGATTCCTTTGTTAAAGTGACTTATGAAACTGCGATAAAAATACATATTATTTGAAACTTACATAATTATATGAAGAATAACAAAACCGATTGTGAGTAAAATAGTATACATACCACGGATTTAATCTCTCGAGAGTAATGAAACACTTTCAACCTCGGTATATAATATACTATTATAAAAAGTATTTTGTTAATATACAGGCATTGCCAAAACTAAATTTTGTTTTGTTACTTTATCTATCGCCTTTTTATAAAATATTTTCTACGATAATTTTTTTATAATACGGTGATTTTTATTTTATACTGAAGTTTGGTGACATTGATAATAAGTGGTACATATTTGGTACTTAATTCTGAAATTTTTGGTCACTATTTACATAAATTTCAATGCAAATACCACTTTGAGCTCTGTAATTTAACTCAAAAAGGATGTTATTATATTAAATATTTTTAAATTATATTAAATATTTTTAATTTAACCAACAATTTTTGCTTGAATCAAAATCAACAAGCTCTAAAGCAGCAAACCCTACGGACATCAGTAGTAGCAGTAGCATGGGAAATCACAGAACAACATCTCAGCATTTTGTCATTTGGGAAGTTTCCACTAGAGAGTAATTAATTGCTAAGTGGTGAAACAGTAAGGTATTTTTCGTTACCTAACTGGTCAAAGCGTATTAAAAGATAAAACAATTGCTACTCGGCAGCCGAGTACACGGCACTTGGTCAATGCTCTAAGCCGAGTACTCGGTACTCGATCAAGTAAAAAAATAGGGCTCGTTGCAGCCCTAGTTGTTAACTGTTTGAAAAATGTCTGCAAAAGCAGTGATTTTGGCACAAATTTGGTAAATTCGCGCAAACTTTGTTGTCAGCTTACTGAAGGTTTGGTGCAAACTTAATACAAACCTTGCAAACAAGTATGCAAAACAAATGCTACAAATTGACTTCAACATTTCTTTTAAAATGTAATATATTATTGTAAACGTGCTCAAACGTTAAAAACTTACTGCAAATTTAATGCAAACTCAAAACTCACTAAATATTTTCTAGCCATTCAAACGTTGCTGCATACTTTCTGATAATATTAAATAGAAACATGTTGTGAAGTTTCTGAAAATTAGTGCAAACGCACCAAATCTGCTGCAATTAAAAAAGAACAACTACAAACTCACTGCAATCTTGCTAGAAAAACTATAATCTGTTTAGAAATGTGCTACAAGGTTCTTCACCATTTCATGCGAACTTGCTGAAATATAGCTACAAACTGGCTAAAAATTTGCTGCAAATATAGTGATATTTTGCTACAAAACTGCTCAAATTTAAATGTAAACTTCTTAATAAAATCTGCTGCAAACTGACTGATGTTGAAAGCTTGCTATGGGCTTGCTGAAAAGTTCTTACAAACATAACTAAAAACGATTTTATTATCTTGCTGGAACATTGTTCCGAATTTGCCGAATATTTTCTACAAATTTACTTTAAAAAATGTGATCTTGCTAAAAGCTTGCTGTGATCTTGGTGCAAAATTACTACAAACTGACTAAAATTAATTTACAGTCTCGCTGGGACCTTCTACAGGTTTGCAGAAAATTTGCTACAAACTTACTAAACATATTGTACCTATAGTCTCGCTGGAAGTTTGCTGAAAATTGCTCGCCCTGGAGTGCTACGAGCTTGCTGAAACTGCGATTATTATTATAATTTCGTTAGAACCTTGTTCCGAATTTGTTGAAAACTTTATACAAACTTACTAAAAAAGTTGCTAAAAGCTTGCTGTGAGCTTTCTGCAGAGTTGCTATAAACTTACTAAAAATAATTTACAGTCTCGCTGGGAGCTTGCTACAAGTTTGCAAAAAATTTGCTACAAACTTACTAAACAGATTGTATAGTATAGCTGGAAGCTTGCTGAAAATTGCTACAAGTAGATGTTAGTCTCGCCTTAAGCGTGCTACGAGCTTGCTGAAACTTCGCTACAAACGTACTAAAGAAAATTACAATTTCGTTGGAACCTTGTTCCGAATTTGTTGAAAATTTTCTACATACTTAATAAAAAACTTGAAATCTTGTTAAAAGCTTGCTGCAGATTTGCTATAAACTTAATAAGAATAATTTACAGTCTGGCGAGGAGCTTGCTACAAGTTTGCATAGAATTTGCTACAAACTTACTAAACAGATGGTACAGTCTTGCTTGCTTGCTGAAACCGTTTTAAAAAAAAATACAATTTCGTTGTAAGCTTGCTGTAAATTTGCACAAACTTCCTGAAAAAGATTTTACAAGCTTGCTGGAACCTTGCTCCGAGCTTGCTCAGAATTCTACAGAGTATTAAAAAAAAATACAATCTCGCTGAAAGCTTGCTGACAACTTGCTACATAGTTATTAAAAAGGATTTTATGGTCTCGTTGGAGTTTACTACAAGCTTGTGGAAACCTTGCGCCGAAATTGCTAAAAAATTGCTACGAAGTTACTAAAAAAGATTTTACAGCCTCGTTGAATGTTTACTTTAAGCTTGCAGAAAAGTTACTACAAATCTACTAAATATATTGTATAGTCTCACTGGGAGCTTCTTAATAGCTTTTTCAAGTTTTTTGTACAAACCTACTAAAAACGATTGTGTAATCTTGCTGGAACCTGGAATCGAGCTAGTTAAAACATGCTACAAAGATTTAAAAATATTTTACACTCTCGGAAGTTTGCAGAAAATTTGTTACATGCTAAACAGATTGTATAGTTTCGCCGGAAGCTTGCTGAAAATTTGCTACAACCTAAAATAGATTTTAGTCTCGCCAAAAGCTTGCTACAAAATACTTTAAAAAAATACTATTTCGTGGGAAGGTTGCTGAAAATTTGCTACAAACTTCCTGAAAAAGAGTTTAAAATCTCACTTTAACCTTGCCCCGAGTTTGCTAAGAATTTTCTACAAACAAAAATTTACAATGTCGCTTAAAGCTCACTGTGGGGCTGTTGAAGATTTGCTACAAACTTACTACAAATAATTTACGGTCTGGGGGTTGCTATGAGCTTGCTGAACATTTGTTCTAACAATGATTTAATAGTCAGGTTGGAAGCTTACTACAAGCTTGCAGAAAATGTTTACAAACTTCCCAAAAAACTGTATAATCTCGCTGGAATTGCTGAGCGCTTGCTGAAAACTGCTGTTATAAACCAAAATCGATTTTACAGTCTTGCTAACAGCTTGCTAACGTACAAACGTATTAAAAAAGATTTTACGTATTCTGAATCGTAAACGCCCGTTTACTGAGCTCTGTTTCTAAAGAGATGTTTCATCTATGAAACAGTGTTTTGCAAAAAAGGTGTTTACGAATTAAAACACCATAAAACATTGTAGAATACTCGACCGTTACTACAGAACGTTACTGGCTCGCATGGATAACATGCTCGTTCGTTAACCATCGTGCTCGCCCGTAAAGTTTCAAGTAAAGGTCTTGTAATGTAAATTACTATTAAAATTACGCTGAAATCTTGCTCGGAGCATGCTAAAAATGTGCTATAAACTTACCAAAAACGTTACAGTCTCACTGTAATCTTGCTGAAAATTTGCTACAGCCTCGCTGTAACTTCCTTAAAAGAATTACAGTCTCGTTGAAAGCTTAACACGAGCTTGTTGAAAATTTTACTGTAAACTGAATGAAAAAGATTGTACAATCTCGCTGAAAGCTAGCTGTGAGATTTCAGAAAATTTGCTACAAACTTACTAAATATTGTTATCTTGCTTAAAGAACCCTGAAAGCTCGTTGAGTATTTGCTACAAACTAACTGAAAATTATGTTACAAAAGTCTTGAAAATTAAATGCAGTTACGCTAAAATGTAGAAACTCGCTGAAAGCATATTACAAACATGCCTAAATTTGTTCATATTTTTTAAAATAAAAACTTGCTAAATATAAGCAGCACTAACATAACATTAGTGCAAACTTACAGATGACAGCTGAAATATTGCTACAACTTAATTCCAAATTTACTACCAGTATTATGCAGTTTTGGAGAAAATTTATAAACAAAAACCTGTGAACTTGCTACAAACTTATCTAAACTTTCAGAAACGTTGCTGGAAATCTACTTTCTAAGAATGTGCTGTATACGTAAAAGACGAAAAATTCTAAGGTCTGAAAATTTGCTTCAAATACAAACACAATTAGCAACCCTAATTTTCACTTGATACATTTCAGTTTTTTACTACTTAATTTATACTCCTCGATAGTTTCTTAACTCCATAATTAATTATATCTAGTAGCAAAACTGAAGTAGTTTTAAACAGTGTTGCAGTTAACAGAATTTGATTTTTTTCTTAGTCCACCAACATCTACACTTCATGATTCTGATTCAACAGTTCACAGATAAACTTTTAAAGCGTCCTTAGAAAATCCCTTGCTCTCCTGTGGTTTTGTAAGTGCAGTTTCAACATCCGAAACCGTTCAAATTGCATTCGCGGAGACAACGCGAAGCTACAGTTGCACGTTAGAATGCCCAGAACGCTCGGGTTGCTGGAGTGAGAAAAGAAAGTGCTCCAAATAGGCGCTTACGAAATTTCTAATTTATCATCGTACCTTGACTGTTACTTATCCTTGGGAAGCAGCACGATTGTATGCTGCGCGGATATTTGCATGTTGAAAATTCGCCGTTGATATAATTTGCAGAAGGTGAACCTCCATGTCGGCCGATGCGAAATTTGTAAATGTCATAGCTGTTTTAGTATTGCCTAGTAGTAGTTTTAAATTTATTTTATCTGAAATTCGTCTGGTATGTAATGGTGCAAATATTTAGTAACAGATTGATAAATATAAAATCACTTTCTAAGTTAATAGACGTTATTGTTAGAGTTATCTCTTCATTCACAGTGTAACACAGATTTATAGTAGACACATATTTTTGATAGATTTGGCCCTTTGCGATGTGCTGGACAAATATTTTTTTAAACGAGATATTGTAATGCTCGGATATCTTAAGAATTAGTGTTTGAATGATTTACAGAATTCGTAGTGCAACTCCGCCACTGCTGGTCAAAGTAGCAATATCAATAACACAACTAATAGAAAAGATATAATTTGATTCTGTGGACTGCATTTTTCAAATGTTTATTAATTTATTATTATTTAGTATCTGTTATGTGAGTTAAATAATAAAACAATGTTCACTACGGAATTTCGTCCCTTTTATATGTGATTTTGTAAAAGTCCGTTTCTACAAGAGACAGCCGGGGGCTATTGCACCCGGTCACTCTAACTTAGTACTTTCTTGGCTCTAGCCTCCGCCCTTGAAGTGTCGAAATTGAAGGTTTTGCCAGTGCATGGGAAATAAGTGGCAATTTTCGACAGGTTGTGCAGTCGCTGCAGGGGTGGCAGCAGGTAAAATGAGCGGCGAGTCTTTGGAGAAACTCGGTAAATTTAGTGCTAAACGGGACCCGTCAGTGTCCACTTGCTACTATCTAAATTAGGGGTCCTCAAAATATTTGGACGTTGCTGCTTGCAGTGCGAACTGATTCGGCATGGACTTCGAGACGTACCTCAGGTGAGAGCTGTAGATTAAAACACTAGTTAGCGGCATCATTTGGCTTGTAGTTTTAGTGGGAAAGGCTCGGATTTTTAGAGGAAGTAAAGTCTGTTTAAAAATCCTTGACAACCGTGGTCGGCCACATCTGGGGCTTTTAGAAACTGTTAAAATTCTTGAGCACGCTTAGAGCAGTGCCGGGATACAGGTGGTTTCAAGCTTTAAATTTTGCTTTGCACGTGTCGTTAAGAACTTCTGATTTTAAAATAGCAACTTTCGCGACTCATTGTAATCGACGTAAACAAAATTTTAGGCTTCGAGCTGCTTATTGAGCAACCGTGGATGCTGATATCTTCTAGGGTTGTTACGCCGGTGACAGGCAGCATTCACATAACGAGCCATGGCGCTCGTTTAAGTGTATTGACAACGTGAAAGCTGATGTTATAATAGCGATTGTAACTTCCAAGACGTCAGAGCGGACGTCAGCATGGAGATTGTGTAAATTTGAGCTAGTTTGAATCGCTAATGCTGAATTGTTGAGCCTTGGCCGGACCCAAGAGGTGATGCTACAAAGCGTATGAGTTATTTTGAATTTTTCCTGAGAAGTGATTGTTAGTACAGCAAGTAGAATCTTCCAATGGTTGTAGTGTTAACATAGAAAATACTCAGCGTTTGTGAACTGTCAGGCCTTCTCTTACGTATTTATCGTTCAGGAAATGTCTGATCCAAACGAAGTTACACAATTCGAACAAAATGATGTTAGTGTGCAATCTGTTCAAAGACGAGTGTTCGATAAATTTAGTGGAAACAATAGTATAAACAGACCTTCCAATATTTCTTGCGCAGGTGTCATTTTACTGACATCAACTGGCATACATTTTATGTAGCTACATGCATGCCCGTGTATATTTATTCAAGAATAAGCCACTGTGACAAATTTACTTTAACATAAGCTTTTGGAACCTATTGTAGAAAATATTGATGAAAAACTGATCAAACACTGGAAACAAACTATGGTTTGTGTGACAATTGTGTAGATGTGTGCATTATCAAAACATTTTTACAATAATTTAGTACAGCTGTTAATTCTTATCATATCAACTGGTGAAAATTGTGGAGATGCATTTATCGGCCGAACTTTTTATTAGTGATATTATAAAACCAGTATTAATTTCACTATAAACTGCAAATTCTACAAAAGCATAATATATTGGCAAAACTTTCTTAAAATACAGAAAAGCAAGTGTTACATTTTATCTTGATCTAAAGTCTAAAATGTGTGAATTAAAAAACCCGAACTCAATATAACCCAAAATTTAATATCAATCAGTATTTATTCCTAGTCCCAACTGGTTTCTGCTGAATTTATATAAAAGAGAACACCTATCGAACCCATTATTATTTAGTTTCATCATGGAAAACTTAAGAAAGTACGTTAAAATAAAAAATAAAAATCATTAGTTTACTCTGACGATGCAGCTATATCATAAAAGAAGGATGCTTTTCAATAGTTTTTTAATATTTCCAAACAAATTTTGGGAAATACAGCATACTTAATAGCAACTGCAGTAAACGAAATATTTAGGTGCCGGATATGTAGTTACCGCGACTTATGCAGAAACGTCAAAATAAACCAAAATAGCATCTATATCTAGGAGTGTGCGAGACAAAGTATGGAAGAACAAAAGTTCAAGTGGAAAATGGTAAAGAATATATGTGGTGTCTCGAAAGTGCGATCCAAACTTTAGGGACGGATGTCTAGTTTAGGTAAATTCAAGAAAAAAAACTTAACACATTTTGTTATTTAAAGCTTCATACAGCGGTTAATGAGGATCCTTTTACACCATTCTCAAGTTTAGGTCCAGCAAGGGTCGGTAGCTCAGTGGTTAAGCATTTTGACTACTGATCTAAGGTCGCGAGTTCGATTTCCGGTCCCAGTGAGGTTTTAAAAAATAAAAAATGCGGATGAAAGCATCTACCATCATTCGGACGGAAGTCATGTAAAGCCGTGGGTCCCATCTTACTACGACGTGTAGCATGTAAAAGATCTCTTGCTAGGGTTGAAACTCCTTAGTCTCTGCAAAATTCTAAGTAGGACTTCAACCGTATGACTAAAGCAGTCTAAGGTACCTGGTATTCCGCATGCCTAGACCTTGTCCATTAATAAACAAGTTTAAGTCCCACTGATTTGTTAATGTGAAAACTAGGAGGCTGTTAGAACTTTGTTTGAGCGTTAGTCAGTAGCAGCTGTCATTATAAATTAAACTTACAGTACGTCTTTAAAAAACGGTCTACAAATACTACCACAGTTGTGTCTAAATATTCGAACAGAATATGAACAGCATCTTCACAAATGCAGAATATGCAGATATGCAAGAAGTGGAAGAGAAGCGGTAAGACGTTTCGAGAAACTTATGCTAATCGTCAACAACTCTCTGCGAAGACCTTTATAAGGCTTCATCCGCGTTTGCGCGAGATTGAAACTGTTCAGCCTCTATTCAGGAACTATGGTAGGCAAAGAACAAATAGAACAATGGATGTGTCTGAAGGAATTCCTTCAATTAGCACGAAAGGAATAGCTAGAACCGTTGGTATATCTAGGCAGGTAGTATGGCGAACTATCCACGAAAATCTACTGTACCTCTATCATCTTCAACATGTGCAGGCTTTGGAACCTGCTGATCATACTAGAAGGGTAGAGTTTTGTGAGTGGCTTTTAGAACAAAACAGAAATGATGCCGAATTTATACAGAACATTTTATTTGCCG